>CM030842.1:7659164-7906496 GCA_018105865.1 Metaphire vulgaris
CTGCAACAGTGGCCTAGTTCAAGGCTAGTCATGGGAAAACACCTGGCTACAGCTAATGACCAGTTGATTGCTTTTTATTGAAGGGTTATGGTCCTTCAATACCAGCAGTTTTAACAACCTTATATCAGTCATCATGGTAAGAGAAAGATAAAAGTGTGAAGAACTCCCCATACCCAGGAGCAGATGTGGACATGGACCACAACCTGGTGGCAATGAAACCATCAAGCTTAAATTCCTAAGACGAAACGAAATACACCTACGCTGGGACTTGGAGCAAAAAGCAGAAGAAAGAGATATTTGGCGGATAGTGGGAGGAACATCTAAAAACAAACTTGCAACATGGTTCAACCAATTAAAACTGAATGCATAGAAAGATTCAATTATCATGAATGCAAAGAAGGAACTAAGATACAAGAACATTAACCATGCCAAGAAACCATGGGTCACAACAGAGATGATAGCAAAGATGGATGAAAGAAGAAAGTGGAAAAGGCAGAATACAGAAGATGCAATAAAGGAATACAAAAGACTAAACAACGAACTCCGATGAGAAACTGACAAAGCCAAAGAAAAATGGTGAGCAGAGAAATGCGGAGAACTGGAGGAACTGCAACGCTTAGGAAAATATGACAAAGTGCAGAAAAGTAAAAATCACTCAACAAAAAGAGAGGAAGGGCAAGAAAGGAATGAAAGACAGGAATGGTATTCTCATAACTGAACCCGACAGTAAGAACAAGATGGAAGGAATACATAGAAGGTCTGTACTGTGTACAAGAGAAACCACAGACACTTGATGGAGATGAAGCAGAGATTGCAATGGATGATATTGGACCAGAAATCTTGGAAGAATAAATAATTGCAGCAATTGACAATATACCTGCAGAAATGCTCAAAATCTGGGTGAAGGCGCAACAAGAGAATTAGTGAGGCTGTGTCAAGAAATATATCGGACCAGGGATTGGCCAGAAGACTTCCTCCAAAAACAGTAATGGTGCCAATAGAAAAGAAACTGAATGCAACTGAAAGTGGAGAATTTAGAATAATAAGCCTGATTTGTCTTGCTTGAAGATAGTTTTGAAAATTCTTACAAAACTAGTAGAAGCAAAGGCAGAAGCATTGAAGGATCAGTGAAGAACAGTACAGATTCAGGAAAAGGCAAAGGTACCAGAGATGCAATAGGAAATCTTAGGGTGCTTGGAGAAAGAAGCATAGAAAGGGGCCTTGAAATCTACATCTGCTTTGTGGACTATGAAAAAGCATTTGATTGAGTGGACTGGACAAAACTGATGAGGGCACTCAGAAGAATGGGTCTACCAGTTTCTGAGTATAGACTGATTACTTTTGCTTCTGCAGCACTTCGAGATCAAGCACCTTTGTACATACGGAACTTTATTCACCACCATTTTCCACCTCTTTGTATCACCTGCTCCACTCTATTCATCATATGGATGTCCATGTACTTAGATTATATACAACTCTCTTTAGCATCGGTCAAGAGGAGTGGCTGGAGCCTCTCTTGAATGGGTTGCCTCCATCTCCTTTCACTTCTTACTCCCACGCTCAGTTCATTGTGAGACTCAAGTTTCATTTTCTAACCAAGTGACTCTAAAGCCTGGATTGTTTCTGATTATAAATACAAGGGGTGCTATATAAGTCCAGTATTACAATACATTAAATTATTTTGCTGTTTTCAATCTGATTAAAGTGAATATGTAGCATCTTAAAGTGAATCTATGCAAACATATGCTTGTAGATGATTTACTGAAGCTTCTGAATGCATTTTGCAGACGTCCAGAAGCTAAGAAGCTGGCTGCTGAAAATGGATTAGACAGTAAGATTTGACTCACCATCATCAGTTGTGCATAGCCAGCGATTGTTATTGTTCAGGACAATTTATATAGCACTGTAACATAGCAAGGACCAAAGTCAAGGGCGCTTTACAGGGATCTTGGGAACAAGATGTTACCGTATATACTTGCGGATAAGTCGAGAAATTCATGCCTTAAAATTCACTTTAAAATGCCGAGTTGACTTATCTGTGATCAGTCAATGCAATTTCCCAAAGAATTTTTGTAAAGGAACACATTGACTAATGAATTACAATGACCTTTGGCCTGTAAACAGCTTGGAGATGACACGCTGGTTATATTTTTTGAGTATGTGTTAATAGCATTAGAAATATTTAAGGATAGCATTGTATCTGTAATCTGCATATGCTGATATAAATTTATTAATTGCATGGCATGCTTCTTTGTTAATTAAAACGTATATTATTACTGTATTAAATGCATGTTGCAGTTCCATTATATTATCATCAGTTAATTTGAAGCTAAATGACAAGACTGTTTCGATTTGCTAGACTAGCGAAGAATGTAATGTATAAAGAATTTTTAAAATACCTACTAATATTTTTGCTAGTGGGCGCTGTTGTAGCTGTCCACAGGCTTTGTGTCTGCTGATATTTAGCGATTTCTTTGCCGTTAAGTTCAGTTTCTGCAGTTACCGAGCGGCATATCTTCCTCTGGTGTTTCATGTGTGATGATGATTGCTGTCAGTTACTGTTCAACTGGATTTAATTTTTCTCATCAAATCGAACTGGTTGGTGGGTGTTGCACAGAACTGCCATTGCTGATTGACTACTATGACTAGTTGCCAGGTGGCTACATTCTGTTATTGCCCGTTGGATTGTTGCTGTAGCAATTGTTCTTCACTCTGGTGCAATTGTGCAGAGATGGCTATTATAACCTATACTTTTGCTGAACTAGATAAAATATGCTCAACGTCAAGTCTGCACCTCTCGGCGCGCAAACGACGCCTGGCTGATCAACTCTTCTCATCGCATTTCCGGGCGTAGATGTGGAAGTGGTTGCAGAGCTGGTTGGCGGCTCATTAGAACCATCGCTGTCATACGGACCAATCATCACCTTGATCAAGGGCAACTGATGTTATCGAGACGTTCAACTAGCCCTCACCTGCCACCGGTGCTTGTTTACCTTCAACTGCAGCATCACATTTCCACCCATATGGAGGCTAAGAGCAGGGCTCTTGAATATATGGTGAGTGAATAACAAACTGACAATGTACCAGATCTGTTTGAGGAATATCAGCTAAATCTTCTGGTCCTCACAGAAAGATGACATGCAGACTCAGACAGTGTTGCTCTCAGGAGAATTCGATGCATCGGCCTCAACGCTGTCAAAGACACTCGTGAATTGTCACATGCTACCGGTGATGATGTCTCCCATTGCACTAACCATGAAGGACTAGCTGTCGTCTCAAAGCCTGGAGTAAATCGTGCAAAGATAGACACAAAGCTTAAACTTAAGACGTTTGAGCACCTGTGCTGTGGAGTCAGCGGCAGACATGCACCTCTTATCACGGTGGTTATCTACATGCTGGGCTCTCAGCAGGTCTGTGATCAATTCTTCAGAGACTATCAACTATGCTGGAGTCACTCGCGACATACAACTGTGCGATACTGGTTGTCGGTGCTGTGAATATTCACCTTGAGCAGTCGACGGACCCGGATACCCAGAGGTTCAGTCGGCTCATTGACGGGTTCGAGTTGCGCCAATTATACATAAATTGACACATGAGCATAGTGGACTACTTGATGTTGTCATAGCATCTGTTGCCGCTGCTCCTGAGGACCTCACCGTGGTTGAATCCAGACTGTTCAACTGCAGGCTAATTCATCGGTCGACGTTAATCTCTTGACCCGCCTCTGAATATGTCAGAAGCTGTTGTTCAAAATTATGCTAACATTGATAGGCTTGATTATGTAAGAGCAATTGCACTTAATTTTGACCAATAAATGTTACTTAAATATTACGAAGAGGATATGTTACGATGTATTTGTTTAATAGCAACTGATTTTTAGTATTTTGAAAAAAATAAAGGTTGATGTGCTGCTTTGTCGATTGATGTGCTGTTTTGTCGATTCCATCAAAAATATTACTTATTTAAATTTATTGAATTTATTGAGCAATGTGTGATATATCTAAAGAAATTCATTCAAGAAGAGTCAATAGCACGAGCGTTTTCTTACTAATATGTCAGCAGATATCCACCTACTCAATAAACCACTAACTGCCACATCTTGTGGTCATGCTGAAAAAACTATAAAGGGCAAATGAACATCTCCAATCGATATGGCGCTGCTTGACTGTTGACCCATTGAAAAGGAGGAGATGATGAAGGCCCATCACCTAATTTACCCTATACCTGTCTTTGTGTGCAGTGGCATAGTGTCCCAATGGCTACTATGGATTTAGCATTGGGCGGCACATATGATGGGGCGGCAAAATTTAGAAGCAACCTTTTTTGCTTGTGTTGTCGAGGAGTTTGGCAAAGGGGCGCAAATTTAGCGGCAACGACCTTTTTTGGTTGCTTGTCAGGTATAAGAGCAAATTGGGACGGGCATTTTTGCCAGGAGCCATAGGCGGCAGTGCACGCTACGCCACTGCTTGTGTGTACCTATCATTTGTGCTGTTTGTCTATGCTGTTTTGTTGATGATTTTGCGCCTTTTGTCAGTATTTTGAGGTATTTTCTTTGCACCATTTTGTCGTACACCTTATTGACCGGTACCGTCAAACTGCTATCTAAGCGCCATAAATGACCCTCGACTTGTAGACAATTGTACTTGTGCACAAGTTGACTTGCAAATGATATTGACTTATGCATGAGTTGCAAATGTGAACATTAATAGAAATGTTTACAGATTGAGTAATCATTATGTAAGATTACTTATGCTTCTTGTTTATTTTGCAGGCTGTCTGTTTCATAAAGCATGCATTGATTTTCAAGATACTGCATTGAAACTGATCATTTGCCAGTTGATTTACATATAATTTTTAGTGATATACTTCAAGAAGCATGTCACATTGATGACTTATTTCCCTACTTTATTCAACATGCAAGAACAATTTTTCCTCATCTGGATTGCATTGAGGATCTGAAAAAAATAAGTGATTTAAGACGCCCTGCAAACTGGTAAGTTGCAGTTTTTGTGTGTGTGTTAAGCTTATTTTTTAGTTCTTTATTTGAAATTTGCAACGTAGCTATATTGTTCAAAAGACCCGGTAAAATGCCATTAAAGTTTGATATAGATTGTTGGCAAGTTGGAGATGTCGTGAGTTGTGCACTCATGATGAGAAAGCGATGAAATCATTGCTTATACTTTTTGTTTTAATAACGGAACATGAAATTTGTTCTCGCATTTTGCGCTTTATTCTTCACAACTTGCCTTTGGAAGCAACGGATCTCGACCAATGTAATGTAATGCAGCATTTATACAGTGCCTCATATTTCCACTCAAAGGTGCTCCCGGCTTTCGAGTTGCATGATAAAAATGAAACTTTAGCTTTCTCATTGAACGGAGTGAGGCAGTAAGAAGTAAAGCCTTGATGGATGGAATGCATTCCAGAGAGAGGGTCCAGTTGCTTTGAATGCTTGATGACAAGTAAAAACTGTGCATGATCTAGGGATACCAGATCAGTTGGAAAGAATTTAAGGACTATACTAGGGTTGGGTTGGAGGACTTTACGATACAATAAAATCATGCCAAATGGTAATCATTCTTGGACTGAATAGTGAATTTTTTTAACCAATTCTCCTGTTGAAATAACACCATTACTTTCAGGATTTCTATGGTTTTTGAAGTAAGCAACTTAGAAATTTTATTTTGTTGTTAGTTTGGATTTTAGTCAGCAACGTTGTATCACTTAGCAATTTCCCATGCATTCCAGCAGTCAATGTTAGCAAGCCTTTAGGTCTAAACTTAAAACCTTCCTATTCCAAAGGTCATTTCCTCTGTAGCTATAGGTTTAACAGCCCGCCCCAATGCTTTATGGATATGCTGACATTTGCCTGGCTGACAATTCACCTTGCCTACTTGCCTATATGGCTATTTTAAGAAAGACTAAGCACATAAGAATAAGCAGCTACTACTGTACAACTACACTGAGGCACTATATAAATTCGTGAGATTTTACTTAACAGATGGTTTTCCTCGTTAGTCCACTTATGGTTAATGGCAACATATTCGCTAGGGGGCATTCTTCAGCGCCTGCAGGTCATGTCGCCTGCCACTAGTTTTCTTGTCTTTTGCGGCTTTAACAGGATTTCATTGTCTGACATTACGCGTCAGGCGATGTTTCGGTCCCATCGATCAGTTGAGATCACTTAGCATGTCATTGTCGAGCGGACTGTTCAAACTTTTAGCGGTTATTGAAAAGTGATGCCTCCCAAGACTGCCATTGTTGTTGATTGCGCTTCAGTCGCTAGGTGGACACACGAGCGCTCTGCGTATCTGATACTGTTGCAGGAATATGCATTTTGTATACACGCGTGTGGAACTGTTTTTGATTGGATGTTAAATGCGAACAAGCGCCTCTCATCGGCCATGCGATGTCGCCTGGATCATGCAATTTTATGGCCAGCCCACCAGTGGGTCACAGGGAGGTCCCGGCGGGTGGGTTGGCGGCTTCAGAGGTCGATTCCGACGGTAGCCACACATGCGCGTCGACACCCAAGCAAGGCTACACATTTGCAGTCCGACCCTGCCTGCTCATGAACTCACCAGTCGCCTCCGTCGTTGGTGTAGCCTAAAATCCACCGCCACCTCAACTCCCAGTCAAGAACTCTGATGATGTGGCATCAAAATATACACTCTGTTGGTGGCAAAGTTGATAATGTCGTCGGCCTCCTGGAAGACTCTTCTAAACTTACTAGTTCTCTCTGAAACGTGGCATGGCGACTCAAACGCTGTCGCCATCAAGAGGTTACGGAGCTACAGCCTTAATGTGGTAGAAGCCGCTTGCCCTAAAACAGCTGCTGCCCGATCCGAGGATGCCGCTCGGATTAACCATGGAGAACTTGTTGTCATGTTGAAATGCGGAATTAATACTACAAAATTGAAGACCCCACTGAACTTTACTACGTTCGAGCTTTTGTGATGTCGGGTCGGTAGTACTCAGGGAGCCGCTATCGTGGCAGCCATATACAGATCCGGGTCGCAGCGTGTCAGCGAGATGTTCTTTGAGGATTTCTCACTACTTCTAGAATCGTTAGCGATGTACAACTGTGCATTTTATGTCGTTGGCGACGTAAGCATACACTTTGAGAGACCAGATGATGTCGCCTGCCAGAGAGTAAATCGGACACTAAAAGAGTTTAGTCGTATTTTTATTTCCTTCATACCTTACATATTAAGAAAGTTCCATTGCTTTAAAATCATGTGGGATTTATTGGCACACCCTGTAATCATGTGACAGTTAATCATGCGACACTTAATCGCTGACATTTAATCCCCTATATTTTGACAAATACAAATTTAAACAAATATTAATTTTAGGTTAGGATAAGGGTAAGGATTAGGGTTAGAGTTAGAGTTAGGGTTAGGGCAAGGGTTAGGGTTGTCAACAAATCCAATTAAATAACTTGGCCAATCATGTAGGCTATCGGTAGGGCATAACCGATTTGAGTAATTTACCGATTTCCAATTCTGATTTATTGGCATTTATCCTATGCCGATTCCGATAATTATGACTGCGGCCATCTCCTTTGAGTCGTTCGCCATCAAACTTAAAGAGATCCTACGATTGCTCTATGTAAGGAGCTCTTGACTTTGGCCCCAGCTATGTTACCGTGCTATATATTATATATATTGGAATATGGTTGGCGCCTTCTATGGCGGCCAGCATGCGTTTGTGCATGCCATGTTTCGTTGTCGTTCTTTGCAATTTCTGACGCTCTGTGTGCAAATTTTGCGACGGAGATGAGGATTTCTTCCAGTCTGTTGGTTTTCTGAGGAGTTTTAGCCGTCCTCTACTGTTTCGCGTCGTTTTGGAAGCCTCAAGTCGGTCTCACCGCTTCGTGCAGGATGTCGCCATGTTGGCTATTGTTGTAGCGCCATGCAACTGATCGACGGTCGTTCCAGACTTCGCTTGAGCCTTCATCTTCGCGAGGACTGCGTTCCGCTCTTCGGTTCCGATGTGTCTCATGCTGTCCTCCCCCTTTCCACGTTGTTCTGGAAGTTCAAGTCAGTCGCTGTCCGTCGGGTGTGCGCCAAAGGCAGCCGTATCGGCTGCGTGAAAATTTGGTGGATTTGCGGTTGGCTGTCGTTCCAGACTTCGCTGAATTTTCCATCTTCGTCGGATTTGCCAATTATGACGACGAACTATCTCCTTGCGGAAAACCGCTTCTTTAGGAACTCACCGATGGTTACATCAGCGTGGATAACTCCTACTACCAACTTGCAGACTCTTACACCATCTTCCGTTCCTCGTTATTATTATTATTATTATTATTATTATTATTATTAAACGACAAGATTAACGTGATATAATGTCTAACGACTGCAAGGGCACGTAACAATAACAATATGAAACAGAAATAAAATTGCCTATATGAGAGGTGGTCACATTACATCATAGCATCTAATGAATAGCTCAGTTTTAAGGTGCTTCTTGAATGTCTTTAGCGTCGTTGATGACCTCACGTGAGGCGGAAGTCCATTCCAGACGCGAGCAGCAGCAACCGGAAAAGCACGGCCACCGATCGTTGAACGCCGTACTCGAGGCACGAGAACGTCAGTCGTAGACGCCGAGCGCAGGTGGCATCGAGTTTTGACATCAGACATGTGGCCGAAAGCGTTTGCCAGATATGAAGGCGCCAATCCATTGAGACATTTAAATGCCAACGTAGCAAGTTTGAAATCTATCCTCTCCGGGAAACGAAGCCAGTGTAGCTCGCGTAGAAGAGTCGTTGGCATGTCAATGGGGCTACAGTTTCTTTGAAGGACCGCTTCTAAAGGACTCTGCCGCAGACTTCTTCACTGCAGCAAAGTCCTTTCCATCATCACAGTGGATTTTAACATCGCCACCTTCTAACCTTCATTGACATGTCAGCGTTGTCAAAGCGTTTTTGATTTTGGATTTTAAACCATGCATACAGCGCTATATAAATTGTCGTGGAATAATAATATGTAAATCGTCATTCAGAATAGAATAGAATAAATGTTTAAGTTATCTAATATTTGTTTTGCAGAAAAAAAAACTGCAACCGTTGGTCCAGGAAGTAGCCAAAAACCCGCCTAAAGGTCATTAGTACAACACAATTGAACAAGTAAGTAAGTAAGTAATAACTTTAATTGAGGCATGACAATCCCAATCATAAATATCAGTCATAAGGATCAGCACTCCAGGAAGAAGGAAGTTGTTGAGTCGAGTTCCTTTCACTGTGGGTGATGCCACTATTGTTCCTGTGGCGAGTGTGCGTCTCTTAGGTGTGCTTTTGGACGAAACGCTATCGTTTGATGCACACACCAACAACGTTATCCGATGCTGTCATTACCAGATACGGAGGGTCAAGCTGGTTCGGCGCTACCTAACGGTAAGTGCGGCCGTTCAGCTTGTACGGGCCTTCGTCTTGTCAAGAATGGACTACTGTAACAGTGTCCTGCTAGGCCTACCGGAAAACAAGCTAAATCGACTTCAGTCCGTACTGAATCTGGCTGCACGAGTGGTCTTCGGTTGTCGCTGGAATGACCACATCACGCCACTGCTGAGAGACCGCCTCCACTGGTTACGCGTTCAATAGCGTATTTGTTTTCAAGCGTTGTTGGCTCACTTTCCGAGCCCTTAATGATCAACACTGCCCAGAATATCTGAGTGCACTGGTGCAGCGAACGACGTCAAATGAGTCGAGAATGAAGCTTCGGTCGAGTCGTCGAGTCCTGCTGCTTGTCCCTCCTCCGTCAAAGACCTCCAAGTTTGGAGAAAGGTCATTCTCCAAAGGGAATCCGTTACTTTGGAATTCGTTACCTGATGTTTTGTCGGAAGCTGTCTCTGCGGAATCCTTTCTTAGGAACTTGAAAACACACTTATTTAATATCGGATTTTATTGATAGAATTATGTTAAAGCGCTTTTGTCGTAGGCCTTAGCCTTGTTTACTGCGCTGGAGAAATTGTCTAGAAATAATAATAATAATAAAATACTGAATGTACATTTAAAATTAAAAATTACATTTAAAATATACATTTAATCTCCACGGTTGAATCAGAATCGGTGATCCGTGTATTGCCGATTCTGATTACGCTGTTTTTGGCATTAATCAGTGGTTTCCGATTTCCAATACAATAATCAGTTATGCCCTAACTGTCAGCCATCAAGAGATCAGTGCTTGGCTAGCTGCAAATTTGACATGATTGATACTGTAAACAAAGTCCATGTGAATAACTGCCATGTGATTAACTATCGTGTGGTTAACTGTTGCGTGATTAAGTGTCTAGGTGATTAAATGTCCGTGATTAACTGTCGTGTGATTAAATCTCACCAAACCCATGTAACAGTGAAGTTCTTGCTTTTTATTTGCAGGTATCCTGAAGCTCGTGCTTTAGAGCGAAAAATTATATTTCATGCTGGACCAACTAACAGTGGAAAAACATACCATGCACTGGAGCGTTTTTATGGTGCCAAATCTGGAGTATATTGTGGACCACTTCGTCTTTTGGCAAATGAGGTTTATAGCAAGTCAAAGAAAATGGTGATGTTTCTTTCTATAAATTTTGATTTTTGGAAGGACTTACAAGAGTTTGAAACTTAATATGACAGAAGAAGTGATAAGTAGGGTTCTGAAATTTTTCGTGGCTAAAAATTTTAAAATAATTGCAATTAGTTGTGACAAACAGGGCAGAATCCATGGTGTTGTGTATTGCCTGACAAAGAAAGGGGTGTCAAACATATGGGGTTTACGGACAAATTGCCCGCAGCAACTCGCCCCCGGAAAACTCGCCCCCCGACAAATTCGCCCCTGAATGAAAAGGTTTTGCGGAAAATTCGCCCCCAGCAATTCGCCCCCGATTCGCCAGATCGCTAACAAATGAGGACAGCTGCAATTGCTGGCAGAGTTAAGCGTATTGTTAAGGATTTTCCAAATCGTACTCTGAAAGACTACTTAAGCTGGATTGCTTATAATTTTGCCTTTTAACCAACATCTGTGCATTTTGTTTTAAACGTTGACATTCATTCATTATGTTTACATTTTTTGTACATTGACTTAATTTGTTTACTATATCTAGCTTTTGATCTTTAGATTCCATTAGTTTTACATTTTCCATACAATGGCTTTAAATGTTGACCATATCTAGATAGCATTAAGAAAGTACTACTGTACATTTCTAACCCATTGTATATTCTTTAAATTCGGTACGAATTTGTCGGGGGTGAGCTAGTGGGGGCGAATTGTCTGGGAGCGAGTTGTACCTGGGGCAAATTTGTCGGAGGCGAGTTACTGGGGGCGAGTTACCGGGAACGAGTTACTGGGGGCGAGCTGTCCGTATCCCAACATATGGCCCGTGAAAGCTTTTCATCCAGTCCGGGTGTATGTGGCTGAATACAAGAAAAAACCTCTATGTTTGAGCAAAGTTACTCTATTTAACCCCTTCACCGGCCGTGACGCACATATGCGTCCATTTTACATTATGTTACAAATAAATGGCCAGTAAAGGGGTTAGGGGGCGGGAAGTTAGTAGAGTGGTAACAGTGTTGGACAATGGAGCAGAAGGTCGCGGGTTCAACTCCCGCGGGAGCCCTAAAGTCGACTCAGCCTTCTTTCGCCAGATGGCGATGGCAAATGAGTAACGGATTAATCCGCTGGTAAACAGGCGCTGCATGAGAACACTGGCCCGTATCATGTAACCTTGCACCAGTCGCCTGGCTGAGGGCCTTGGTAACAGAGATCAGCGCCGCCCTATGAGCCTTGAGGTTAGCCTTGAGTGCTCGGGAAGGACTTTACTTTACTCTATTTAAGACATCGTCAAAAAGTACATGTATAAAATTGGAAATTGCATATATGAAAATCAATTTTTTTACATACAATAGAAATGAAATAAAGATTTTTGAAACAATTCTTGAACACGCCTTTTATGTACTGTTTTTTTGTAATAGGAATACTGTACTTCGTGTTAATGTTATGTACAAATCAGGCCAGTGACAAACACAAAGTCTTTTACGTGGCCCGCTATATGAAATTAGTTTGACACTACTGGTCTAACATATTACTCCATACCCATGTATAATACATAGGGTGACCAGACTTGTGTTTAGGGCTAGTCCAAATATTCACTTCGTATTCGCTTCGGCGACGAATAGTCTATTCGTACTTGTTCGAATAGTGCTGGTCAAAACGAATATGAATAGTGGTCACATGACATTAAAATTTTGCATATAGTTTAATACTTCATCTTTATAAATTCAAGTGCTGGAGATAACATTTTGTTCTATTGGCCAGAACACATAATCATCATCTTCACTTTCTGCCTGCATGGTGGCAATAGTTAGATACAAAACATTTCCACTTCGCTCAATCGTGCGCTAATCTGCATCCTTCAACAATTGACGTGTTCTTTGCTTCCAGATCTTCCTTGATGTTATCCATCCATCTTTTTCTCGGTCTTCCTCTCCCT
This sequence comes from Metaphire vulgaris, assembly GCA_018105865.1. Classification (NCBI taxonomy): domain Eukaryota; kingdom Metazoa; phylum Annelida; class Clitellata; order Crassiclitellata; family Megascolecidae; genus Metaphire; species Metaphire vulgaris. Next base: position 7,671,633 of record CM030842.1, read on the forward strand.
CTGTCTCCTTCTACTTTGTGTGTATTTTGTATGCCCATCTATTGTTGTCCATTCTTTAAACATGTCCAAACCAATTTTATCTCCTTTTGCATACTTTATCGATAATTGTTTCTGTGGCTCCTGTCCGTTGCCTGATGTCTTCATTTCTCAATTTTTGATATTTGCTGACTCCCATTATTTTTCTTAGACAGCTCATCTCTGCAACCATTAAACAAATAGCGCTATACGAATATATTATTCTGAACTTGCGCTAAAAGAATAATTGTGCCAGTTTCCGGGTAGAAAAGGTCTATGTCAATCTATTAGTTAAATCATTATAGCCTACGGTAACGTTAGTAAAGCGTATGAGAATTAAATTTATTCTTTGGTTAAAAATTGCAATAAAATATCGTTGCTTCGGCTAGCGATGGATAGGCAAAGCCCGATTTGGAAGTTTTTTAACTTAGATTTGTGAAGACGAAATTATAGCAATGTGCACGTTGTTCAGTACCGTCATTTCTTCGTGATTTGTACCGTATTAGGAAATTTCTAAATAAATCTGCATTAATGCTCTTGGCAAATGCCTTAGTGTCTAGCCATCTTGATTACTGCAACTCCCTTCTCTTTGGCATCTCAAAATCCAACCTGGCTAAACTCGAACGAGTTCAAAATTCACTGGCTTGGGTGGTTTCAAAAACCCCAAAATGTGAGCATATTACCCCAGTTCATAAGGGTCTTCATTGGCTTCCAATTAAAGAAAGGATAGACTTTAAAATCGGTATTCAGGTATACAAAACACTATTACAAGGAACCTATTTACCGTATTTTCACGCATATACCGCACGCAGCATACGCGATTTTGCAAACCGCAGAGGCGGCCACGCGGTATATTTGAGTGCGCGGCATATAAAAATTATTTTACACGTACAGTTCCTTGCCAATATTTGAATACAAAGCGTTATCGGAAGTAGAACGGAAAGAATAAAACCATAAAGGTAAGATATGCTCGTGGGACCTATATTTATGGGACTCCTATACTACCTTAAAGGAGGTGTGCTAAACTGCAACTAACGGTCTATAACTCAAATGACGGCAGGCGCCACCTACTGAATACCCTACACTTAACCTCCCTATACTTTTTACATACTTCTCAAGCAGTTATTATTACTAAGGGACTTCACTTATTATTATTATAAATTTATATATTCTATCAACTATCTACCTTACCATCAGCGCCACTTAACGACTATTGGATAAACTACTTGTATTAGTTGTATACTCTACCTATTCTTTACTATTGAACATCAGGCTATCTTGGCTATTATAATAATTTCGCTACAATATAACACATAGCTAATCCTTCCAAAGACTATGTAAGTAAAATTTATTTTATGGAAAAGAACTGGCATTCAAATAAGAATTGTAAAATCACTAGGGCTGTTGATTAATCGCCGTTAACGCATGCGATTAACACAAAAAAATTTAACGTGATTAAAATTTTTAACGCCGATTAATTATTTTAACGCAAGATATCGGTGATTAGATTTTTTAGCGCTGATTATTTATTTCAGTGCAAGCTACCGCCGAATAATTTCTTAAACGTAAAGAAATTGGTAAAATGGCGCTACATGAACACTTACGAAAGCATAGTCATGCTTAAAATATTATTAATTCAGTGGCTTAGTTTACAGAAAATTTCCACTTCCGATCAATTTGGCTATCTACAGAACTTTTCGTCCTTATTCCATGTAGGTCTTCTACTGAATTTTTAGGCGGAGATAAGTACATTTCTTGTTCAATAATTCTTCCAACTCTCTGTCATCTTCAGTTTGAGGTGCTAGAGTCTGATGATGATCCAACATTTATTATACATTTATTATACGATTCAAGGAGTCTCTAAAGGCAGATATGGAACAACGAAAACAGACTGGAGCTTAGCCAATACCTCGTCCCGTTGTTCTTTTCTCAAACATTTCAAATTCTTAAAACGTGGGTCAAGACAGGTTGCCAATGTCAACCATGACAGATTGAAATTCTGGTTTGCCAAATTCATACATTACATGACTAACAGGTACAAAGTGTAAAGAAAACATATTCAAAAATTGCATTTTTTAATTAAGACAAAATATTTGCAGTTTATAAATTATGCGATTAAACAGCAATTAATTACGATTAAATATTTTAATCGTGCGATTAATTTCGATTAAATCGCACAACAGCTCTAATAATCACCATTTAAATAATGATTTATTGAATGAATTTTTAATTGATTTATTGAAACGAATTATTGAACTAAAAGAATAAGAAATAAAGGAATAAATTGTCTAGTTAAAATTGCATAGCTAAATTTTTTCTTAATTAATTATTGTTTCCTGGTTAATTATTTAAATAAGAGAATACGAAATACATACATACATACATACATAAAGTTAATTTACTAGGCGCAATTATTACAAATGCGCCTCGGTTGCCAGGTCAAACATATATGTTTTAAGTCGAGCGAGAAAAATGTCACGGTTTAAAATTCCATCTCTGAGAGGAGGCGGAAGTTGATTCCAGAGTGATGGACCAATCACCCTGAACGCACGCTCGCCCATTCTGGTACGAGTGCGTGGCACGGATAATGTCCTGGTGGAATTGGAACGTGTGACCATCGTTCGAGTGAGAGCTTCATCAGACAACAGTTTACAGTCTCGAATAAGATACTGCGGAGCTTCTTTTCTGAGACATCTGTCGACTAGCGAAAGCAGCTTGTAAGATATTCGCTTATGTACCGGCAACCAGTGGAGCTGTTGCAGAATAGGGGTGATGTATTGCCGCCTTGATGTTCGCGTAATGAGTCGTGCCGCGGCATTCTGAACAAGTTGAAGTCTATATATTTGGTTTCTGGCCGTACTTGCAAGTAGGCTATTACAGTAATCGAGACGAGATGCTATGAATGCATGGAACAGGACTTGCACTGATTCCTGCGACAGAGAGTCAATTACTACCCGTAATTGTCGAAGCTGGTAGAAACATCCTGACACTATTTTACTAATGTGGTTAGCCATCGTAAGATTTTCATCGAGAATAACTCCAAGATCTTTAACTTGCTCGGATCTTTTGATAACATTATTCCAAAGTTTAAGTGCTACTGAATCTGCCTTGGCCGTTTGTTTACGATTGCCAAGAATGATAAATTCTGAAATAAAAGAATAAGATTTATTGTTCATGTGTACTATTTGATGCTGTGCTTGACATGAATAAAGATTATTGTATTATTTCTTAGTTAATTTTTTGGTATGGCACTTTAAGGCAGCCTTGCACGTGCATGCGCGTGCCTCGGAAAATCATTGTTCTTGGTAGTTTGCCGTCATCTTGCGCTTGGTTTTAGCGCTAAATGTGCAGACTTCTCCTCGTCTTCGGTGGCCCTCTGCTCTTCTCCGTATAGACAGGGTTATAACCAGTGGTTAAAATGGGCAGGGGCCAGCAAACCACTTTAACCACTGGTTATAACTCGCTCGTTTAGGCAACAGATTCTCAGGTGGCATGTTATACAAAGAGGCGATGTTTCATCTATTGAATTTTCACGGAGATCACAGGTAAACCATTTATAAATAATTATTTGCTACTTTCCGTTTGATATCGGACGCGTTCAGCGAAAATTCGCTAATTGAAATGAGCTAAATAGCTATAATTGTCTAACAATAGAACGCAAAATTAAGAATTCTCTAAATTAAGAGCATTAAATAGATAGACGCTAAAGAACGAATTCGCTAAGAAAAGCGCTAAATATCTAGAATTTGCTCACGAAATAAAGCTAAGGAACTAATATTCACTAATGAAAAGGACGCTAACTAACGAATTCGCTAAAGAGCGTCAAATAGCTAGAATTTGCTAACGATAAAGCAGTAAATAACTAGAGCGCATAATAGCGAATTCTCACAAGAAATCGCAAAATAGGTACAAGTCGCTAACGAAAGCACTAAATAACGAATTCGCTAACAAGAGCATTAAACAGAATTCACTATAACGAAAGAGCATTAAATGGCTAGACGCTAAATAACGAATTCGCTAAAAAAAGTGCTAAATAACTAAAATTCGATAACTAATGAGCGCTAAATAATGAATTCGCTAAGAAAATAGCTAAATGACTGGGATTTGTTAATGGAAGAGTGCCATATGCAATATAAAACAAGCAACACTAAACACCAGACTTTTGTATTTCATTTATTACGCGATTTGTTATGCATTATATGCATTCAATAGCGTATTTTTTTAGCATAATCAGTACTTAAAACCCGTTTTACTAAGAGGTTACTGGAAATTTCCGGTTGGGGCCGTGTCTTAGAATCGGCAGCGACTTTTATTAATGTTTTGCGCGCTATACACGTGTGCGCGCTATATATGTGTGCGCTATACAACTTTTTAAAGACATAAACTACCCAAAACCGCGCGTTATACGCGTGTGCGCAGTATACCGTACGTTTCGGACTATAAGTCGCCCTTTTTTACATCCGGAAAAACGAGGGCGACTTATACTCAGATGCGACTTATATGTTAAATTTACAAAATATAATGTATGTGTTAGCATGGGGCTTGTATATATAAACCCCTTTACATGTAATAAAATTTTCCCTCCATTCCCCAGCCGGTACTTCTTATGCAGTATTCGGACTACAATCCAATCCCAAGTCCTTTTCTGGATTTTATTTTTAATTGAATGGATGACTGCTGCTTGTTTGTTTAATGCCTGTTCACATACAATGAATTACCCGGTATGTTGACAAGTTAGACGACATTTCACAAGATAATCTCACCACAAACTATAATTACATTAAATGAAAAGCACCTTAGATTCAAGGCCTATTCAAACAAGAAAGGGAACGATCATCGGACTGCTGACAGGTACAAAGCCCAAAGGTTTCGTAACTCTATTAATCCCGCGTAAACACAAGCCAACGGTCGTTTGACTGCTGACCGGTACAAAGCCCAAAGGTTTCGTAACTAAATGATTCCTGCGTAAACACAAGTCAACGGTCGTTTGAGCGCGGATTCGGTTATAGCGCGGACACAGGCTTGGATCCCAACTTAGAAGCTGAATTACAGTATAAGAAATTGTTATCACGCGAATGATCCAAAATTACCGACTGTTTATTCCCTTTTTGTGCTGTCTACTGCATAAGCTTAGCTCCGCGATCTGTGCGGCTACGCTAATCTTCGGGTGTCGTGGTCTCACGCTACCGGAAACTACCAGAGACGCCATTCTTACCATTAGGCGTTCAAAACTCATATTTTTAGATAATTGCTAGCCATCCAAAGATAAAGTACCAGAAATATGACCATAAATAATTCAGGGCTTGAGCGAAAGCTGCGATTTGACCTCTGAGTGGAATATTTCAAGCAATATGACTGATTTTTGTCGAAGCTTATTAGCGCCCGACCGGAGTAACAGTTTGTGGAGACTTACTTAATGAATATTAATAACTAACAGTTTCTAGCAACTTAATTAATGAATATTCATAAGTACAATGTTACTTATTAATATTCATCAAGTAAGTCGCCACAATTACTGTATTATCGACCGGGCTTCATCTGCACAAGCGCCATGCGACCATTTGCTGCTGTCAAAACACTTCGTTTGTGCGCTAATTGCATATTTCTGAACAAATCCACCCTTATAGAACGATGCACCGACATTTATTCTGTGCTCGTATACGTAAAGAAGATGTTTTCAAGGGTTTTCGATAATTGTGGTTGTTCCATTATGATCATGTCTAATAAAATTTATATAGCGCCGCATATGGTCAATTTCAGTATACCGCGAACCTCGTTATAACGCGGGTCTAGTTATGGACCTCAAAGTCCGCGTTATAACGGGGGTCATACGATTTTATCATCCATACGATTGTATAATGAATGAATTGTTCGTTGTGTTTTTACTATTACTATTAAGCACTTTTAATAAGCTAAGATTTGCTTACCAGACATCCTTAAGAAGTCATAGCAGGCATTTCATGCAGGTATTTCACGCTTTCTGGTTAGGCACCAAGCGTCTTTTAAAGCGTCTTATACTGAGGAGCGACTTGTCTACTAATTTTACCGTAAATTCGGTAATTTTCGGTCCATGCGACTTATACTACCATGTGACTTATTGTCTGAAACTTACGGTACACGTGTGTGCGGTATATGCGTGAAAATACGATACCTTCTTTCTAAACTTTCTATGCAAACAAGCAAATACTCGACCAGATCCTCATCTGCAATAGTTCTCTCCCTCTCCCATACTCGGACAGTTCTTATTATTATTATTATTATACAACGTAGAGATTTATGTGGCAACTAATACAGTGACTGCATGGACACACTGCAAATTATAAATTACAATAGCTCGTGCGAAATAGCCAAGTTTTGAGTCTCTTCTTGAAGGTGTCTGGCGTTAGGGAGAGTTGAACTGAAGAAGGCAGGCGGTTCCATGCCCTTGCAGCAGTCACGGGAAAGGCACGATCGCCTACAGTACGAAGGCGCATCAACGGAACAACCAGAGAAGCGGTTCCAGCAGATCTCAGGCGACGCCGACCTGCCTGATCTGCGACTCGTACTAATTCTGTTGTCAGGTACTCTGGGCCAATACCGTTCAGGCAGCGATAAGCCAGCGTTGCCAACTTAAACTCAATCCGCTCAGGCATTGATAGCCAGTGTAAGTCTCGTAGAAGCGGTGTTATATGTTCATGAGAAGGTTCTCGTGCCTTTTCAGTGGCTGCCCCCAAACTCTGGAATTCATTGCCTCAGCATGTGCGCATTGCAAATTCATTACAGATTTTTAGAAAAAGAAAGAACCCATCTTTTTGATCTGGCCTATCCACCATAGACTGTCACCCGTTTGCATGGCCGGATACCCTGGATTTGACCTGGATCTTTAATTATTTGGATTTGGTGTGCCATCGGTTGATGCTCCTGTGCATTATGAAGTGGCGCTATAGAAGTTTAAGATTAGATTAGATTTATCGTGGCGGTGATTCCTCGAGGTAGTTCATGACAACTGCTATGCATATTAATCCTAGCATTATAATAGAACACAGCACTATTGCGGATCGCAATTTGGCGACTTGCATCAGGAGGAGTAGTGTGGTGCTTAAACAGAGTAAAAAATTAATTTCGCAATTTTCAGTTGTCTTACCCCCGCAAACTATTCCTCCTTAGCTAAAATCATTAGGGAAAAAGTTTGAGCCTCTTATGGTAACTATTACTGGTAGCTCAATAGCCTGATAGGTAATGATTATGGTCACTGTAGCTAATTTATCTAAAAATCACAGATAAGGGCTCAGTCCATTCTCCTCTGATTTTGTAAGCTATTCAGCACTTTAAGTCAAACAGTATTTTCAGATGGAAGCAAGAACATGTAAAGTTGTAAAGTGTAAACTTGTAAAGACTACAGACTGCAACTGTTCAGTGTTTAAAAACAAGAAGTTAGTAAACAAGTATAGTATATCTATCTACAGTGTTGACCGACTATGCTGTCCTGACAATGTCTGTTTCTTGCTGTCGGGATAAGCCTGCCTGTGCTGTACAACCGTCTGTAATAAAAACTGAAGCTGTTACTCATCTTTTGTTATGAGGCCGCTCAGTTCTTGTATAAAAGCCACACCACGTTCTGTGTGGTCATTCACCAAGCTCATTGCATGAACTGTCTTTGCCGCTTCCTGATAATCTTCCTGTGCCTCCCATAAGCCTGGTTCATCACTTCAAATAATGTCATGGACTTTGGTGAGAAAAAATCTTCAAAATTCTTTTCCATGAATGTTTGCAGGTCCACTGTTATTTGCCTTGTCTGATCTTGCTGAACACTGGCGTTTCTCATGGCATGGAGCATTTGTCTCTTGGTTGATATACTCACATTACTGTAAAAGAATGCCAAACTGACCACTTCAGGGGACAAGTACCATAAGTGATTGGAAAACTTTTGTGCTGCTGCTTTTGCTATAACCGGATTAATTGTCGAGTAAGCAAGAAGCGATTTTAGCAACTGAAAGTCACCATGTGGTCTTGCTGCTAAAGGAGCCGTTATCCAAGCCTTCAGGTAAACACACGAGCTGTAAACACACACACGTCTCAGTCCATTCTCCTCTGACTTTGTAAGATGGAACTGGCTTCGAAACATCCATATCTTCATGCTGTAAATTACTTTCGACAGCCAACGAGCACGATGCATGGCCCCTGGTGCCTTGAATCTGACTCCTCTCACAGGTGGAACTGAACTGAGAAAGATGACAATCAATTCTAAGAACTCCTGGTAGTCATCCCTTGGCTGACTCTCTGCCAGGTATGTGAAAGCAAATTTTATAATACTGTCTTGGATATCTTGCACTGTTCTCGACACCGTATCATCTGCCATTCCAGTTTCATATTTCTCCAGGTCTATAAACACCCAATTTTTTTAAACGCTTAAAGAGAGCAACCTCTGGAGACAATGTTGTAACTCCAAGACATAGGCCTACTTTAAATACGATACCAATGACCAGTTCCATAACATGATGTCTGCACGCGAGTGATAGTAGCTCTTTACCGATTTTCTGTTCCAGGAGAACGCAAGCACCGGCAAGACGTCCAATATTAGGACTGGTTGTGTCAAAACACATTGCCCGAATGTTGCTTGCTATGCCCCAGTCCTCCACTGTCCACAGCTGTGGCTTGCACCTCTCCAGTTACACTTCGTAGCTTTGCAACTGTAAGTAGCTGGGAAAGTCCCTTTGCCAGAAACAATCACAGGAAGTCGATCAACATGTTCCTTGGTTGTCAATTCAGCAATAAGTTTGCCATCCCAGTAAATCACCAGTGGCACATTGCCTTTAAACTCAGCTTTTAATGTCGCTGCTTGCTGAAATCTGTGTTTCATTCTCTGTCGGCGAATCGAGTCGCGATTGAGGGCCAGGTCTTCAATGTTATGACCTAAGCTCTGTGCATTTTCAGCAAGAACATGCATCGCCTTTCGATCTGACATTTTCGTTCTGTCCAGAGCAGCTGCAAGTTCTGGTGTTATAATACTCTTTCTGCCTTCTCTTTTTAGAAGTCTTATACTGCAACCAAGGTTTTACATTTGCACTGTTTTGCAGCTTAAATCTTAATATTAGAAGCTAGTATTTATGCACTGAAGCTATTTATCTCGGCAAAACTTTAGAGTAATTGTGCTACCTCTAAATATTCTCCAATAAAGCTGATATTTTGCCTGAATTGCTTTCTTATATATACAAACAAAATGAGGGGGTAAGAAGTAGATATTTACAAACTTCAAAAATACGCACCACCCTAGGGAGGAGTGTTGTAAACACTATTCGTACTCATTATTCGTCGAATAGTGAACCTGACTATTCGTATTCATCCAAATATCTCAAAACCCCTATTCAGACCAGCCCTACTTGTGTTACGCCATTCTAGGATGCAACGACAGTGCATGCAATTCCTGACTGTAAGTCAGATACAATAATGACTGGAATTGGCCTGATTGGTAAAAGTAGGCACTATTTTACACAAACATATAGCACAGTTGTAGCAGTTTCTTGGACTTTCTCTACTAAAATATGTTTGGAAGACTTAACTTGCTAATTGTAAAAGATGAGTTGACAAAATTGCTAATTTTGACATGTATTTCTAAAATTCTATATAAAGCTGATTCGAATTAGCCATTGTTGAAACTGATAATAATGTTGATTTAACTGAACTTAATTTATTAATAATTAATTTATAATAATTAATTAATAATATTCCAAATCCATATTCACTATTCACCAGTTTCACCGTAGTTTGCCATTTTTTGAAGATTTTACTTATGTCAAAAAGTCGTTTGTGATGACTGCCTGCTCAGAAGGCACACATAATCGACTCAGCCGAGATAATAGAATTACTGCCGCTGCTTATTTATTAATATTGACAGGATGTTGTATAAATTATATTAAGTTCTAATGGTTATAGTAAAAAAAAAGCAAAACTATATGTATACGGTACTATACATTTTTAATTATGGAAGGATCTGAATGATTCCTTACAGGACGTCTCATTGTTCTGAAATGGACCTGTCTGGGACGTGGTACATCTTTTTCCATTCCAGACTGTCCCGGCGAATCCAGGACACCTGATTACCCTAGCAATACACCAGAAATTAACTGTTTGCTTGCAAAACATGGATAGTTTTCAAGGCATAATTTATGTGTCGCAAGCTAGTACAAAACTCGTCATCATCATCATTATCAGTCATGCGTAGCCAAAGTGGCAATTGCGATTGCTCTCCATAAAGTTCTGTCCTGAGCACATTGGAGTGCTTCAGTGGCTGTTAGTCCACAGTCACCACAGATTTGATGAAGCCAGGTGGTCTTCCTCGGCAGTGGCGGTTCCAGGAATTCTTGGTGGAGGTGGGAGGTGAAAACAATTTATAGGAAGTTGGTGTTGGGGATGCAAAGTGAAGAAGAAAATACAAAAGAAAAGAGAGAAAAGGGTCATTGTTTTCCCACTAAATGTTAACCCCTTAACCGTGCATTTAACTGTAAATCAATATAAAATGGGCGGATGTATCCGGGATCCCCAGTTAAGGGGTTAATAAACCTTGCAAAAAAGGCCAACATGCTAAAAAAAGAAGGTAATTCACAGTATTTTTCACTAAATTTTTTTAAAAACTCACCAGAAAAAATAGGTTGACAAGCAAAAAAGGTCACCCGGAACCCCAGTGGGGGGATGCATTCCCAGTCATCAACATGGAACCGCCACTGTTCCTCGGGGTCGATACCAAACAAAGTCATCTGTGACACCATCCTGGATGGATACAGCTAGGCGGAGTGCGGCAGAGGCAGGTATAGATTCATGGCAGAGGAGGCAATACCTATGCGGCGAAGAGACTCCTCTCGTGAGTTAGCCATACTGTGCATGTTTGAGCGAAGATAGCAGAATGAATCAACCTGTTCCATGGTTTCTGAGCCATTGGAGATAGGTGTCTTGTTGTGACCAAAGCCGAGGTTCTGGGTCTTTGTTTTAGCCCACGAAATGTGAAGGCCGAATTTGGAGACCTCAGTTTCCATCCGCAGTAGGCTATCTCGAAGCTTCTCGTGACTTTCATAGAAAAGAGCAGCATTGTCAGTGTAATTGAGATCTGTAAATTTGTAATCACCCAACTGAATGCCCATGCCTTCGGTGACGACCCAGTTCATGATATAGTCCATAGCACAGCAAAATAAAGCAGGGCCAAGATACATCACTGCCTGACTCCAGAGGTAGTGTGAAATTTTCCAGATAGATGTTTGCCAAGGTGGATGTGGCCTGTGGTACTGGTGTGAAGCTCCTTAATGAGGTCTAGCAGGATCTTGGGAATGCCACAACCTGCCAGGGCTTTCCAGAGTGCTTTCCTGTCCATGGAGTGAAAGGCCGCCTTGAGGTCAATATAGGCAACATTCAGTGGCTTGTGAAACTTGCGATGCACCTCTGATAAAAGACGCAAAGCAAGGATGGCGTCCAGTGTAGATCTACTGCGCGTGAACCCAGATTGCTGCGGTGAACGAATTTTGTTCAGTAATGGTTGTATCCGAGCTAACAGAACTTGTGCAAAGACTTTGCCGGGTACCGAAAACAGTGTAATCGGACGATAACTTTTGCATTCATTCTGTGGTTCTTTGCGCTTGTACAGCGAAACGATAATGCGGTCTTTCCATGCCACTGGTACTTGACCAGACCTCCAAACTCTTTGAATATGCAGTAGGGTAAATTGCACACTTTAGCGATTCAGCTGAGATACCATCAGCACCAGGTGCTTTGCATTCTTAACCCTGTCGCCCTGTAAAGCCGCAAAAGCGGCTTTTGCTACCGATATCAGTCCCCGTAAGGCCGCTTTTGGGGTTTCTGCGTCATTTCCTAATTCCCGCATGGCCGGTTTTGATTTTCTTCATGGTATTAAATATTCTATGCTGGAAGTAAACACAGTTCAATTCTGAGGAAACTGATGAAAACATTTTTGTTCTATGTTAACGTTTGCTCTAGATATTTGAGTTTATGTGGGAACCCCAAACAACCCCATAATTTTCCCTGGGAGCCTAGGGGACAGGGAATGGATGCACAGGAGCCATAGGGGCAAAAGGGTTAAGTCAGCAGATTGCGTTCTTCACCTCAACTAATGTTGGTTCATCCGTGATTATATTTGGTTTGGAGGTTGTGCAGGTTGCAGTATCATCCAACAGCGGGGACTGTGTACTGGCCAGGTGGTTGAGGGCCTCTTCATAATGTTCAACCTAGCGAGAGAAGGTGGCTTCCATTGTAAGTCATGGAGCACCCAGATGGTCATTTGGAGTGCAAATGGTGTTGTTCATAGATTTGCCACTGAGTTTTTTGATGACGCGGTATGTAGTACGACGATCATTTCTTGCAAGGCTTTGTTCTGCCTCGTCAGCAAGACCATTGTAATAAATCTCACGGGGGACTGGCTAGGGCATCAAATTCCCGTTTAAGTTGATTACGTTCTTTGTGATTGCCACTTTGACAGGCTTTGGCTTTTTTTGGTAGAACATTATATGTTTCATTGGACATCCATGGAGCTTTCACATGCTGCTTATAGCCAGTGGTTTTTTCAGCCGACTCATGAATGGTATGATTAAAGACGGGACCATGTCTCTTCAACGTTATCAGGAAGGTCGGCTAGAGCTTCAAATCTGTTCTGTACATCCAGTGTGAATCTTTTAGATATGTCTTCACTGTGTAGCATAGTTTTCAGTGGCTTTTCACATCAAATTTCTTTGTAAGTGGATGTATGAGAGGATGGCAGAAGCCGATCTTCATCCTAGCCACAACTAGGTTGTGGTCAGTGTTGGCTTGGCACTCAGCACCACGAAAGACTGCATGATTGGAATGACCGGCAGTCACGAACAATGACATGGTCGAGTTCTTTTTGGATCCGACCATCATGTGAGTACCATGTGATTCAATGAATAGGGTGGCATTTAAACCATGAACCTAGTACAGAGAGACCATTAGCAGTGCACCATGTTAGGAGTTGCATAGTAGGAGTTGCATAGTGTTATCATTGGAGATACCGGATCCGTAAGGGTTGACGACTGATTCAAAACCCAGATAAGAACTTCCCGTGACTGCATTCATGTCGCCAAGAATCACTAGTTCATTGTGTGAAAGTGTAGCGAACAGCGGCTTCAAACTGATAGTAAAATTCATCCTTTGTAATATCTTCTGCTAACTCAGTTGGAGCATATGCTACTATTACTGTAAGAAATCCATGTCGGTGCTTTAGTTGTGACTTTAGGAGATGATCTGATATGGGTGACCAAGATGAAAGCGACTGCTTGTCTGTGTTATGGAGCAACAAAGCAACACCATAAAGATGAGTTGAGCCTCCAGAATAAAGTAGAAGTGAATCTTCAACATAATGTGATCCACTGTTGACTCGTGTTGAGTAATCATGCTTCAGTGAGACCAACGATGGAGGTAGAAATGTCTGGCCATTTCACGTGAGACTGCTATTTGGTGGCCAAGACGGAACAGTGTGAATACATTCCATATGACGAGACGGGCTGATTGATGATGCAAGTCCTATGATAAGTTATGAGCTACAGGGACATCTGTTGTTATCCATCGTCATAAGAGCGCCAGTAGGTGCAAACAGAGTCCCTAAAGTATTAATTGCAGGGGCTTTAACCCTGGTGTGGTTGTGTGTAAAGTCCATTGTAATAGAGAGCAATATCCTATCAGTACCATGTCCCCCTAGGATGAGATGGACACAGTAGCAGCAGGTTTTCTGGTATTACCCACTGTTGAGTCAAGTACTGCCATTAGATGCGTAATAACAAGGTGTCCCTCCGCCAGTAATCGTTTTGCTGGGCTGCTGCCTCTGCTCTGGACGTAATTTGTTTAGAGTTGTCTTCTCCTAGGATGGTTGCATTCCATGGCTGATAAGCCCGTCCTGCTCGGGTGTGAATTTGGAGTTTTCCTTCTTTGGAGTCTTCACTGGAACCCACGTTAGCCGACCATTTTCAGGGTTCCTACTAGGCCTGTCCACCTCGCATAGCGCCCAAGGAGGTACTTCTGTGCAAGCACTTTAATCCCTGATGGCATTGCCCTAGCAGGCAATCCCCTACTTGGTCGTTGTCACCCCCTCACCGCTGTGAGGTGTGGGTCAGACTTTGAAGGGGAAGTACAAAATTGCAGATGAAAAATGAGAGAAACTCTCGGCCAAACCATTTAAAGTTCTCCAGAATTCTGGTGCAGCATGATGTACATCACTAAGTTGTCGCCCTTAACCGGCTGTTCCAATGGCAGCCATTTATTTTTGAAAAAGGTGTTCTTAAGAAAGCTACGTAGTTGAGGTATACCTTACTGTTTAGCTTTTTTATTGCTCTTTCTAACCATCCATTCCAACAACAAAATTTAGGGATAGGTCCACCCTACTGCCTAAAATAGCACCCCTCTCTCCAATTTTTTTTTCAAACCTCACTGGCAACATTTTTTGAGTTGTAACCCTATTTGGGTGAGTGGCATAGTTGTAGAAGATTATCAGTGGAACAAAATAAATAAAAAAGTTTGAAAATCGGATCACTTTTGATAGAAATATATTACTTAGATAGATAGATAGATAGATAGTTCATTACAAGGCGCATTAAGATGCTAAAGTGCCGCTGCTGATTGTTCAAAAAGAAACGTCTTCAGTCTCAATAAGAAACTGTCCCGTGTAGTAAAACGATCCCGAAGTTCCAATGGAAGCTTGTTCCAGTAGGTTGGGCAAGCTTCGAGAACGCACGATCGCTGAACTTTGAATTAGTCCGAGGAATAGCGAGTAATCAAGTGTCACATGATCGTAATCCATAGGTTCTGTCTGATAATCGGATGAGCATATAGTCAGTTTTAACCTTTTCCTCGGGTTAGCCGTCTTAAGACGGTTGCGGAAAGCTTTGACCAAACGGGGTTAGCCGTCTATAAACGGCGCGCTATATAAGCAACTGCGTACTGCGGACCTGCACGATTTTCAAAAATCCAACGCGGGGACCAAGTTAGCTCACATCCATTCGATAGGCGGCAGCACCGTTTTCAATAATACTAACTATATATGCAAGGGATATTGACTGTAGACTGACCAAGGCTGGAAAATGTATAGGAAAAATCTTCAGCCGGAGGCTAGAATGGCCATAACTACGCCGAATATGGTCCGATCTTCAAAATTTTTGCACTATTCTGTTCCAATTACACCTCCCAACAACTTTCCCGCTCACAGTTGGGGGTCACAGCTGAAAATTTTTTTTTATTGAGCTTTGAAAATTTTTTGTCGGAGATGGTCCGATTTTGGGGTGTAGAGTGGACCCTACCCCCAAAAATTTTTTTTTTGCACGGATGGTTCGAAAGCCCAATAAAAATGCTCAACAATGGTGCAAACCGCATCTCTCTAGCTTCTATATAGCCTGAAATATACCGAGTTGTTCGGTTTTTCACATTGAAAATCCGTTCGCGTAATTGTCATTTCAGCAAGCAATTGGTACTTGGGTATGAAACTCCATAATTACCCCAAATATGGTCTGATCTTCAAAATTTTTGCACCATTCTGTTCCAATTACACTCCTCTAGAACTCTATCGCTCACATTTGGGGGTTTACCGCTGAAGACGTTTTGCTATTGACCTTTGATCAAAATTTGAACAAGATGTTGGGGAGGGGTCCGATTTTGGGGTGTAGAGTGGTCCCTACCCCCAACTTTTTTCTTTTGGCATGGATGGATAGAAAGAGCAATAAAAATGCTCAACAACGGTGCAAACCGCATCTTTCTAGCTTCTATATAGCCTGAAATATAGTAAGTTTATAACGTATATGTTCACGTTTTCATACGAACGCCTTTTCCAAAAATTAATTCCTCCGACGCGGGATGACTTTAAAAATTTAATTCCCCCTTTAAAAGGTTAAGATATTCCAGTGCATCACCACGAAGACATTTGTCCACTAGTAAGATAATTTCGAAATTAAATCTGGAGATCACCGGAAGCCAGTGCAGTTCGCGAAGGACTGGCGAAATGTGCTGGTTTTTTCTTGTCTCTGTTATCAAGCGAGCTGCTGCATTCTGTAGTGATTGGAGTCCCTTTAGCTGTGTGACGTTGATTTGAGCAAGTAGGCTGTTGCAGTAATCCAACCGTGTGCATGAACAAGCTTCAGTACTACTTCCCGCGTCGCCGAGGTTATAATTGATCTTAGTTTATGCAATTCAAGGAACCTACGTGAAACAACCCTGCTTATATGATCGGCCATAGTCAGATTCTCATCAAGAATCACACCCAGATTCCGAACGACCTTAGAGCGCACAATCTGATCTGAGCCAACTTTAATTTCATCAAGCGTCGCTTTATTTCATCAAGCGTCACTTCTAACCCAAACACCCCTTTGTCGGAACATAAGTCTTACTTTGTAAAAGCACGTGTGTCAATTAGACTAGGATCAAAATCCTAAATATACCACACAGAAATATGAAATAAATGCTGCTGCCTATCAAATAAATACCTATCTAAAGGTTATTTGCATTATGACAGGTTAAGGCATCATAGACGGTTTACAAATGGCTCCGAAAGGTGCATGACACCTTTAGGCATCAGAGCCATTTTATGGAAGTTAAATAATGCTTGACGCCTATAGACGCCAAAGCCAGTAAAGGGGTTAATGCTGCTGCGTCTCTCGACTCTCAACGTGTCAGAGTACTCAAAGTACTGACTGAAAGATTGCTCAGCAGCAACATTATTACATGGCACACTTATACAAGATGTATGCAGAATCAGACACCTTATCACCTCCTCAGCACTTATTCCTCTGGCTAACACCTTGATATATAGTCGTTTGGACTACTGCAGTGTGCTCTACACTGGAATTTCCAAATTGAATCTAAACCTCTTGTCTTGGAGTGACATTGATGAAAGGCGAGCACTTCAGTATATCCAGGGATCTGTTTTAGGCCCTCTCCTTTTCACCTTATATACAATGCCCCTTGGATCGCTTCTTTCACAATTCTCTGCTGACTATAATTTCTACGCTGACGATACACAATTATTCATTGCCTTTGATGATAAAACCTCTTCTGGGTCACTAGAAAATTTATCCGTTTGTCTGGAAAATGTTCAGTCTTGGATGTTTAGTAATAAGCTTGCATTAAACCCTTCAAAAACTGAGTTTTTACTTCTTGGTACGTCTTTTAATTTTAGTAAATTTGAAGACATGCATTCCTTTAAATTTGACAACATTTCAGTTAATCAAAGTCAGTCTGTCTGCAACCTAGGTGTAATATTTGACAAAAACCTGTCTTTTAATGATCACATAAATAAGGTTAGCAGAGCTGCTCAATTTCAAATCAGAGATATTCGACGAATTCATGATCTTGTGCCGAAACCTGCTCTGATTCCTCTTGCCAATGCCCTTGTCAGCAGTAGGATTGATTATTGCAATTCCCTTTACAATGGTATGGCCAAATCTAATATACAAAAACTTCAAAGGATTCAGAATTCTGTGGCCCGGGCCATTACAAAAACTCATAAACATGATACACATTAGACCTGTCCTTCAAAAGTTCCACTGGCTGCCGGTAGAACAGAGAATTGTATTTAAGACTGGTGTCCTTGTTTTTAAAATACTGCAGTCTGGCCAACCTCAATATTTAAAATCTATGTTAAACCATCCGAAACATTATCATTCAACTAGATTTGCTGATTCATTGTTAAATGTACCTAGAACAAACACTGAAATTGGTAAGAGAACTTTTTCTATTTATGGGCCAAAAATCTGGAACTCTCTCCCTCTGGTTGTCAGATCTTCCAATAAACTGAGCATTTTCAGATCTAGGTTTAAAACACATTTCTTAAGATTAGCATTTCCTCCATAGTCTGTCTTGCTGTTTCCCTCTGACTGATCTCTGGAATGACCTGGTCTTTTGCAGATGGATTTGAAGTACCATCGATTGATACCCTTGAGTATTAGAAATGGTGCTATAGAAATGCATAATTATTATTTATTATTATTATTCCCTCCTTGTGATGACAGGCGTAGGTGGAAGACATTTAGGTTCACCTTTGTTATGCAGGCTGACATAAAAACATGGATACAAGCATATAAATGCATGGAACTCAGTTCAAAATGGTCCGTCTAAAGTAATGCTTAGCATGAAAATTGAAATTTGCAAAAATCGCGCCTATCTTTGGTGTGATTAAATTTTTCATGGTGCATGCACAAATTTGTGACATTCATGATCACCGCAAAATAATTTATAAAACTTGTGTCTTACCGGTCCTGTTTACGGTTCAGAGACCTGGACCCTCATGGCACAAGACACACGGAGAATCGAAGCATTTCACATGCGCTGTCAGCAGCCATAGTAGGAATTCGGTTGTTCGACTTCATTCAAAATGATGAGGTCACTCAGGTGACCAACTTAGAACCTATCCTACAAACCATCAATCGTTGCTGGCAAGCACTTTTTAGTCATGTGGCACGCCTTACACCCACACCAGCTTACGGCGCTCTTACGGCAGCTATCAACCATAAATCAGAAAGGAATCCACCTCCAGAGTGGAAAAGACCTCCTGGTCGCCCTCGCTGCACCTGGATGCAACAGATGGCAATGGCGCACCTTCAACAATTGCAAAAGAATGGAAGGAAGCCCAAGATCGCAGCCATAGTAGATAAACTCTATGGACCCTCGTTGTCTAAGCGAAGATAACCAATGATCACAGCAAAAAATTTGCAGCTCTGGTGATAAGTGAAAACACCAGCTGGAATCTAAGGAGCTAGAAATGTAATGTTAGTACAACAAACGTGTTGTTTAGAGCGGAAATAAATATCAAGGTGAAAATAAGTAAAATTCTTGTGTGTTAGTTTTAGAGACATGTTATGTGATAATACTGATAGTGATGCTAATGTATATGCAACTCAGAAAGACTGTATGATTGAATTTTACATGCCATGGGCACTTTGAAGCCTCATTATGGTTTTCATTTTAAATATCAATTTGGGTTTAATATGAAAGTGTTATTTATTTATTTATTTATTTACTGATAATTTCTATAGTGCAGTAAACAAAGCTAAGCCTTACACCAAAAGCACTCATAACCTATATTAAACAAATGTGTCTTTAGGTTCCTTTTGAAGAGTTCTGCAGAGTCAGCGTTAGGCACATTTTCAGGCAAAGAATTCCTTAGTAACGGATTCCCACACGTAAAGACCTGTCTCTGAATTTGGAGGTTTTGTCAGGAGGTGGAACAAGCAATTTAAGCTGATGAGTGGACCGAAGAGACGACCTCCTTTCATTCGTTGTCGATCTTCGTACCAAAGCGACTAAATAGTCGGGGCGGTGCCGGATCATGTAACGCCCAAAAGATTAGCCAGCAGTGCTTGTGGATGACTCGCTCCAGAACACGGAGCCAGTGGAGCCTGTCCCCGAGCAGTGGTGTGACATGATCACCCCAGCGGCAACCGAACACCACTTGAGCATACAGGCTCAGCACAGACTGCAAGCGATTCAACTGATTCAACTTGCTAGCTGGAAGATTGAGTAACACGCTATTGCAGTAATCCATCCTTGACAGTACTGAGGCTCGAACGAGCTGAATGACAGCACTCACAGGTAGATACTGATGGAGCGACCTGATTCTTCATAACTGGTAATGACAGCACCGAATCAGATTGTCTGTGTGTCTTTGAAGGACAGAGTCTCATCCAGGAGCACTCCCAGAAGACGTAGACTCATGGAGGGAGCAATAGTTTTATTGCCCACTATGAACGGGTCACGACTTATCAGGTTCCTTCTTCTGGGAGTACTCAACCATAGGAATTCTGTCTTTGCCGGATTCAGGGCAAGGTGATTTTCCTCAGTCCACTTAGTGATTGCTGATACATAGTGCAGGAAGCGCTCCCGTAGTCGTTCCTAAAAAGTTGTTGTGAATACAGTATGGCTATATTTCTAATTGAATATTACAAGACTGAATGTAGATCTTGCATCTAGTTATACTGCGGATCATTATATTACCACTTAATTGTGGTAGAACATTTTTAACTTGTGGGTCTTATCATGGGAAAAGATAAGTTTACAGGCATTTCAGAAAGGGTGTAATATAGTCAGTGGTTGCAGGCCTCAGGTAAAGTGCATTCCAGAAGTTTATACCAACTGATGCAAAGCTCTTTTCTGTAATAATGAACTACATGCTTATGGAATTGGAGATTTAATTTGGTAGATTGGAGGCACAATCAACCAGAGATTGAGCTGAGCCATTCAAGCAGGGTGTGACTGTATACAGATTACAGAATTGAAAGTGAGCTGGATCATGGGCCTAATGCAGGGCAGTACTCGGACTTACTCTAAGAAAGATTTCAGAATAGTAATGTTCTTATACTTGATGCCCGTGTGTGTGTGTGTGTGTGTTGTTGAAGGCTCGCGGCACTATGTTGTGTAAGGAGATAAGATTTAATAGATTTTAATATAATATTTTATTCACACAAAGTTCATTTTAAGACACAAAACTGGAAGATAGCGACGCCCTTCGCTCTCGCAGCCACCTAGCGATTCCAAGCACAAATAAGTAAATACAAAAATAAGCTGCAGATAGAAATTAATACACACATTAATAAGTAAGTACTAAAAGAGAAACAAATTCCGATCCAAGAGAGGAAGGATATCACAACAGCGTGCACACGCACTTAACAGCAAATACTTGCTATAACAATGAACTAAAATTAGGGTTTCAATTTATTGATTGCTTTTTGAAGGTTTGGAGGGATTTAGACAATAGATCAGTGGCATAGCCAAGGGAGGTTTTGGGGGTTAAAACCACCTCTTGGCTGCCAAAAACAAAATATTTTTAATGGGTTTCTACGTATTTTTAATTTTTTGATGTGCCTTTGGAGGTCAAAACCCTTTCTCCCCATGGCTAAAAATGTAATGGTTTAAGAGGCGAGAACCTTTGTTTTTGCTTGTCAGGAAAAAAGAGGTGATAACGATTTATTTGCTTGTCAAGATTTTTCCAAAGTTGGTGATGGTCAAAAGCAAAAATGAAAACCCCTCTTCTGGAAACCCTTGCTACGCAACTGCAATAGATTGATATTTTTAAAATTTACTTAATAGACAATTGAGCAGCTTTTTTGATTTGGTTTTTAGGGAGTTAAATGTGATCTTGTTACTGGAGAAGAACAGCATTTTTCTAATTCTGATGGTGAAATGTCTGCTCATTTGTCATGCACAGTTGAAATGACAAGTGTTTCTGTTCCATGTGGGTTCTTTTTTGTTTATGGTGATTCTTTATACAGAATTTGTCTCCTAAGAAGGTGGAAAGATAACTAGAATACTTTAAATTAAATGGAGTTTTACAATTTTAACAAGAATTTTTCATTAACGAAATGAAAAGATGAGTGAGGTAGGGCCTGATTCTGGCATTAAAATATTTATTCTACTGAAACTCTTAATTACCTTAACAAGTTTTCTTTTCCACCACCACCATCATCATGATCATAACTCAGTCTGCTTTAATATCTGATCGTAACTCAGTCTCCTTTAATATCTGTCGTTCTAAACTTCGCTCATGGATCTACAAGCAATTAATTGTTTTACCTTTAGCCAATACCACTATGTTCATAGACAGATTGGCTTCACGCGGTAATCCGATAATATGGAACTTGTTACCTGTGAGCGTCATGAAAGCTAACTGTATTATATCGTTTCAGAGGAATGTAAAGACTTACTTGTTTGACAAATCATACAAGTGACATTTGTTAAATCGCCATAGACTTTGGCATTGGTCATGACCTCGGAGATACATAAGTTGTCTTGATAATAATAATAATAATAATCTATAATATTAAGATCCTTGCTCTGTATGTCTGTTACCTTTCAAAGCGTTCTGATTGGTTGACTATTGGTAGACGGTTTAGTCCTTATGTCGCGATGCGTTGGTGGGCGAGCATTTGACGGCGTCACGTTTAATTGTTCTGTCAACGCCGCGATGCCTTGGTGGGCGAAGCGTCACGTTCAATTGTTCATTGCAGCGTCATAAATGTACAATGTCGCGAAGGTTGGAGGTCGAGCGTTTGGAACAGGGCAGTCAATTGTATGCAGAGCAAGTCTGTTGCTAGTGATTCGTCCGTAACACTCCCAGAAGGCGCATTTCAGTGGACGGGTAATATATACCCCATCAATTAAGAACGGTGCGTGGTTGATCAAATAATTCTTCCTAGAGGTCGCAATCTGCAATATCTTCATCTTGGAGGGATTTAAGGCAAGACGGTTTGAAAAAGTCTATTGCTTGATCTTAATAACACAGTCACTGATGCGAGCTCGGCTGTTCTGTGTCCTTTGGAAGGCAGAAGGAATACATCTGGGCGTCGTTGGCGTGAGGAGTGCACTACGAGACCACTTGACTTGATTTGGCCAATGTCTGCAACGTACAGGACAAACAGCAGGGGTCAAAGAACAGACCCCTGAGACACGCCGCAGAGAACCTGTTGCTTGGCAGACATGAGAACCTGTTGCTTGGCAGACATATGGCCAATCCAACAGACTGACTGCGATCTGCCAGTATGGTAGTCACGAAGTCAGACAAGAGCATTATCCTTGATGCCATATGTGAGTTTGAGACGGCGGATGATGATGTCATAATCCACAGTGTCGAACGCAGCTGAGATATCGAGTAGACAGAGAAGGGCTAACTGCCCATTCACTACGGTGTCAACAATGTCTTTGTAAATCTGAAGTATAGCGGTTTCCGTGGAGTGACCCCGCCTATAAGCCGACTGTTCCCTCGACATGAGACTGTTCGACACCAGGTATCTAACCACTCGACTATTTAAGACTCTTTCCAACACTTTTGATAGGAAAGGAAGATTGGAGACCGGACGGTAGTTGGCTACTTCAGCAGGATCGGAGCCGAGTCGCTTGAGATGCTGGTACACAACCACATACTTCCATGATGAAGGAAATTCCTCTGTTCGCAAAGAAGCAGACAGCAGCGTCTCAAGGAATGGATCCAGTGTTTGAACGACTTCCTTCAGCAGCAACCTCTACAACTGAGGACCCCACTGTACTTGGTGGTTAAGTGATTTTGCCAAACTCATAGGAAAACAATGTCATCAGCGTATCTCAGGTTGTTAATCATTCGTTCACTGATGTTAATTCTTGTATCTGGGATTTCATCTGCTGAGCATCTCATTATGTGCTCTGAATATCAGTTGAATGACATAGACCTTTTCCAATCATAAACCAACCTGTCATTTCTTTGTCCACTCTTAACAGTAACTCGTTGTTCCTTGTACAATTTCTGAATTATGTCATCTGTTGCATGACATAATCCCATTCCTTTTAGTATTTTCCATAGCTTTGTGTGCTGTACTGAATCAATTGCTTTTTGTAGTCTATGAATGCCATGTACCGCGGTATTGACATCTCTCTAGCTTCTTTTTCCATTAATAATCTTAGATTGAAAATTTGGTCCCTTGTGCCAACTCCTTTTCGGAAACCCATCTGCACATCCAAAAGCTCATTTTCTGCTTGTCTTTACATTCTATTCAATAAGATCAAGGCTTGGCGTGGGGCCTTCAACCATAAGGACACTAACTACTGTTTGGAAGGATCGGTCGCTCAGTCTGCATGTAAAGAAACGCCTGATGGAAGCATTGGTCTGGCCCATTGCAACATACGGAGCAGAAGTTTGGACAGTGTAAAAGGCAGATCAAAAAAGAATCACTGCTTTCAAGATGACAGGTTTCAGAAGAATGATGTCCATCAGCTGGAAAGAACATAGAACAAATGTCTCAATCATAGAAGAACTTGGGGAAAATAGGTGCCTATACTCAGTTGTCAAATTTAGGAAACTGAAATACTTTGGTCACATAGTACGAGCAGACAATCTGTGTATGACGATACTGCATGGCAAAATTAATGGCAAGAGGAAGAGAGCCCGGCCTCGTAGACGATGGACGGATGATTGTGGAATGGACAAAACAACCCATTATCCATTGCATCGGAACTGCAAAAGACAGAGTCATGTGGAACACCTTATCGTCAGCCTGCATAGCCTCCGATCCTCAGCAATGAGGATGGATGATATCATACCATACCAGGGACGTAGCCAGGATTTTAGGTTTGGGCAGGCTGAAGCCCAAGATTCTCCCTGCACCCCTCTCTTCCCTCTAGAGATATTCCTCCTCCAATCAGAAAACGACACCCCCCAACACCCCCTCAATATGAGCCAGGATGACCTTTCTTGGCATACTTTTTGGCAGAGCTGTGGATGGCATTTTTTGCTATGTCAGACTTTTTCAGCAAGGACCCAAACTTCCAGAATATACCGAAGTCCCTAAATTGATAATCCTAGAAATAACCCTGCCCCCTCCCATTCGCCAGCGGTAGTCGCTTCCCTCCCTTGGTCGCGTCGTACGTGTGTTTTAGAACATTTTAGACACAAAATCACAGTTCTCGTATCAATAGGTTCCATGTCTGCAATTTCTTCCTTAAAAGTAAGAAATTTAAAAGTAAATATCAAATATTTCTGGTTCTATTACGTGCGTGTTAATCCCTGAACCGGGGATTCAATTTTTAGACGCTGTGACCGTACCGAGGAATTATTTTTTGGAAAAACTTTCTTCAAAAATGAAAACTGTGATTTTTTTGAATTTGCGATATCTCAGACCATATACTTCTACAGACCTCTGTTAATTCGTCCATCCCTTTTTCCCCCAATGTTTTCAGGAACTCGCTGGGTATGTTGTCTATTCCTTCTGCTTTATTATTATTTAATTCTTTCAGTGCCCCTTCTACCTCTTCTTTTATTATCCCCAGTTCTTCTTCCTCTTCCATTCTTGTTTATTTTCCTCTAATTTTTCTGGTCTGTCTTCTGCTTTGTATAGTTCTTTCAGTGTAGAACAGACAGCATATATTCACTAATGTGATCATGTCTTGTGACACCAGCAATCACCCTGGCTGAAGAATGAAGAACCATCTGGAGTTTATCAAGTCGCACCGATGGAAGACCAGCAAAAGTGAACCACAGTATTCAAGCCTTGAGCAAATAAATGCATGAATAAATGCATAAATGCGATATCTTGTCAGTATCTTGCTCCTTCATCTGGTCCCACGATGCATTTCTGATCTCAAGTTCCAGTCGTTCCTTGTAGACTTGCCCAGTGTCCTATTCTGCTAACTTATCTCTTAATGGAATGGTCATCTTATTCATGTTTTCAGTTTAATTTTGATCTTTGCAAGTACAAAGCTGTGATCTAAATCAATATCTGCACCTTGGAAAGATCTACACAGCTGGATTGCAGTGGCCCATCATCTGGGCACTAGTGTCTGTCATGTTCTTGGTCCTTCCATCTCCTAAGCTTCATGTCCATTTTCTGCAGTTCTGCTGAAACTTGATCATCTCATGTTGTAGAGATAACTCCAGCAATTTCTCCCCACTTGCATCTCTGTCCCTGATTCTATGTTTTCTCTTCACTCTTTTCCATCCAGATCTGCCTGTGCCAATTTTTGCATCCTAGTCTCCTCCAATTTTCATTACATATTTAATTATCTTCCATATGGTTGCTATCAAGTCTGTGTAAAAGAGATCTATATCCTCCTGAGCTTTCTGCTGTTGGTGCATATGCCTGAACTATGAATATGTTAAATGGTCTTGCTTGAAATCTTGCTACTATAATTCCGGAATTCACATCTTTGTATCCTATCAGCACTTGCCTCACTCTTGCTCAAAAGAAATTATACTCCTGCCTTGTGTTTCTTTGCATTTCCGGACTATATTACTCCTGTCTCCCAAACTCCTATCTCCCTAGATTTTATCCATCTCATCTCTGCTATTCCTAAAATATTGCACCTGTATCTCTAATTTCTCTATATCTTCAATAGCTCTAGTTTGCCAAGTCTAGTTTGCCAAGTGCCCATAATGCATGTACGTTACACATACCAATCAAAATTATACCTGATCTTGATTTAAACCTTTTGGTGGCCATCTTTTCCACCGAACCCTGATTGCTCAGTTGAGAACATGGACCTTCTTTGTCCAGGCAAGTATTTTTCTTTCCAAGTCTTTGGTGATGGTCCATGTTTCGCATCCATATGAAAAACCGCCGAAGATACAGCTGGGTTGCACAACCCGCGGCCTGTGGGCCCACCAAAGGTTTTTATCCGGCCTGCAGAAACAGGCCCGTCGCTAAAATTCTCTGTAGAAAATATAGATATTTCAAGCAAAAAACTCTAACCCTAAGGTTAAATGGGGTCCGATCTTCAAAATTTTTGATCTATTCTGTTCCAATGTATCCCTCTACAACTTTGCCAACACCCAAGTGGGGTCACCACTGAAAAAAATTTTGCTATTGAGTTTTGAAAAAATTTTGGGAGGTTGTCCTATTTTAGGCTGTAGAGTGGACCCTACCCCACATTTTTTTATTTGGCATAGATGGTTAGAGAGAACAATAAAAATGCTAAACAATGGCGCAAACCTCATTTTTTAGCTCCCATATAACCTGAAATACAGTAAATTTAAAAAGTACATGTTCACAGTTCATATGCATGCTTTTTCCAAAATTAATTACCCAGAATAGTGATGTCTTGTAAAATTTAATTCCTCTGTTACGGGGTTAAAAAATTGAAAACCCTATCAAAATTGATGTAATTGAATATATGGAGATAGTTTTGAGTTTGGATGAGAGGAAATTAAGTTTTCGATGAGTTGTTTAGTGTAGTATAATTGAATTATGGTGGCAGAGTGGAAAGCTCAGTTTGGTTAAGAAAATTATTTTGAATTAAGTCATGACATTGACCCGGTTTGACCCTTCTTTGCTGTATTGTTAGTATATTTCTTGGTTTCAGATGAAGTTGCTGTCATAGATGAAATTCAGATGATTCGAGATGTTCAGAGGGGTTGGGCTTGGACTCGAGCATTTCTGGGTTGGTCAAAAGCTTTATTTGTTGTTAAATGTTGAAATAATTTTATCTATTACACAAGTAGTAGTAGTGGCAGTAGGAGTTTTTATAGATCATTTTTTCTTTTTTTTTTCTTTTCATATTCTTGTGGATAATTAAAAGTCCTTTCAATTGATATATACATTGTCAATATTGTTATGATATTTGAATTAAAACATTTTGGGAAATTGTGGAGGGATAAATTCTGTAAAAACAACATGGCCGCCTAAGAGTTAACTGAAGTTAAGTTTTCAGATTTTGCTTAACTTTCACTTTGAAGTTCCAGTTGTTATCTTAAAACTTTTCAAGATACTTTATGGTTGTGAGACACGTGATAGCTTAACCCATTTACCGGGGATTAAATTTTTAGATGCCATCATGATATCGTGGGATTATTATTTTGGAAAAACGTTCTTCAAAAATGAAAACTAATTTTTTGAATTGACTATATCTCAGTCTATATAAGATCTAAGAAGACGAGGTATACGCCATTGTTTAGCCTTTTTACTCCTCTTTCTAACCATCCATGCAAAACAAAGAAATTGGGGGTAAAAAATTTTCAGAGCTCCGTAGCAAAACTTTTTCAACGGTAACCCCAACCTGGTGAGTGGCAAAGTTGTAGGGGATGTCAGTGGAACAAAATAAATAAAAAAAGTGAAAATCGGTCAACCTTTGGTAAAGATATCTGAATTCTAACCTGAACACCTTTGTTGAAACATAATTATTAGCTATGAATTCCGAGAAAATTTTCATAATTTTTGAATTTGCTATATCCCAAGCTATATAAGAGCTAAGATGAGGCATGCACCATTGTTTAGCGTTTTTATTCCTTTTTATAACCATCTGTGTAAAACAAAACAAATTTGGGGCTAGGGTCCACACTACAGGCTAAAATAAAACCCCCTCCAGATAAAATGTTTGAAGCTCCGCAGCTAAAATTTTTCAGCGGTTACCCCACTTTGGTCAGCGGAAAAGTTGTAGGGGAATGTCAGTGGGACAAAATAAACCAAAAAGTTTGAAAATCGGTCAACATTTGGTAAAGATAGATCAATTCTAACCTGAAAAAGTCGTTTTCTGGAAGTTATTAGCCTGACCCTTCGCTCCAAAAAATATGTATTCTCTCTTTCATAGAGCCGATATAGCTGAAAAATAGGTGCTATCTAGCAAATGGATGGATACTAAAGCGATTTGTAGCATAAAACGTCTCTATACATCACGTGCGTTTCACGAAACACCTCCAAACTTACATGATGAGCCTGGCTCGGAGATCCCAAGTAAGGAAAGATGACGTTGGACGAGCTAAGCTCAGGGATCCCGGTTAAAGGGTTAATTAGTCATTTTGGTTCTGAGGAAATAATTATACATTTTATTTTCAACCCCAGGTAGTCTACCTGGCACCTGCGACTCGAGACTCACCGGATCATTCTAATACTGCGCGGTAATATTTGCTCCAGATATGACTCCGGCAACTATTGACCCAAAATATCCGTTATCTGGTGGAAAATACACATCTGGTCATTCCCTAGTTATGATTTATAAATTTTAATTTGATAGTACCTGGAGTGTGTGTATATGTATGTGTGTGTGTATGCCTCTGAGAGTGCATGTGGAAAGCCTTTCCTGGCATCTCTTTTTCCTTTCTATTGGTTATCTCAGCATAACTCTGGATTCTGAGTTGACACAGAACATATTAAATCATTTTGTTGCGGTTGTTTCATCTCTGTCACCTCAGAGTAATTTGGCTTGCACTTGACAAATAACCTGCTTCTACTTTGATTCATTCTTTTATTTGCTCCAGACTAGACCATGGCAGCTCACTTTTGCTGGTCTTCCATTGGCATTAATTACTTAGTGAATTACAAATTGTTCTGTGTTTGGCTGCCAGTGTCTTCACTGGGGTGATAGGACCTGATAACATTAGTAATTACCATATTTTCACGCATACAAAATACACGTTAGGGATCAACCG
Organism: Metaphire vulgaris; assembly: GCA_018105865.1. Lineage (NCBI taxonomy): Eukaryota > Metazoa > Annelida > Clitellata > Crassiclitellata > Megascolecidae > Metaphire > Metaphire vulgaris. Next base: position 7,700,500 of record CM030842.1, read on the forward strand.
GGTAGACTTTCACCTGTACCAATTCTGAGTACACAGTCTATGTCCCACGTGGGGTAAAGCTTCGTCGGGTCTGGCTGAAGTTTTATATATGTTGAAGTGCGCCGAAACGGCAAAGACTGAATGCGAACACAGCGTAGTTTAAAATGCATATATTAAAACAGAACCGCACTCAACACTCCTGACAGGTCGCTCTAAAACTATTAAACCTGCAAATCATGCCCTGGCTCAGGATCAGCCTCTTTCAGGTCCCACAAGCCCGACCAAAAGAAAAAGCCCCTTTTCTGCCCCAGGTGAAGGTTTTATACCCAGGCCAGTAAGCTCACACGCAGCAACTTGTCTGCTTTAAGCGGCTGATGGATTTCAGAAGCACCATCTACGTAGTGAGGAAACGGGCGAAACAAGGTACCGTTTCAAGATATAGTGCAACCTGTCTAAAAACGCGAAACTTAACTTGGACAGGATAAGGCAGCCAGTGTAAAACAGACTTCATATAATCACTGATGTGATCATTTCTTCAGGCACCAGCAATCACCCTGACTGCCAAACGAAAAACCATTTGGAGTTTGCCAAATTGCACCGATGGTAGACCAGCAAAAAATGAACCACAGTAATGGAGCAAAAATATATACTGAATAACTTGAAGCTGGCAGAGGTGATATAAGCAACTGTGACAAAGTGAGTTAATATGTTTCATTAAGGTTAACTCAGAGTCCAGAATTATACCAAGATCATGGACAGAAGAGGAGAAAAAGAAGTCAGGGAAGGCAGATTGCAAAAACAAATGGTCAATTTTGGAGAGCTGACCATGAGTACCAAACCATATGAGCTGAATTTTAGCTGGATTAAGTAAAAGATGATTTGAGTGCATCTGTGAATGAAGTAAGTCGAAGGCTTCAGAAAAATCATGAGTGATCTGTGCTACATTAGTGGGGTTGGCATGTGAATAGGCCTGAATATCATCAGCTTATATATGGATGTTAAAATTATAAGGAGCAAACAGGTGAACAACATCAGCAGTATAGAGTACTGTATAAGACCGAACCCTGGGGACTCCACATGTGACTTGCACTTCACGAGAGTAGGTAGAACCAAGCGATTCAATCATACGGCATTCAAGGAGATCAGATTTCAACTAAGCCAAGGGAACGCCAGAATGACCCAAAGAAACGGATAGACACTCTAGAAGAATATCATGGTCATTGGTCAACCATGTCAAAAGCAACACTGACATCAAATAAAGTAGGAAGAGTGACTTCTGACTGGTTAATGGCCCTATAGAGATTCGAGAAAAAATGCATGAGGCGTTTCAGTGGAGCGTAAGACGTGGAAACCAGTCTGATATGGAAGGAGCTGAAAAGTGATGATTTTTTCAAAGACCTTGGATAGGAAACTGAGGCTTGAGAGAGAGCAATAGCTTGACATTTCAGATTAACAGAGGCCAGTTTGCTTAAACCTAGGCCTAACCATTGCCAGTTTATGTGCTGAAGATAGGTAGTCTTCTTTAATATACCTATTCTATCTATCTAACTAGTGTGGTTGCCGCAATAGTGTCCAGCTCGGCTCTCACTCTGTCATCAGTGGGGTGGGTTATCTCTCAGCCATTATCTGAGAGCTTCGTCAATGGACATAACTCCACAATGTGGGTCATAGTCTGAACTTGTCCGCACAGACATCTGTCTGTGGCTAAGCACTTGCACCTATATGTGTAAAGGGTGGCAGCACAGATACCCTGGCCCTTGCGGAAGCGGTTCAGGTTCATCAATCATCATTGACCAGGTGTGTCGAGGAAGATCAAACTCGTTGTCGGATAGCTGGATCAGCCGCCAAAGCCTTGTTGACCACATTGCCAACATCCAGATTTTGTTCCACCTGTCATGGATGTTAGTTGGAGACATGTTTTGCCAGATTGGTTGACGGGAGGTGCGACAGCGATACGGGAGGTAAAAGATGTCTATGCAGTGGCCGCTCCTCATGCTCTCTTGTTTTTTTAATTATTCTGTCGTTGACTGCTCTTGTCATAGGTCAGGAGGAGCAATGTTTGACAGGACTGGTAGCCATAGAACTGACCACACTGAGCTGCAATATTCAGCTACAAAATAGCACAGTGTCAAGGCCGTGGTTCGTGACGTTAGTTAGTTAGTTAATATGCCAATTTATGTAGCGCTATAGTCATAGCAGGCCAAGATCAAGAGTTCTTTACATATTGCACTTAAATGAAATGCTAAACAAGTGCATTTGACGCCCCATGCAATTTCAGTTAGTTTTGAAAGAAGGTTCCTGCTGTTCACCTTCTTTGCTGTCATCTTTATTATGTGTTGTTGAAATGAAAGCGACCAGTATAATGTGACCCTGAGGTAGACAGGGTGGCTTTCGTGTCTGTTTAACGGACCATACATGTGGATATTCAGTTGGTAGTCAGATCTGGTTTTTTGAAGGTGGAATGACCTTGAAATGGTTTTGTCATGCTTGGCTTCAGCCTCCATTTTCTGAAGTAGTCTCCTAAGAGGCCTAGGTCATGAGTAAGAGCTTTTTTTATCTCTGGAAACGAGGATGCTTGTTTACGCAGCAAATATCATCAGCATAGGGAAATTTATGGCTTTCTATATCTGGAAGGTAGTTGGTATAGATGTTTAACAGAAAAGGGGCTAGTACAGAATCCTGGGGGACACAGTTCCGTTGGTATCTCCAGGAACTTACGTCATCACCCATACGAACCCAGTTCGATGCACTGGAAGGCTATTCTTTCTAGAAGTTTGTAGCTTACGCTCACCAATGATGTTGGACGGTAGCTTGATGCTAGATGAAGGTCTTTACGAGGCTTTTCCACAGAGATGATCTTTGCCTGTCTCCAGGGTTTGGAAATTTGAGATTCCATGGTTAACTGGATGAAGAAGTTGGTAAGCCAAGAACAGCCCTATGGCCCTAGGTTTTTCAGGAACTTGGAATATATGTTATCATAGCGAGGAGCAGTGCCTGTCTTGACATGTTCCAACACAACAATGTAGTCCCCAGGGGGAAAAGTTTTGGTGTAGAGTTGGATACAGCTTTGTGAGTGAAATGTCTCCAGCTGTCATGGACGGTTCTTTCAAATGACCTTTCCTTGGGGGCTTTAGCTACTTGGATTAGGTGGCTAGCTACGCTGTTAGCTTTAACTGGTGGTTTAGCTGTCTTCAGTGAGCATTGTGCTGCCCCTAAACATCTCAGGAGAGCCCAACTCGACCTCATAGATCGGCTGAAGTTCAGTTTGTGAGATCAATTTTTTTCTTCTGGATCTGCGAGCAACGTCGAGCACCTCAATGAGATGGTCTGCTATATCAAGATCTCCCGATTGTTCATAATCTGAGAGCACCGTGGCTGCTTCTTCAGGCATGCATGAAACATATAGTGGGTGTAGACTGTAGACCCTTGGGATTGGTCTGTGGGCAGCTTTTGCAATTGCCCCTGTGAAGTGAGTGTATGCTTTCTCAGTTGAGATGTTTTGCCTTGGAATTTTAACGATGCTCTTCTCTGTTTAATTTTTCAACTTCCCCAGTCTGCTTTTAGAAAATTCCAGTGTTTCTTTTTGGAGCTCTGAATGATTAGTAATGTGAGTCCAACATAGATGAGTGATGGTCTATGCTGGCTGTGTGGAAGGTTCTCAAGTACCACATAGTTTGCTGGTTGCGGTGGCAACCACATGAGGATATGACCCAATAAGGTCTGGCGAGTATTCACGCTCCCAGCAAGCTGAACGGAAGGTCCCTTTCTGTTTTGGATCATAAATCAAGTGCAGGTCTTTTGTTGAGACCCAGTTCGCTAATGTTTCTTAATCTACGTCATTGTCCCTGTACCCCCAGTCGACATGGTGACTGTTAAATTCACCAACATAGACTGATGGGTGAGGCAGATTGAGTAAAGAATTGCTGCTGAGCCAGTGTTCATTGGGTGATTTGTAGACATTGGTGATGTGGATATTGCCTATTCTGGCTACATCAGAATGGAAGAAATAAGAAACCCAAAACGAATTTTTAACTAGAAATCAGAGGGTGGAAGATCTAAAGGAAGATCATAGAGATGATGGGTGGATGGATTGGAAGAATATATGCACATGGCAGGGCTGAATCTCGACAGAAAAACTGATGGTATACACCAAATGACTTTGGAAGAAATAGCAAAGGACAGAGAACTTAAGAGAGATGTCATGGAGAAGTTGATAGCTGGACACAGCTGGAGGAAAAAACCTGACCTGACCTGACTACATCACAGACTTCAGAGGAGGAGTGCTTAGAGACATATGCCACGATTTTGTAACAACGGGGAGTTGGGTTCTTTAGAGGCAATTTCATTCACAACTTTGCTATATTTGTTCTTAAAAGAACGGGCATTTCATGCCCCAGTCAGAAACAGGTCTTTGCATTCACACACCATGAATTGCCTGGAACTTGTGTGGATTCAGGTATTGTATTGAATTCAGGAATCCGAGCTCTGTTCACCTGTTACACCAGGAAAGACGCTATCTGAACTGGCTGAGTGTTACTGCACAGTGATCATGAACATTCTAGATGACCTGGCTCCAAAGACCATGAAAAGGGTACGCGTTAGACCCTATCTTCTGTTCTATGAAGGGGACTGTCAACAGGCACGGCGAGTAGCACAGAAGGCTGACAGAGTACAGAAAGGCCAAAGGCACTCCCAAAGAAACTGAAACACTAGAGGAATGGCACTCTGCCCTAAGATGCAGCAGGTGGCTAGTGAGGATAAAGGGCAGGGATTACTGGCGGCGAAGCATACTTTCAGCAGAATCTGATTAGAAGGGATCATGGAAGGCCCTAAATGTGCTACTTGGGAAGGGAAATGACAGTGCCGGCCAATGTCCTGGCTTTAGCCCTGAGGACTTCCATCGTCACCTAGATGAGAAGATTGGAATATGGAGCAAGACGGAAACGGCTGGTCCAGCGACCTTCTCCTCATATAATGGCCTTCATCTCATGGAGTTTCTCTCCCGACCGTGGAGGAGGTGACAGTCATTGTCAAGGCATCCCCAAGCAAGCAATGTTTGGCTGACCCACTGCCTATAGGACTCAATTGGAGTGCTGGCTCCTTTCCTGAAGGAATTCATGACTGTCTCTCTAGAGACGAGGGAGCTTCCACCATTATGGAAGCATGAGACGGTGACACCACTTAAAGCGGCCTGGCCTGGACCCGTCAGACGCCTCTAACTACGACCGGTCTCTAATCTACCATTTCTATCAAAGCTGCTCGAGAAGATTGTTAGCAAACAACGGATAGGTTTCTTGAGTGCAAACGGCCTAGTGCCTCAAGACCAATCAGCCTATCGTCGTGGCCCTCGTGGGCACTCTACGGAAACGGCACTTCTAAAGATCTTCAACGATGTGGTTGATGCGATAACGAATGGCGAGTCGCACTCCTCTGCCTCCTCGACATCTCAGCCGCGTTTGATACTGTGGACCGCCAGATCCTCATCCATTGACTGAAGACATCGTATGGCTTGAGTGGTCGCTCTCTACTATGGATCACGAATTATCTCACAGGCAGGACGCAGTCAGTCTGGCGTAATGGCCACATGTCGGTGAGGCATAGTGTTTGTTCTGGTGTCCCGCAAGGGTCTGTCCTGGGCCTATTGCTCTTCATCCTGTACATAGCAGACATGAGGGCAGTCACCAGGACCTTCGGGCTGACATCACAGCTATGCTGATGACGGGCAGATATATTCGTCCTGTCTGCCGGATATGGATGAACTTCGTGAGTGGTTTATGCAATGCATATCAGCTGTCACTAAGTGTACAGAAGAGAACCGCCTTGCCCTAAATTCAAGACAGAACTCTTATGGACGTGTACCGCAAGAAGAAAGAGCCTCATAAGTCGAGAACCCTTCAAAGTGGGCGATGTGATCATAGTTCCCTCTGATAGCCTACGGCTCTTGGGGGTATTGGGGGTACACTTGGATGAGACTGTCGTTTGATGCCCATATAAATGACCTGATTTGTCGATGTCACTATCAACTGCGGAGAGTCAGAATGGTCCGTCGCTACCAGTTACTGCAGCAGTCCAACTGGTCCGAGCCTTTGTGCTGGTGAGGTTAGACTATTGCAGTAGTGTGCTACTGGGTCTCCGAGACACTAATTTAATTGAGTCACCTGCAATCCGTTCTAAACCTCGCTACACAGATCATCTTTTGTTACCGCTGGACTGACCACATCACACCACTATTCAGAGACTGTCTCCACTGGCTTCGGGTCCCGGAGCAGATAATATACAAGCGCTGCTGTTTGACTTTTCGGGTGCTACACGACTCGTACTACCCCAACCATCTGGTCACACTAGTGCATAGAGTGACGTCAAACAAGTGGCAATCTCACCTACGATCCAGTAATCAAGTCAGGCTTATTGTCCCTCATCCGTCCAAGACTGCAAAGTTTGGATAAAGATATTTCACACATAGGTACCCGATTTTGTGGAACTCTCTGCCAGACGATGTAACTGAAACTTATCCCGCCGGACTTTTCACTAGGAATTTTAAAACATTTATTTAAACTTGGATATGATTGATGTGTGTAAGTGCTCTTGTTGTAGGCATCAGCCTTGCTACTGCACTATAGAAATTGTCTAAGAATAATAGTAACAATAATAATTGTATTGTACTGGGCAACTTCTATAGCACAAGTAGCATGGCGAAGGCCAAAGTCAAAGGCGCTGTTGACAATGTTGACAAATCAATACAGAATGGAAGATGTTGGTCTTGAAGGAAACGCTCAGATAGCATGAAAGAGGTCACTGCCGTGTCAAAATCGGGCAGTGAACCCTTCAGAAGGCGGTCTTCCGCAAGAAGACATTCCGTTGAAAACTCAGCGAATCGCTGAAAGGAAGTTGAAGGACCACATGGATTCTGTGATAAATTCTCCGCGTGGTGAAATCAGACGGTGAATTCTTGAGGGCGATCGTCTGCGAGGCAGTAATCCATCGCCGAACTTGATGGAACCGACTGGAGATGGAGCTCCGCACATGGACCGGAATAGTCTTGCCCTTTATAGTCTGTAGACTACTTCAACTGGCTGGTGGCTTAGATAAAAGGCGGTGTCCAGTCAAAATAGCACAAGACAAAATAGTGCCGACTAAACAGCGCCGACTAAATAGCTCCAAAAACCCCGACAAAATAGTGCCGACGTAATCGTGCGATGTCGAACAAAGAATTGCGCATTATAATAACGGCGAGCGTTATTTGGAGGCGAGTAAAAACAAGTACGTTCAACTCGACCGTCGCCTACGAGCTCTTATTATTTCAACATATGGAACCAGGCCGTTATTAGAATACCTGCGCAGTGTTTCGTCCAATCTTTTGAGTTAGTAAGACAGAACACTTAGGGGCTGTCCATTAATTATGTCAACAATATTTGGGCAATTTTTGATCCCTCCCCTTGTCAACAACTGTAAACTTTCAGTTTCCTCCTATAATTATGTCAAAAACTTTTGACCCCCCCAGATCAATGACAGGTCCCAATAACAAGGCTATTATTTTTTGAGGTGATGACCATTTTTCCCCATTTTTGCTCATCGAGTGTCAAAATGTGATGGTGATGACCTTTTCCATGCATTTTTCCATTGTAATATGTGGTATTCCATGAAATTTCCTTTTTTGATTATTTGTACAAATTGAAATTTATTTATTTTATTTATTGAAAGTTAAGATTTATGTGGCAAATCGTCCTAGGAGGACTACTTGAACACATTACATAGCACATGAATAATATAGGTCAGGATTTAACAGAATAGCTGATCTTGAACAGCCAAGTAAGTCTTCAGTCGCTTCTTAAATATGTCCAGAGAAGGTGAGGTTTGAGCACAGATGGGAAGACGATTCCAGGCTTTCGCTGCGGTAACCGGAAAGGCACGTTTGCCGGCAGTGGCAAGGCGTGTGCACGGCATGAGGAGTGCTTGAGTGGAGCCAGATCGCAGATGCCTTCTACTATCTCTGTCTGCCGATCTCTGGAGTTCGCACCGGAGATAGGAGGGATCGATGTCGTGCAGGCACCGATAGATGAGGGTTGCCAGCTTATAAGTTATTCGCTCGGGGACTGAGAGCTAGTGTAGGTCGATCAACAGTGGCGTGATGTGATCATACTTCCTTGATCGATGGGTCAGGCGTGCAGCCGCATTGAGTACATTCTGGACTCTGTCGAGGAGGTGTTTGGGGAGCCCTGCTAAGGTGGCGTTACCATAGTCGAGTTTAGTGAGTACTAAGGCACTGATCAAAGTCTTCAGGGCAGTAAGAGAGACATGTTTTCGTATGCTGCGGATCAACCGCATTGTTGGCGTCAACTTATCTTGACCCCCCTCTACCCTGTCAACAACTGTCAAACTTGTTCAAACCCCTCCCCCCCTAAATTGTTGACATAATTAATGGACAGCCTCTTATAGTGGAATAAACGGTACATTCTTTACTACGTTTATTAACTGGTTTCACGTTATTACCGGTAAATGTTATGAAGGACTGTTTTTCTAAATTACATTAGTCATGACATTCAGTATTTTGTTCTACGTTATTGAATATTATAAAAGGACATTTTCACAGTCATATTAGCTTTGGTGTAATATTACTTGAAAAACCTGTTGAAGTTGACAAAAAAACCTAAATAATGAAAGGAATAATCGGCTTCCTTCCACGCGGATAATCTTAAACCTGTTAAAGTTGAGTTCTCTATCGTTCCTTACTTCGGCGCTATTATGTTGGCACTCATTCGTTGTCACGATTTTGTCGGCGCTATTTTGTCTTGCGCAATTTTGTTATGGTACCTAAAAAGGCAGACCAACCATGCCGACATGGGCGACATAAATCCAGACTTGGAGTCGAGGCCACAACTGTCGAGGCCAAGGCCAGGAGGTCCAAGGCCAAGGCCAGCAGGTCCGAGGCCAAGGCCAGCAGGTCCGAAGTCAAGGCCAAGGCCAGGAGATATTTGGCGTTTTTGGCCAAATTTTTAGGTACATTTTGCCAAATTTTTGACAAATTTTTTGCACATTTTACATTTATTTATTTATTTGTTACATTATTTCTTCATTTCCTTGGAGCCACGCCCCTGCCCCCAAATGACGCCCCCGTTAAACACGAAGTCATGAAATAATGCAGAAGTGTTAAACTCTAGCTACAGTTTAATCCACAGTTGGTTGCGTAGTTGGCAACTTGGAGGTTTAAGTTGAGGAGGGCCTACGAATATGAGAGTGCCCAAGGCCTCGAAGACCTTAAAACGGCCCTGCAGTAGTCACCTCAGTGGAAGAGATGTACATGGACAGTGGGGTAAAATCCCCTTTTCCTGCAAATCGCTGGCTGATCAGGCCAACACTGGTTTGGGCAGATTAAACGTCAAAATATTGAAATTTTGGGGCCAAACAAGTGCTGGGCCCCTACCCGAATTATTGGGTGCCCTGGCTCCTTATGGATTAAGCGTCCATGGCAGTAGGGTCCAGTACCTACTACCAACCATGTTTTAAAAATAAAATTAAAATACCTTTTGATGTTTTGTAGCTGTTTGCCAGTCTCGTGTTTTATATCCAGATGTTTCTTGAACCCACTTATTATTTCGCGACATTGCTTGCATTTCGCGGACCACTTTCTTTCATTTATTAGTTTGAAATCGGTGAAAGCAAACTTCAAAATGCTAGGCTCATTTGTGGCCATATTCTTTGCTTGCGTATTTTTACTTACAAACTTTAATAGCAATAGGTAGACCTACAGCAGAGATTGCTGTCACTACGGCACCGTTTCTTTTCCAAGTGTGATCAGTCTACAACCTCCTTAGCCTAAGCAGATGCAGCCTCGCAGGTGTCTCTGTTATACTTTAGAGACAATAAACCCCGGCCCCCTGTGAAGCCGCCACAGTCTAGAACTGCTCTAAAATAGACGCCATATATCTATTTAGGTTCAAGCCTTTTAATACTTTTATTAGCAAGAAACCCAATTATCTGGTCCAAATGCCTACTTCAATCCCTGAGGCAATGTTCGCTTCAAACAATGTCAGCCTTGTCAATGCAAGCAACATAATTACAAGCTATTAGACTTAGCAGGAATTCTCAGGGTCTACCGTTTGGATTGAACAGAGGACGGTTTGTTCAGATATTATTCGTCACTTCCAACATTTTGAATGCGCGATTTTCTTGTTTAATTCCATGGTGTGAGGGCTTGGCCTCGAGTACACAAGGCCGAGGACTTATATCCCGAGGCCAAGGCCAAGGACTTGTATCCCGAGGCCAAGGCCAAGGCCAGCGTCACTTGGCCTCGAGGCGCCTCGAGGCCAAGGCCACGGCCTCGAGGACTCCAAGTCTGCATAAATCTGATCCGTTCAGCCCAGAGAAAGCGCAGAAACGATCGCTGACCACTTCAAAAACAATGGCTAGGCAACAATCCACGCAATTAGCGCAAAGAAATAAGTGCAAGACGTTGGTAAAACCGCCAAGAATAGTGATATTCTGAAGCACGTACAGACATGTGCGAGCAGCCAAAATGGCTCTACCTGAATGTGTGTGACTCCAAGCGGTGTGGTCACTAAATATGGATTCTGAACAGCTTCTTGCAAACAGATTGTAAAATTGTCAGATTCAGGCACATAGTTGCTCATTGGAGTAATGAAATAGCGACACGAGGTGGTGCATCCTAGTGAAGTCGGAAGACTGTGTCAACTCTGTGGTTAAAGACTTTGTACAATGTGAAGTGCCATCTTTAGATTTGCTAGACAGAACGATGATGAGCAATAGTCAAGTTACTTACACAAAAACATTAAAATTCAGCAAAAATTCCCTAAAATCTGAGCCTTACGCAATACACCATCATATTTTAAACCAGAAAGTTAAATTTCCCAAGGTATTCAGAGTTTAAATAAAACATGGAAACTGTAATTTAATGGCACTACATGTCAACCCATGATATCTCGGTCTTGGCTCCATAGGATTTAGTATTTATGTGAGATATTGTACTTTATTTTATGTTCTCGTTTTTTATTTATTTGTTCAATTGTTTTATTACCCTGTTGAAATAATTTAGTGAGGATAAGTAAATGATTTAAAATTAAATTTAATATTGTGAGAAATACTGTATATTAATGCACATGTGGAGGAAATTTAGAAATTGAATGGAAAACAAAGTTGATTAGATATTGTTGACATGTGTGTAATACAGGATTTCTAAATGTTGACATTAATTTTTTTGGTAGGTGTATGTGCACAGGAAGTGCATGTATGTGGTGAAGCATCGGCTGTTAGCATTATTAAGGAGCTCGCAATGTCCACCGGGGACCAGGTGGAAGTGCGGACATACAAACGCTTAACAACCCTCAGCGTTCTCAATCATGCAGTTGGTAAGAATTTATTGGCAGAACTGTTATTCCATATAGTAGGGTAGTAGAAGGTTAGGCATGGAGGTAAGGTTTGGCATGGAGGTAAGGTTTGGCTCCTATCTACGGCAACCTGCACTTGTTGTGTGTGCCTCGTTTCACCATTGTTTCTAGGCATTTGCTGATGCATTTGCTGACTTTCTGTCCGTGAATTTTGCGCTGGACATAAGGACTGCTTCTCGTTCGTCGGTTTGCTAAAGAGTTTTTGCCGTCCTCTTCTGTTTCGCGCCATTCTGGAAGTATCCAGTCGTTCTCACCGCTGCGGGCTGGACGGCCATGGTAGCTATTGTTGTAGCGCTAGGTGTCTGTGATCGACTGCGTTCTGGACGTCGCTGGAGTCTCTATCTACGTGAGGACTGCCTTCCGCTCTTCTTCGGTTTCCAACGTGTCTCGTGCCGTCCTCTACCTTCCACGTCGGTCTGGAAGTTCAAGTCGGTCGCTTCCCGTCGAGTGTGCGCCAACGTCAGTCATTATTAATTTAGTGGCTGCTGCATGAAAATTGAGCGGATTTGCGGTTCACTGTCGTTCTGGACATTGTCGGATTTGCCGATTTCGACAACGGAACTATCTTCTTACGGAAGACCGCTTCTTTAGGAACTCACCGGTGATTACATCTGCGTGGATAACTCCTGCTACCAACTCGCGGACTCTTACGTCATCTTCCATTCTTCGTTGGCATATCAATGGGGTTACAGTTTCTTTGAACATCACAGTGGATTTTAACATCGCCACCTTCTGACCTTTATTGACATGTCAGCGTTGTCAAAGCGCTTTTGATTTTGGATTTTAAACCATGCGTACAGCGCTATATAAATTGTCCTGGAATAATAATAATAATAATTTATGTAAAATGATTATCTAAGGATTTATTTTGTAGTGTCAGCTTTGCAAATTTCCCAGTTGTCACCCAATTGAATAACATTTACCATCAAGAAAATGACTGTTGGTTAATTCAGCTGATGTAGTTTTGTTATACTCGTGCAAATTTCTGAAATTCAGTGATGGTTTTTTGAATGGTAAATTGCTTTAAATCATAATTGATTGTGCATCACTGATCCAAATACTGAAAGCATTAGAAATATAATTGACCTATTAATGTGATGACTGACTCCTTTTGTATGACTTACTCCGTGTTAGCATCTCAGGTTCTGTAACCATGTCATCGCCTAGGAGGCCTTCAGACCGAAAGGTGTGACAGCAACACTAAAGTCGGAGAGATATTTGGCGGTATCGGCTTTAGAAGGCAGAAAGAGGGTTGTGTCTTTTCACGTTGACCAGGTCCAAGAAGTATTGGGATCCGACGTTAATTTTGAAGCAGTTGACATGTGGTTCATGATCCAATCGATGGCAACGCAGATCAGACCAGGAGAGATGATACACCCCTGTCGCACTCCACCTTATGTCTTAAATTTTGCGGAAAAAGCATGCATATGAACTGTGAACATGTACTTTTTAAATTTACTGTATTTCAGGTTATATGGGAGCTAAAAAAATAAGGTTTGCGTCATTGTTTAGCATTTTTATTGTTCTCTCTAACCATCCATGCCAAATAAAAAAATGTGGGGTAGGGTCTACTCTACAGCCTAAAATAGGACCACCTCCCAAAATTTTTTTCAAAGCTCAATAGCAAAATTTTTTTCAGTGGTGACCCCACTTGGGTGTTGGCAAAGTTGTAGAGAGATACATTGGAACAGAATAGATCAAAAATTTTGAAGATCGGACCCCATTTGGGGTAGTTATCATATTTCAAACCTGAGCATTAATTGCTCGGAGAAATTACAATTTTGCGAACATTTTGCAAACCCTAACCCAAACCTTAGGGTTAGGGTTTTTTGCTTGAAATATCTATATTTTCTACAGAGAATTTGAGTGACAGGCCTGTTTCTTGTGTTGTTCGAAATTGTCTCGCGGGCCGGATAAAAATCTTTGGCGGGCCGGATCCGGCCCACAGGCTGCGGGTTGTGCAACCCAGCTGTATCTTCGGCAGTTTTTCATATGGATGTGAAACATGGACCATCACAAAGACTTGGAAAGAAAAATACTTGCCTGGACAAAGAAGGTCCATGTTCTCAACTGAGCAATCAGGGGTCGGTGGAAAAGATGGCCACCAAAAGGTTTAAATCAAGATCCGGTATAATTTTGATTGGTATGTGTAACGTACATGCATTATGGGCACTTGGCAAACTAGACTTGGCAAACTAGAGCTATTGAAGATATAGAGAAATTAGAGATACAGGTGCAATATTTTAGGAATAGCAGAGATGAGATGGATAAAATCTGGGGAGATAGGAGTTTGGGAGACAGGAGTAATATAGTCCGGAAATGCAAAGAAACACAAGGCAGGAGTATAATTTCTTTTGAGCAAGAGTGAGGCAAGTGCTGATAGGATACAAAGATGTGAATTCCAGAATTATAGTAGCAAGATTTCAAGCAAGACCATTTAACATATTCATAGTTCAGGCATATGCACCAACAGCAGAAAGCTCAGGAGGATATAGATCTCTTTTACACAGACTTGATAGCAACCATATGGAAGATAATTAAATATGTAATGAAAATTGGAGGAGACTAGGATGCAAAAATTGGCACAGGCAGATCTGGATGGAAAAGAGTGAAGAGAAAACATAGAATCAGGGACAGAGATGCAAGTGGGGAGAAATTGCTGGAGTTATCTCTACAACATGAGATGATCAAGTTTCAGCAGAACTGCAGAAAATGGACATGAAACTTAAGAGATGGAAGGACCAAGAACATGACAGACACTAGTGCCCAGATGATGGGCTACTGCAATCCAAGTTCGCTAGAGGGCGCCGCATGTGGCAGCCACAGAATTTGAATTCTGTTGTGATTAACGTTGTTTTTTCTTACTTCACGAAGCGTTCTCATATTTTATGCGTAGCAAATTTTGGTCTTAGTAGTTATTAATCACATGAATCGTGGAAGGCCTGATTTTTTCTGCGATTTTAGTTGATTTAAGACTGTTGAACTGACTGGTGATTTAGTTGTATACTGATCGTTACTTCGCTTGAATTTCCGTTATCTAAGATGGCGTCCTCTGTGATTAGCCGTTATTATTGCGTCGTCTCCTCGTCAACAGTGAAATTCGTTTAGCCTCTTACTGGATCTTGACAGCTGGCTGCTTTTTTTTCTGTTGCTACTGAATTTACTGATATGGCCATGGTAGGTCAAATTGGGATCGTTCAGTACTACGACAGACCGGATCTGTTATCGTTCTACTCAGGCCAAATGTCGCCGCCTACTGACGTGATGCTTCGACTTCAAATGCTCGGAATTTATGCTGTTAATATGCTTCGACGATTCGGTCGGTACCTGCGTATTTGTCACTATCGTGGCCGTCGTGCAGGCTTACTCCATAAGCGGTATATTCGTCACGTTGAGCATAGTAATGGTAGTACCATCGTGACTGGAAACCGACCAGAGGCTCGTGCTATCGCGTGTGACTCAAGAACATCGATTCCTATCCGGGAACCTGCACTGGTATATCCGAAGATCGAGCGCCATACCAACCCTCCGACTCGTCAGATCAGAGCGGGGCTGCTGAACATACGGTCTGTGAAAAGTAAGCTGGAGAATATTCCTGACCTTCTTAATGAGTTCAAACTGAATGCTCTCATTCTCACAGAGACTTGGCACGAGAGTGCTGACAGTGTCGCTATCAAACGACTTCGTGGCTTTGGCCTCAACGTCATTGAGGCCGCACGGGTCTTACCGTCGGAGTGGACTTAGACAATACCCACTTTGTCAATCACGACGGATTAGCGGTCACTTCTAGACCTGGGACTATTGTTGCTAAGATTGAATCGAAGCTGAAGCTCAAGTCGTTCGAGCATCTCTGCTGCCGAGTTGGCAGTGGATGCACGTCGCTAATTATCGTCGCCATCTATCGTCCTGGGTCTCACGGCGTTCGTGATATTTTCTTCGCCAAACTGTCAATGTTACTTGAATCTTTGTCTACCTATAATTGTGGAATTCTTATTGCTGGAGACTTTAATATTCATCTCGAGCGTCCTTCTGACATGGATAGCCAGAAGCTTGAGCAACTTATTTCCTCGTTTGAGCTGAAGCAATTCGTTCGGGACCCGAACCATGAACACGGCGGCCTTCTTGACGTGGTTATAGCGTCTGAAAAGTGTGCTCCGCGCGACGTGGTTGCAGTTGAGGTCGGAATGTCTGACCATAAACTAATTCATTGGACATTACCTGTTGCAGCGCTGAACTTACAGTACACTACAATTTTACGGAGGAGTTGGAAACATTTCAAGGTTGAACGGTTCGTCGAGCGGCTCGAGCGGTCACCGCTCTGTACACCGGTCGACCCCAGTTCTACAGCAACTGATCTGGCGCTTTGCTACCAGTCTGTCATCTAAGATTTCCAGTCTGTCATCACGGAAATTTTAGATGACATTGCACCGATGACAAAGCTGACCGTGCGATCCCGGATCCACCGGCCCTTTTACGATGGTGACTGTTGACAGGCTCGACGGATAGCGCGCCGTCTCGAGAGGGTCTATCGGAATAAGAAAGGTTCAGACGCCGAATCTTACGCTCTGTCGTCTTGGCACGATGCCCTCAGAGTGAGCAGAGCCTTAGTAAGAATTGAAGGTCGTCAATACTGGCGCCAGGCAATCGACTCTGCGCATGCAGATACTAAGCAGACGTGGAAAGTATTGGACAGTCTTCTTGGAAAGAACGACATATCACCTCACGTGCCTTCCAATTTCACGGCTGCTAACTATCATGCCTTTATTGACAGTAAGGTTACGAACATTAGGGATAGAACAGCTGAAGCCGGACCAACAACTTACCATGTCTACTCCGGTCCCTCCTTTGTCGGGTTTTTGCCGCCGACACTGACAGAAGTCGTAGCGAGCGTCAGATCGTCACCCAACAAGCAGTGCTCATCCGACCCACTGCCTATGTGGCTTCTTAAGGATGTGATCCTCACGTTGGCTCCGTTTCTGACGGCCATAATGACTGCTTCCCTCGTTAATGGCGAGTTTCGGTTGCCGTGGAAGCATGCCGTTACCCGCCCGCACCTTAAGCAGGCAGGCCTTGATCCCACTGACCTAGCCAGTTTCAGACCAATAGCCAACCTTCCATTCCTTATCAAGTAGAATAGAATAGAATAGAATCCAGCTGTGTAGATCTTTCCAAGGTGCCGATATTGATTCAGATCACAGCTTTGTACTTGCAAAGATCAAAATTAAACTGAAAACATGAATAAGATGACCATTCCATTAAGAGATAAGTTAGCAGAATAGGACACTGGGCAAGTCTACAAGGAACGTCTGGAACTTGAGATCAGAAATGCATCGTGGGACCAGATGAAGGAGCAAGATACTGACAAGATATCGCATTTATTCATGCATTTATTTGCTCAAGGCTTGAATACTGTGGTTCACTTTTTGCTGGTCTTCCATCGGTGCGACTTGATAAACTCCAGATGGTTCTTCATTCTTCAGCCAGGGTGATTGCTGGTGTCACAAGACATGATCACATTAGTGAATATATGCTGTCTGTTCTACACTGAAAGAACTATACAAAGCAGAAGACAGACCAGAAAAATTAGAGGAAAATAAACAAGAATGGAAGAGGAAGAAGAACTGGGGATAATAAAAGAAGAGGTAGAAGGGGCACTGAAAGAATTAAATAATAATAAAGCAGAAGGAATAGACAACATACCCAGCGAGTTCCTGAAAACATTGGGGGAAAAAGGGATGGACGAATTAACAGAGGTCTGTAGAAGTATATGGTCTGAGATATCGCAAATTCAAAAAAATCACAGTTTTCATTTTTGAAGAAAGTTTTTCCAAAAAATAATTCCTCGGTACGGTCACAGCGTCTAAAAATTGAATCCCCGGTTCAGGGATTAACACGCACGTAATAGAACCAGAAATATTTGATATTTACTTTTAAATTTCTTACTTTTAAGGAAGAAATTGCAGACATGGAACCTATTGATACGAGAACTGTGATTTTGTGTCTAAAATGTTCTAAAACACACGTACGACGCGACCAAGGGAGGGAAGCGACTACCGCTGGCGAATGGGAGGGGGCAGGGTTATTTCTAGGATTATCAATTTAGGGACTTCGGTATATTCTGGAAGTTTGGGTCCTTGCTGAAAAAGTCTGACATAGCAAAAAATGCCATCCACAGCTCAGCACAGATTGTCCTCTGCCAAAAAGTATGCCAAGAAAGGTCATCCTGGCTCATATTGAGGGGGTGTTGGGGGGTGTCGTTTTCTGATTGGAGGGGGAATATCTCTAGAGGGGAAGAGAGGTGCAGGGAGAATCTTGGGCTTCAGCCTGCCCAAACCTAAAATCCTGGCTACGTCCCTGGTATGGTATGGTATCGTCCATCCTCATTGCTGAGGATCGGAGGCTATGCAGGCTGACGATAAGGTTTTCCACATGACTCTGTCTTTTGCAGTTCTGATGCAATGGATAATGGGTTGTTTTGTCCATTCCACAATCGTCTGTCCATCGTCTTCGAGGCCAGGCTCTCTTCCTCTTGCCATTAATTTTGCCATGCAGTATCGTCATACATAGATTGTCTGCTCGTACTATGTGACCAAAGTATTTCAGTTTCCTAAATTTGATAACTGAGTATAGGCACCTATTTTCCCCGAGTTCTTCTATGATTGAGACATTTGTTCTAGGTTCTTTCCAACTGAATCTCTGGGATGTAACTGAACCAGGAAAAATTGGAAGACGAGTGAGACAGGGATGTCCACTGTCGCCACTACTATTCAATATATATATATATATATATATTAGGGTGTCCCTTAAAAACCAACTTTCAAAAAAAGCAGGTCTGACCTTTGAAAATGGTTCCATTCTAATAAATAACATTGAGTAAAAAATTAGAAGAAAAAATTTCACTGTTTACAGGTAGCTCAAATGGGTCAAAGTTTGCATGAAACATTAAATTCGGAGTCAATCAACCAATGGCTCCAGCTCGACCATCTAAAAAAATTATGAAATTTGCAACAGATGGTCCCCAAACATCCACCTGAAAGATTGCAAAATTTTAGCCTGCTCTCTTGAGTAATTTTTGAGATATTCAACTTTTATAGTACCTGGGGTAGGCCGTTTTTGGCGTTTCGCGGCAGCCGCTTAAATTTCTCACAAATTCAGACCTCTATAACTTCAGAAATATCATAGCTAGAGGACTGAAACTTTCTGGGCTTATTCACTACTAGTAGTATTTTAGAAAACAAGAGTAAGACTTTGTCTTTTGGAAAAAGTGTCCTCACTGCAGAGTCACAAAAATGGAAGAAAAAAATTGCTCCTTTGCTGATATTCAATGTTTAGCTCTCCAAAGGGAACCTTGCTCTTTATTTCAGAGTTGTAACTTTTATTCTGTAAACTGTCCAGTGGCTATATTTTCTCTCATAGCAAACAGATTTCCCATATTGTTAATCCCTGAGTTTCTACAGGATTTATAAATGGCAGCGCCAAAGATTCCTGCAGGAACTGGAGTTGCACAAGCAAATGCTGTCTTTGAAGCACGCAATTCGTGGCAAATTGTTGACAACATGCAAGGATTGTGTCTTGATACGACAAGCAGCAACACTGGTCTTGAATTAGGAGCTTGTGCAATACTAGAACAGTTGCTTGGGCGTGATCTTCTGCACTTAGCAAGTCGACCCCATATACTGGAACTGGACACTGGCGCTGCTTTCATTGAGGCAATGGGTTCATCTTCAGCACCTGAAATCTTTCTCTTTAAGAGATTTCAATCCAATTGGTCCCACATTAATCAAGATCGATTTGAGGATTCGTCGACTGACGTGGTAGCTGCGTCTCATAGGCCCTATATCCAGCAGCAAAGACAAGTTAGTGAGTTTCTTATTATCAGCTCTGATGGAGGCTCAACCACGTGATGATTACCATGAGCTGATGGAAATAACTCATTTTTCTCTGTGTTTCACCACTTCATGAATGGCATTTCTGCACACCTGGTGTAATGCACAAGTCACGCTAGATGGCTAAAGTCATCTATGCCTTCAAAGTGTATGGATGTTTAGGTCACTGTTCGCTCACACTGGTCGAGAGAAGAAAGGTCTGCGTGACCTGTGTATATTTTATGCCGTGCTATACGTAAAAGCTTGGGTCACGGCACCGTTCACTGTTGCAGACCCTCTTAATGACCTTACACTTATGAAGTCATTCTTGACATACCAATCAGTCAATCCAGCAATTTCTCGAGCAATCTCACGGAAGCTCGCAGATCACTTGTGGTACCTCTCAGAGAAGTTGGTCGTCTTGGCCTTCTATGACAGCAATGTACCAAATGATGTCAAGAACAGCATGGTTACAGCTATATGTCAAGTTGATGGTGAAGATTCTCCACACAAACGTGTCAAGCTCATCGAAATGACACTGCCTGCATTGGAAATGCCGACTTCATGATTAAAAATGCAAGGTCATTTTTCACTAAGTTCAAATTAACTCATACCTTCCTGAGCCTACCAACTTCAGAGTGGGAAAGTAATGATGAGTACAATGCAGTTGTTTCAACCGGTCGAAAAATTGCAGTCACACAATGACCACGCAGAGCGAGGCGTTGATTCAGCAGTTCTCTGGCAGTCTGACTAGGAATGAAGAACAGCTGCAGTACCTACAGTACTACAGGTCATAGCTGAGAGTCAGAAACAATACCCACATGCCCTCAAACGTTTGTTAATGGGTCAAAATGAGGATTTGGCAATGCATTCAAACTGAACATAAACAGTGAGCAATGAACATCTAGTTAAGGACACTTTCTAGTGTTTGAGCAACCTCTAAATGTCTCATTACTTGAAACAAATTTTCAACACAGTGTTTTTTCCATGAACTGAACCATTTTATGGGGTCAGACCGCATTTATCGCAAAATTTTTTTATACCATTGACGTAAGGGACACCCTAATATATATATATATATATGAGAGAGAGAGAGAGAGAGAGAGAGAGAGAGAGAGAGAGAGAGAGAGAGAGAGAGGAGTTAATCAGAGAGGCGATGGAGGGGACAAGAGAAGGGGTGAACGTAGGAGGAAGAATAATACCAGCACTGAGATTTGCTGACGATCAGGCAATGATAGCTAACAATGAAAAAAACTTACAAAAAATCATGGATAGACTAACTCAAGTATAAGAGGGGTATGGTATGCGAATAAATACAAAGAAAACGAAAACGATGATCATCAGTAAGAAAGGAGGAAAAGAAGTGAAGATCACGATTTATGGAGAAAGAATAGAACAAGTCCAGAATTTCCGCTACCTGGGGAGTCTCATAACGGAATTCAAGATGCAAGGAGGAAGTGAAAAGGAGAATAGCGATGGGGAAAGAGGCATTCTATCAAAGAAAAGAACTGATGAGAGGAGGATTAGACAGAAACTTGAAGAAAAGGCTTATCAAAACACTGATATGGAGCATGACACTTTATGGATCGGAAACATGGACTCTTAAGAAAAGAGGAAATAACAAGACTAGAGGTCTTTGAAATGTGGATATGGAGAAAAATGGAGAAGATCAGCTGGACAGAACATAAGACAAATGATGAAGTGTTGAAACAGGTGGAGGAAAAGAAAGAGATGATCAACACAATAAGAAAAAGACAAAAGACCTGGATGGGACATATAATGAGAGGAGACTCACTCCTAAGGGAAATAATAGGACCACTAGAGGGGAAAAGACCAAAGGAAAACCACAAGAGATGCTACTTGACTGGATGATGGAAAAGGACTATAAAGACTTAAAGGAGAAAGCTATGAACAGGAATGAATGGCGAAATTGGAATACAAAACCTGCCTAAGGGCAGAATACTACAAAGAAGTAACTAAGTTACTGTAACTTAGTTATCAAATCAGTAACTAACTGTAACTAGATGCATTTTTAAATGTAACTAGTAACTGTTGCCAGACTTGGAGTCCTCGAGGCCTTGGCCTCGAGGCGCCTCGAGGTCAAGTGACTCTGGCCTTGGCTTCGGGAGTAAAGTCCTTGGTCTTGTACTCGAGGCCAAGCCCTCACACCATTGGCAAATTTTGCAATTTTTGGGCAAATTTTGGCAGGGTTTTTGCGATTGTTTGCACATTTTACATTTATTTATTTAGTTAGTACATAATTTCTTCATTTCCTGGGGGCAGGGCAAAAATCAAACTTTGTAGTGTAAAGGTCTCATGTGAGGGGCCTCGGACCTGATGTCCTTGGCCTCGGCCCTGTTGGCCTTGGACCTGTTGGCCTTGACCTTGGCCTCGTGTTACAAGTCCTTGGCCTCTCCTTAACCTCGAAAGTTGTGGCCTTGACTCCAAGTCTGACTGTAGCTAAGATACTTATTTTTGAGGAACTGTAATGGAAATTTTATAGTTACCTTGCAAGTTACTTTTCTTTTTATTTCTAAAGAATTTCTATTAGAAGCAAGGAGCAGCGCGTCAAGACAATAACGTGCAGAGCCATAGATTCTAAATCAATAACCTACAGTATACTGCTGGCCACGTGCATTAGGGACCTCAGGCTCGTGGATAGCGTAGATCTATGCTTCTTTCTAATAATCATTTTGCGGTTAATTTTTTCTTCACATAATTATTCGCTACATATAAAAACTTTTGCGCCAGAGGTATCACAGCCTGGGCATAATACTCTGGAGCAGAGTTGCTCAATGGATGGTAATTTCTTTGAATTTGATAAGCCCAAGTTGATAAACACAGATGCAACAGCTCAAGTAGAGTTTATCTGAGTGATCCATCAACAGATTTTAAAAGCCTGAATAAGGTGCCATTGATTAGCAGCTATTCATAAAATACAGCAAACCATTACCATCTAGTGCACCAGTAGAGCGCTTATTAATTTTTAGTTTAGGAGGTGGATACTGACCCCTAGATGCACCATGATGAGAGACAAACACTTTGAGCAGCTTTTGTTGATAGCCAATAGCTTTCTTTTAAAGTGAAGTTTTTAACTTGCTAATGTCACTTGTTAGCTGTAACCTGCTTTTGGCTTCATCTTATAACTTTCACAGTGTTTACAGCTTCTGATTATAATTTTGACAGCATTGAACTGTATTAGCTTGCTAATTTTCTTAATATTTGTGGCACTAAAGTCCTGTACATACATTATTAATGGTTTCTGTATTTGCTTAGTATCAACTGCTTGTTTCATCCAACTACTTGTGCTTTATTACTAATGTTGAACAAAAAATGAAATGAAACTGTGAAACTGTACATGTAAGAACTGTTATTCCAAAATTGGTACTACTGGCATATTGTGGGCTTTGTAGTTATTTTAAACTACTATTAACTGTAACTGTAGCTAGTTACTTTACAAGTAACTGTAATGTTACTTTTTTGAAAAGTATCTTGTAACTGGATACTTTTTTGTATCTGGTTACTTTTTTGCATAGTAACTTGTAACTGTAACTAGATTCAAATAAAAAGTAACTTACCCAACACTGCTACTGTGGTGCTGCTTTTGAAAGTGCTATAGAAATTAATGAGATTTTACTTACTTACTCACTTTATTATTATTATATCAACAATTTCTATAGCGCTATAACATAGCTTGATGCCAAAAGCAAGAGCACTTTAAAAGGGGAATTTTAAAGGGGAATTAAATTTTTTAAGTCATCCCCCGACGGGGGAATTAATTTTTGGAAAAGGCGTTCATATGAAAACGTGAACATATACGTTATAAACTTACTATATTTCAGGCTATATAGAAGCTAGAAAGATGCGGTTTGCACCATTGTTGAGCATTTTTATTGCTCTTTCTATCCATCTGTGCCAAAAGAAAAAAGTTGGGGGTATGGACCACTCTACACCTCAAAATCGGACCCCTCCCCAACATTTTGTTCAAATTTTGTTCAAAGGTCAATAGCAAAACGTCTTCAGCGGTAACCCCCCCAAATGTGAGCGAGAAAGTTGTAGGGAGGTGTAAATGGAACAGAATAGTGCAAAAATTCTGAAGATCGGAGCCAATTTCGGGTAGTTATGAATTTTCATACCCTAGTACCCATTGCTCGCTGAAATGACAATTACGCGAACGGATTTTCAATGTGAAAAACTGAACAACTCAGTATATTTCAGGCTATATAGAAGCTAGAAAGATGCGGTTTGCACCATTGTTGAGCATTTTTATTGGTCTTTCGAACCATCCATGCAAAAAAAATTTGGGGAGTAGGGTCCCCTCTACACCCCAAAATCGGACCCTCCGCGACAAAAAATTTCAAAGCTCAATAAAAGAAATTTTCAGCGGTGACCCCCAACTGTGAGTGAGAAAGTTGTAGGGATGTGTAATTGGAACAGAATAGTGCAAAAATCTTGAAGATCGGACCATATTTGGCGTAGTTATGGCCTTTCTAGCCTCCGGCTGAAGATTTTTCCTATACATTTTCCAGCCTTGGTCGTTACACAGCCAATATCTCTTGCATATATAGTCAGTATTATCGAAAACGGTGCTGCCGCCTATCGAATGGATGTGAGCTAACTCGGTTGCCGCGTTGGATTTTTGAAAATCGTGCAGGTCCGCAGTACACAGTCGCTTATATAGCGCACCGTTTATAGACGGCAAACGCCGTTTCGTTATGGTTTTCCGCCGCCGTCTTTAAATGGCTAACCCTTGGAAGAGGTTAAATAGATAAGTCTTCAGCGCAACTGAGAACCGTTCAAAGGAGGTAGCAGATGTCACTGTGTCTGGTAACGAATTACAAAGAAGAGGGTTGCCACGAGTGACAGAACGTTCTCCGAATTTCACAGTCTTCGATGGCGGTGGAATGTACAGTACCGGACGAGTGCTTGAACGTATTTGAAGGCGACAGTCAGATGCTAACGGTTTCCGAATCAGCTCGGATAGATAACCGGGACATGAGGGGTCGTGTAAGACACGGAATGTCAGTCGACACCATTTAAAGATGATCCGCTCCGGAATCCGTAGCCAATGTAGCTTGTCTCTCAGCAATAGGGTTACATGGTCATGCCACTTGATCTCTTAAATCAGTCTAGCGGCAGCGTTAAGAGCCGATTGAAGGCGGTTCAGCTGACTAGCTGGAAGACCAAGTAAAATACTGGTACAAAAGTCAACTCTGGCTACGATAAGAGTATGTGCAAGTTGGATCGCAGGTTGAGTTGAGATATACCAACGGATCTCTTTAATTTTCCGAAGTTGATTGAAGCAGATTCTGGTGACATTACTGACGTGTCCCACGAACGTCAGCGATTCATCCAGCAGAACACCTAACAGACGGATTTCGGCGGACGGAAGGCTGACTGCATCACCAATCTGGAACGGTGCACGGTTTATCAGGTGGTTTCTCCTTGGCGTGCTGATCCATAGAAATTCCGTCTTAGCGGTATTGAGTGCAATTCGATTCGCTGAAGTCCACCATCCAATCTCTCGGATGCACTCCTCAACACGACATAGGAGGCCCTCAGCCTCCGCTGGAGGGCAGAAGGCATAGATCTGCCTGTCATTTGCATAAACGTATGAAGAAAGTCTGAACGATTCCGCTATTCTCCCGAACTCACCTATGTAAAGGATAAATAGAAGAGGGCCGAGTGCCGACCCCTGAGGAACACCGCAGCGAACTGGTCACACTGCAGACAGAGTATTTTCCCAACTGACGGACTGAGTTCTGTCAGTCAGATGGACTTGAAGCCACGAGAGAACTAGTTCGTCAATCCCATTAGGACAACTGGAGACGTTTAACCCAATAAGGGGGGAATTAAATTTTTTAAGTCGTCCCCAAATGGGGCGAATTAATTTTGGGAAAATGCGTTCATATGAAAACGTGAACATATACGTTATAAATTTACTATATTTCAGGCTATGTAGAAGCTAGAAAGATACGGTTTGCACCGTTGTTTAGTATTTTTATTGCTCTTTCTAACCATCCGTGCCAAAAGGAAATAATTGGGGGGTAGGGTCCGCCCTACAGCCGAAAATCGGACCCCTCCCCAACATTTTGTTGAAATTTTGTTCAAAGCTCAATAGCAAAACTTTTTCAGCGGTGACCCCTTAACTATGAGGGAGAAAGTTGTAGGGGTGTGTATTTGAAACAGAATAGTGCAACAATTTTGAAGATCGGACCCAATTTGGGGTAGTTATGACTTTTCAAACCCTAGAACTCATAACTCAGAGAAATTACAATTTTACGAACAGATTTCCTGTCTGAAAAACCGAACATTTCAGTGTATTTCAGGCTATTTAGAAGCTAGAAAGATGTGGTTTGCACCGTTGTTTAGCATTTTCATTGTTCTTTCGAACCATCCATGCCAAAAAATAAATTTTGGGGGTAGAGTCCACCCTACAGCCGAAAATAGGACCCCCTCCGAAAAAAATTTCAAAGCTCAACAGCAAAAAATTTTCAGCTGTGACCCCCCACTGTGAGCAAGAAAGTTGTAGAGGGGTTTAATTTGAACAGAATAGTTCAAAAATTTTGAAGATCGGACCCAATTTGGCGTAGTTATGATTTTCAAGCCCTAAAATTGAGACTTTTTCAATGCAATATCCCAACCTTGGTCAAATACAGCCAATTTTCCTTGCTTATATAGGCAACAATAGCGAAAAACTTGCTACCATCTATCGAATGGATAATAACTAAAGCGACTTCTTGCATTGCGCCGTTTAAAAACGGCGATCCCCGTGGTAGACACACACTTAGGTTGCGTCCCGTTTATAAACGGTGCGACCCTTTAAGAGGTTAATCAGGATCTCGTGATCGATTGTATCAAACACGGCGGTAAGGTCGAGAAGGCCGATGAGAGTCATCTCTCCATTCGCAACAGCATCCACAATGTCATTGAAAATCCTGAGCAGAGCTGTCTCCATTGAGTGCCCGGCTCTATATGCCGACTGGTTTTTGGCATAAGTCCATTACGGGCCAAATGGGCGACTAGTTATTTGTTTACCACCCTCTCCGCCAACTTTGCGTGAAATGGGAGATTTGACACTGGACGGAAGTTGGTTACGTCCGATTGGTCAAGCCCTGGTCATTTCAGATGTGGTCGAACGATGGCGTGTTTCCAGGGCGTGGGAAACGCTCCACTCGCTAGGGACACGGACAATAGTGTCATAAGAAATGGAGCTAAGCTCCCTATGGCTTCCTTCAGCTCACTGATTTCAAAACGATAAATTTGCTCAGCCCACGTTTCCCTAAAAGAACCTGGATGGGTTTTGGATCTCAATCAAGAAGTCGTGTCCTGCAATCAGGTTTAAAGTGATCAAAGTAATTCTGCCATTTGTGTCTTCCTGGTGTAAGTGGTGTGTGAGTTTGGAATTTCAACTTTTACTAAAATCAAATAGAAAAGAGACAAGTTTCTTGAAATCGGCATCTAATTTTATTTGATCTTCAAAGCAGGCACTGCCTTCACATAAAATTTTAAAATTAGAGCCTATTATATGTTAAATGTTTAGTAAATTTTAGTAATTATTTTTGGTTAATCAGCAAAAATTGGTACATCTTTTCATGTGTGCCCTTGATGTATTAAGGTATTTCTAGTGTGCCACAAGACAATAAAGGTTGTGAAACACTGATGTAGGGGCTGGTGTATAATGCCCGTGCCTGTCAAAGAAGCAGCACCACAGTCAGCGTGTTAAATTTGATGTTGGTCTATTTGCCTGGATAGGAAGCATCAAAATCAGTGTTCTTTTAAAAGTGGAGTCACGATCGAGTGCTTCCTCACTGAAGGAAAAATGGCAGAGACAAGAGATCTGTTGCAAAGATAAGTGATGAATTTTACTAGCTGAGGTGTTTATGTTCTTTTATGCTGTTAAAGATTTGTGTAATTCTCATTTTAGAGAACTTTGATCATGTGAAACCTGGTGACTGTGTTGTTTGCTTCAGTAAAAATGATATTTATACTGTTAGTCGGCAGCTGGAAAAAAGATGTGTTGAAGTGGCTGTTATTTATGGAACTCTTCCACCTGGTAAGTTATTAAAATTCTTTTGCAAGATGAAGTGATGTTTTAATAAAAATAATTGACTATGGTGTCATTTTTAATGAGATTATTTACTAACTGGCTTGTTTGCCCATCAAAAATGACTAGGTGAAGTTTAACGCTTCATTTTAGTTTTGAACAATTTGCTTTTTATCTTAGTATCAATAATTCATTAATAACAATATTTTAAAATCGTTTAAGCTGAATTCTTTAATATTTAATTCAATAATTTTGGATGAATATGTGATTATCATTTAAAAATTTTTCTTGATAGAGGGAATTTTTAATTAGTACTTTAAAATTTTTATGGTTATACATCTGCTTAGGGCAGCATACAAATTGATACAATTGTCCACGTGTGTATGCTACGCTTGAGGCCTACGGCTCCTATGTGTCCTGAACTGATCCTACAGCTCCACTTGGGGCCTATGGCAATAGTAATGGCCTATGGTTAATACCTGCAAAAATCAAGTAATAGTTAGGTATCTTCGCTTAGGTAACGAGGGTCCGTAGCGTTGATCTACTATGGTCACGATCTTGGACTTCCTTCTATTCTTTTGCAGTTGTTTAAGTTGGACCATTGTTAACCTGTTGCACCCAGGTGCGGCAAGGGCAACCAAGAGGTCTTTTCCACCCTGGGGTGGATTCCTTTCTAATTTATGATTGATGGCTGCTGTTAGAGCTCCGTAAGCTGGTGTGTGGGTGTTTAGGCGTGCCACATGACCAAAAAGTGCTTGCTGGCGATGACTGATGGTTTGTAGAATAGGTTCTAAGTTGGTCATCTGAGTGACCTCAAAATTTTGAATGAAGTCGAACCATCAGATTTCTAGTATGCACCTCTGACAGCGCTTGTGAAATGCTTCAATTCTCCATATGTCTTGTGCCGTGAGGGTCCAGGCCACTGAGCCGTATAGCAGAACCGGTAAGACACATGTTTTATAGATTTTTATTTTGGTGTTTAGGTTCGTCTTCTTCTGTTTCCAGAGTCTATCGAGCGATTGCTTGGCTGAAGCGGCCAAGACGCCTATTCTACGTGAGATATCTGTGGCACATCTTCCATCGGAAAGCTTTGAGTGCTGCCTAAGTAAATGAATTTATTCACTGCCTCAACCATATGACCTGATGTTGAGATGTTGTCAAGAGGGGGACCAGTAGTCAGGCTCTGGATTTTTGTCTTTTTTCATGAGATGTGGAGACCAAAATGAGACGCGATGAGTTCGAGCCTCTCTAGTGCTTTCTGGAGTTGTGCGGGTGATGAATCTAGAAGACTGACATCATCAGTGTAGTACAGGTCAGTGAACTGGGTTTCTGGTAAAGAGAGGTTGTTGTGGTGGACCAGTTGTTCCATGATCTGGTCTATGATGCGACAGAAGAGCATTGAGGCTAGGACGCCTCTCTGGCGAACTCCTGAGGTGGTTGGTAAGCAGTCTGTGAGTCTGCCATTTATTCGGACTCTTGCCATTGTGTTTAGATGCAGCAATTTGATGAGGTCTAACAGATGTGATGGGATGCCGCTGCTCCATAGAACCTTTCTTAGGGTTATGCGGTCGACAGAGTCAAAGGCAGCTTTGAAATAGACGAAAGCTATGACTAGGGATCGATTAAATTCTCAATGTATTTCTGAGAGGAGTCGCAGTACCAATATTGCATCCGTTGTGGATCTGCCCGCTGTGAAACCAGATTGCTGCGGTCTTCTAGTGTTGACAAGCAGCTGGTATGGGCAAATACTTTTCCTGGCTCTAAGAGTAGTTTAATGGGCCTGTAGTTATTGCAGTCATCCTTTGTGCCCATGCCTTTATAGAGTGGAAGGATGATGCTGTCCTTCCACTTGTTGGGAATCTTTTTGGGGGACCATATTGGAAGGAAGAGTTTGTGCAGTATGTGGCTGCTGGATTCGGGAGCGCATTTCAGCAGCTCCGGAGCAATGTTGTCTGCTCTGGCTGCACGTCCTAGTCGGAGTTTTCCAAGAGCCCGTTGGACTTCATCTAAATTGGGGGGGTCAGTGAGTATCGACAGGTTATATGTTGCGGAGGCTTCTAGTTTGTCAAGTGATGGGCATTCAGAGGCTGGTGGGTGGTTCAAGGCATCTGAGAAGTTCTCCTTCCATCTCCGAAGGGTCTCCTCATTTCTTGAGCAGGCAGTGCCATTCGACTTGAGTATGGATTTCGAGGGGCTGCTGTTCGGGTCCCTACGTAGTTTCTTAATCGCTGCGTATGCTGACTTGAGATTGTTGTTGGTGAGTCCCTTTTCTGCCTCAAGGGTTATGCATTGGTAGTATTCTTCATGATCTCTTCTGGCTAATGCTCTGAAGGTGCCTTTTAGGCGTTTTCTCTCTGATGAATCGCCATGTAGTCGTAATAGGCTATGTCTTTAATTTCTTTGCCTGTCTTTTGTATAGCTGTTTGGGATCATCTCAAGAGATTGTGTAGCAGTTTTCAACCTGCATGATAGTGGACCATTTTTCCTAGTAACTTTGTACCATTGTTGTGATTTTTTAATAAATACATTTGCCATGTGCATCACTAACTATACCAAAATTGTCAGTAAAGAAATAAAAGTGAATGAAGGAAGTGGATATTTAGATACATATTGCAGCCAATTTTCCGTTACTTCATCAGGTTTTCTACTAGTTTCTTGTAATTTTCTGCGCTATCATTACCTAGAAAGTTTATAGACATAACATGAATAGCATTCCATGCTTGTTTCACTTCACTCTCTGCAAATTGTTGAACTGGTTGTCTTTGAAAGGCTCTTGAATCTAAGGACCCACAAATACTCTCTCTCTTTAATCTTTACCTCGCTGAGTTAACGGACTTTTTGATACAGGTATCGGAAAGCCGGATAGCCTTCTGGCCTTCACGAAGTTATTCATCAAAGCTAGTTTGATACGAATGTGTGATAGCAGGGTTTTCTCAGCCTTAGTCAAGCTGGGTGCAGGATATTCTTCTCTCCAACTGCTACATTTTGTCTGCAAGTCCATTCTTTCAGCAAGTAGTGTGATTCCCTTGTTCAGCTATCCCACTCACATAAGAATCACTTGTATTTGGTGTATCCTTTCTGCAGTCTCATTAAGATGGTTACTGCTTTGAAATCACTACAGAGGTGCCAGTGGTACTTATTATACTCTATGGAATTTATGGAATTCAGTAGCTTCTTCAAGTTATCGTACGTTTCTTTCATGTGGATAGAGATAACATGCACTACTAGAATAGATGGAAGATGATGTCCACTGTTGCAAGGCTTAGTTTCAAAGAGTCTAAAATAGTCTCCATTCTTGTGGGTAATAAGTGATTTCTAAGACATTCATGAGAGTGCTCAATATTGGGACAGAATAGCCTATCAGATTACCATCCTTTCTGAAGAAAGGCTCCAACTGTTGCTGCTTTGGATATCCCACAAAGTCTGAAATATTTTAAATGCTCAACCTGTCTGACTGGCCTTTATATAGTACTCTTTTAATGTAAGCTTACTTCAGCAGCCTACTGGCAGTAGTACTGCATTGCATCAGAAAATGATGATGTCCAGGCATCTTCTCCATGGTCTGCCTATCTCTCTCTCTCTCTCTCTCTCTCTCTCTCTCTCTATATATATATATATATATATATATATATATATATATATATCTGTCTGTGTCCCTGTATTTTGCCATGTAGGCACATGTATGGCAATCTTCATTGTTCCAGCCAACACACATGTCCAAGTATTGTAGCCGTTTCATTCTGATTTTATCAACGATGTATTCCTTGATTCCAAGGTCATCTTTTATGTCATCATTTCTTTTCCTATCTCTTTTAGACACACCTGCACTTTTTTTAAAGACAGCTCGTTTCAAATATTCACAGCTTCCATTGTGTTTCTGCCATCACAGTACAGGTCTCTGAGTTATACATCAGTACTCTGAGTACCAGGCATTCATATGCTTTTACTTCTGTGCTTATGCTAATAGCTTTGGATTTCCATGCTGGTAGAAGTCTGCACATGGCATCGCAAACAAGACCAATTCGTCTTATTATGTTATCTTCTGATCCACACTGTTCTGATATTTGTCCTCCCAGATATAAAAATTTCTCTGCCTGCTTTAATTTTATTCCATCCAGTGTTACATTCAGTTCTTTTGGTACTCGAGATTTTATCTGAACTTCCATTTTCTCCAAGTTTATTCACAGACCCATTTTGTTACTTGACTCTGTTATATGTTCCATGGTTGTCTGTAGATCTTGATCACTTCCTGCCATTGCTGCCACGTCATCAGCAAACTTCAGATTGTTGATCATGTATTGATCATGTTGATCATTTATTGCTGTCCCCAGATCCAATTCATCTATCCAATTCATTAAATGCTCTCGCTGACACGACCTCTTACATCTCTTAGTATTACATCATCTAAGGCTTATTTAGCATCTTATTACAGATAAGATGGATAAATTTACATGGTGAAACGTAGAAAATGAACTATATGAAATATCTTCAAAACGAGAGCCAATACAAAATTTTCATGGTCATTTTGGTGTTCAGGATGCCAAAATACTTCAGATTATGTCCTTAAGTTAATAATATTTTCACTCTTGACCAGTCAGTTCAGTCATTAAAGGTGTGCCAATTGTTGGCATTGGACAATGGACAGTCAGCTGATTATTGAGTTTTGAAAGTTTCTTTATTCATTACTGAGTTTGCCGTATTGTGAAATGAATTGGATAAGTGCTATTGCATCAGTTCATCCATACTTAGCACATGCCAGATGACTGTACAAGAAGTGAAGAAAGGTTAAACGGCAATCAACTAATTAAATAAAAATGTAGCCAAGAGCATTGCTAGAAAATGCACCCACTTTGCAGGAAACTGATGAATTTATATAGTACACTACTGATGTAAGCTTATTTCAGCAGCCTCTTGGTAGTAGTACTGCATTGCATCAGAAGATGGTGCAGTAAACTCTGGATGACTTCTTCATAGGACAATGGCAGCCTCAGTGTTAGGAGCAGACACATTTTCTCGAATAATTACTAGCAGTATACTGCATAAGCAGTGCAAACTTGACCCACTCCCGGTGTGGCTGCTGGAGGAATTGTTGAAATGCTGGCTCCATTCCTTGCGATGCTCCGGTCTATTTCTTTGCGAACAGGGGAATTTCCTTTGTTGTGGAAGCAATGCGGTTGTGTAACCGCAACTCAAATGATTCTGCTCTGATCCTACTGAAGTAGCCAACTACCGTCCGGTCTCCAATCTTCCTTTCCTATCAAAAGTGTTGGAAAGAGTCTTAAATAGTCGAGTGGTTAGATACCTGGTGTCGAACAGTCTCATGTCGAGGGAACAGTCGGCTTATAGGCGGGGTCACTCCACGGAAACCGCTATACTTCAGATTTACAAAGACATTGTTGACACCGTAGTGAATGGGCAGTTAGCCCTTCTCTGTCTACTCGATATCTCAGCTGCGTTCGACACTGTGGATTATGACATCATCATCCGCCGTCTCAAACTCACATATGGCATCAAGGATAATGCTCTTGTCTGACTTCGTGACTACCATACTGGCAGATCGCAGTCAGTCTGTTGGATTGGCCATATGTCTGCCAAGCAACAGGTTCTCATGTCTGCCAAGCAACAGGTTCTCTGCGGCGTGTCTCAGGGGTCTGTTCTTTGACCCCTGCTGTTTGTCCTGTACGTTGCAGACATTGGCCAAATCAAGTCAAGTGGTCTCGTAGTGCACTCCTACGCCAACGACGTCCAGATGTATTCCTTCTGCCTTCCAAAGGACACAGAACAGCTTCGAGCTCGCATCAGTGACTGTGTTATTAAGATCAAGCAATAGACTTTTTCAAACCGTCTTGCCTTAAATCCCTCCAAGATGAAGATATTGCAGATTGCGACCTCTAGGAAGAATTATTTGATCAACCACGCACCGTTCTTAATTGATGGGGTATATATTACCCCGTCCACTGAAGTGCGCCTTCTGGGAGTGTTACGGACGAATCACTAGCAACAGACTTGCTCTGCATACAATTGACTGCCCTGTTCCAAACGCTCGACCTCCAACTTCGCGACATTGTACATTTATGACGCTGCAATGAACAATTGAACGTACGCTTCTCGCCCACCAAGGCATCGCGACGTTGACAGAACAATTAAACGTACGCTTCGTCAAATGCTCGCCCACCAACGCATCGCGACATAAGGACTAAACCGTCTACCAATAGTCAACCAATCAGAACGCTTGAAGGTAACAGACATACAGAGCAAGGATCTTAATATTATAGATTATTATTATTATTATTATCAAGACAACTTATGTATCTCCGAGGTCATGACCAATGCCAAAGTCTATGGCGATTTAACAAATGTCACTTGTATGATTTGTCAAACAAGTAAGTCTTTACATTCCTCTGAAACGATATAATACAGTTAGCTTTCATGACGCTCACAGGTAACAAGTTCCATATTATCGGATTACCGCGTGAAGCCAATCTGTCTATGAACATAGTGGTATTGGCTAAAGGTAAAACAATTAATTGCTTGTAGATCCATGAGCGAAGTTTAGAACGACAGATATTAAAGGAGACTGAGTTACGATCAGATATTAAAGCAGACTGAGTTATGATCATGATGATGGTGGTGGTGGAAAAAAAACTTGTTAAGGTAATTAAGAGTTTCAGTAGAATAAATATTTTAATGCCAGAATCAGGCCCTACCTCACTCATCTTTTCATTTCGTTAATGAAAAATTCTTGTTAAAATTGTAAAACTCCATTTAATTTAAAGTATTCTAGTTATCTTTCCACCTTCTTAGGAGACAAATTCTGTATAAAGAATCACCATAAACAAAAAAGAACCCACATGGAACAGAAACACTTGTCATTTCAACTGTGCATGACAAATGAGCAGACATTTCACCATCAGAATTAGAAAAATGCTGTTCTTCTCCAGTAACAAGATCACATTTAACTCCCTAAAAACCAAATCAAAAAAGCTGCTCAATTGTCTATTAAGTAAATTTTAAAAATATCAATCTATTGTAGTTGCGTAGCAAGGGTTTCCAGAGGATTGCGAACCCTAAGAAGAATCATTTGATCAACCATGCACCGTTCTTAATTGATGGGATATATACTACCCCAGCCACTGAAGTGCGCCTTCTGGGAGTGTTACTGGACGAATCGCTAGCGTTTAACGGACACATAGGTAATGTGTCTCAATCCTGCTACTATCAGCTCCAGCGAATCAGAGAGATTCGTCGCTACCTGCCAACCTCTTCAGTGATCTTATTGTTCTGTGCATTCGTCCTCTCAAGGGTCAATTACAGCAACAGCATTCCTCTGGGCCTTTCTGCTAGCTAGCTGGACCATCTACAGGTGGTACTCAATGCCTCTCCTCAAATGATCTTTGGAGCTAGATGGGGTGATCATCTCACCCCTCTGCTGAAAGACAAGCTTCATTGGGTACGCATTCCAGAGCATATCACCTATAAGCAATGTTGGCTAGCATCTCAAGCTTTGTATGATCCAACTTTCCCTGGCTACCTGGCTGAACTAGTTCATAGGCTTTTGCCTACTGACCGGCGGCGTCGGCTCCGATCTGGTCACAGTGCCAAGTTGGTTGTTCCCCCTCCATCCAATACCGTGCAACTTGGCAAGAGATCTGTTATGCGGGGGAACCATGTACTCTGGAATGCCCTACCTAACTACGTTTCGATGGAATCTAACCTCGAATTGTTGCAAAGAAACTTAAGACGTACTTGTATAATATATCGTATAAGTGCAGTGTGTAAGTTGTCAACATATCAACATCAGGTCATACGGTGGAGGCAGTGGAAAAATTCGTTTACCTAGGCAGCATTCAAAGCTCTGATGGAAGATGCACTGCAGATATTTTACGTACAATAGGTATAGCCACTTCAGCCATGAAATCACTTGACAGACTATGGAAACAGAAGAGGACGAGCCTAAATACCAAAATAAGAATCTATAAAACATGTGTCTTACCGGTCCTTTTATACGGCTCGGAGACCTGGACCCTCGTGGCGCAAGATGCACGGAGAATTGAAGCATTTCACATGCGCTTTCAGCGACGCATACTAGGAATTCGGTGGTATGACTTCATTCGGAATGATGAGGTCACTCAGATCAGCGGTTTCCAAACTGTGGTCTACGGACCGGTGACCGGAAGATTCGGGACGGAAGATTCGGTACCAGTCATGGAAGATTCGGTACCGCAACATTGGGAACGGGGGGCCCGCTGGGGCTCATGCCACCTTATTGCCTTCCGTGGGGTGGGCGGATAAGACCGTTCTAACGCGGGGGGAGGGGAATAACCAAGAGCTGCGATAGTAATCACACGGCGGGTGGGGGGTGATCCGGGAGCCGTGGAATCGATTTCGGAGGCTGTGTACGGGTGTGTGTGTGTGTTGCCGATGCTTTCGTGTTCCTCTTGTCCGTCTTTCTCGCTCCTCGTGTTTCTCGCAACATCGGTACAGGGCAAGCAACCCTCTTATTGAATGCCTGGACAGTGGACTCCCCATGGAAATAGAAACTGAGCTTGAATTGTGACAACTGATCGACGCTTTTGTGTTCCTCTTCTTTTACTATTAGAACAATAACACTGGTCAACAAATTTTATGCAAGTTTTTGTTTCCTCTACAAATTTTGGTGAAACTAATAGATTTTGACTTGCTGAACACAAATATGTAATTAGAATTTCTGTATCACGTAATGTTTTTAAGAAATTGACAATTTAGCATTTAGTATTGTAACGTCTTCTGCAACATAATCCTACAGAAGGATCTAGGCAATAATGACAAGACATGAGAAAATTAGAAATGTTTTGCTGTAGATTTTCGTTTGTAGTCACTGTCCTGTGCTTCACGTATCAGTGACCAACAGTAGTCTCCGAGCATAGACGGACTCCACTTTCGCTGGTAGCGTTTCTCGATGCTGGCAATGTCTTTGTGAAATCTTTCACCATGTTCATCACTGACGGCGCCGAGATTGTCCGGGAAAAAGTCCAAGTGAGAATGAAGGAAGAGTATCTTCAGTGACATGTTGCATTTCATTGCCTTGTAAGCTTGTAGCAGATTTCCAACTTGTTCAACATAGTTTGGCGCCTTGTAGTTGCCCAGAAAGTTAGCAACAACATCCCTGAAGGCTGTCCAGGCAACATGCTCGGCACCCTGCAGAAGGCCCTCAAAGTGACTGTCCTTGGGCATCTCTCGAATCTGTGGGCCAACAAAAACGCCTTCTTTTATTTTAGCATCACTGGTGCGTGGAAACCTCTGTCGTAAGTATGTAAAGGTTTCACTTTCTTTGTTCATTGCTTTGACAAAGTTTTTCATTAACCCAAGTTTGATGTGCAAAGGTGGGAGATAAATGTTCTTCGGATCAACGAGAAGATCATGTTTAACGTTCTTCTGTCCTGGAACCAAGTCCCTGCGAGGTGGCCAGACCTTTCTCACATAATGTGAATCTCTAGCTCGGCTGTCCCACTCACAAAGAAAGAAGCAGTACTTGGTGTAGCCTAGCTGCAGACCGAGTAGAATTGCAACAACTTTCAGATCTCCACATATATTCCAGTTGTATCTCGAGTATTCTATGTGTTTCAATAGCAGCTGCATGTTCTCATATGTTTCCTTCATGTAAGCAGCATGTCCAATGGGTGCTGAAGGGTATGAATTGCCATTGTGCAGCAAAACAGCCTTTAAACTTAACAGCTAAGAGTCAACAAAAAAAGCCATTCGGATGGATTGTGCTTACAGCCGAAAGCAGAAAGCAATCCATCAATGTCAATGCAAAAGTAAGACTGTCGATTTTTTTAAAGAATCGAGTCAAGTCTTCATGCCGTTCTGAAAATACTGAAATTTTTGTACCTGGAGAGAGCAGATTCCATCCTTGCAACCTAGATCCAAGCAATTCTGCTTGATTTTTTGACAAATCTAAGTCTCTGACCAGATCATTGAGCTCTGCCTGAGAAATCAAATGAGGATTGCTGGATGTCGATGGCTCAAAACTCTGGGTCTTCCGTAGCTGAATCATCAACTATCTGCAGCATTTCATCTGTCTCTGCATGCTCGCCCTCGCCCTCCAGTGTCCAAAACTCGGGGTTGGAACAGGAAGACTCTCGTCGTGTGGAACTGGTCTCATTGCCGGTGCAAGGTTAGGATACTCAATAGACTTCCTATTCTTTGAAGAAAATCCTGTAACATTCTGGCATGCAGAAATAGCAATCCGTTACATGATTATTCTGCTCCTCCATATCATTGGTATGGCGAATGGCATGGATGGACGCTTACCTGCAAGCCAAG
The DNA here is from genome assembly GCA_018105865.1 of Metaphire vulgaris. Taxonomy (NCBI): domain Eukaryota; kingdom Metazoa; phylum Annelida; class Clitellata; order Crassiclitellata; family Megascolecidae; genus Metaphire; species Metaphire vulgaris. The sequence continues at coordinate 7,738,098 of CM030842.1, forward strand.
CTTGCAGACTGGTAGCACAAGACGAACAACATATATGAGGTGCTCATACTTTGTCCTGGTCGCCAATTTTGCATCCAAAGTATAACTCATATCCTTTCTTTATGATTGCTGTCATACTCCGCTTCTGTGATTTCAACGTAAACTCTCCACAGATGTAGCAGAACGTGTCACTGCTATTGCGACATCGACGCAACATTTCAGAAACTTTAATTAAATTAGTTAATATATTCAATTCACAGCCTTTAACTAAACAGTTATATCTCATCAAATAGAAAGACTGCAGCTGCTTCCTAGTGCTGCTTGGTATTTATATAGGACTGCGTAACCATAGCAACAATACATGCTAGGCATGTAGTCTTTGAAGACAGGTTTGGGCGCGTCTGGGCATGCCTAATTATACTAATTTTCAAAATCCATGTAGTTAAGTGAGCCAGCAGTGCATATTACATCTGTTATGGCGGTCACATAAGATTCTTGCCTAACCTGAATACCCATAACTCAGATAACTCTCGTAAACCACGATTTTAAAATTCTTATAATTTTAAAATTTAAAATCAGCTTTTTCTCAAAAAACTTACGTGATAGGAAAATTTCAAAATTATTCCTATAATCAGCATGACAAAATCTACCTGGAACACCAGAAATTGCACAGGAAACAAAAACCTTGTTGACCAGTGTGGAATTATTAACTTTGAATATAGGATTTTACGTATAAGTTGCAGAGGGCCAAAAAAGACTCCTGGACTCTAGGGGGGGACTAACAAGGCCGGGGGAATCAGCTAGGGGCTGCTGTTAGTTGATGTAGTGTGCCAACATTTCCGGGGGAATTTGAAATTTCCAGGGGAAAAGGTAAATTTTCCCTCCTGAAACGGCCTAGATTAAACCTTGCCATGCTTTACATGTAAAACGTACTATCGTAGCATATCTATCTATTTTATGGCCTTTTCTATAAGGTCGCATTAAACAGCTCAAGTTCCTTGCACGTATTACGAGTTTAAACATCTGTTTACATCCATTAAGTCGGTGGGAGGAACAAAAGCGCGCCTGAACGCTGGGTGTCCTCTAATGACGCGCGACAGTTAAAGCGGACAAATACCAGCAGCAGGTGAGGCGTCATCTTATGTGTATGTCGAACAGGTACCGAATTATCCGGTACCGAATCTTCCGGTACTGAATCTTCCACAAGTAAAGTTTTGGTACCGAATTCTCCGGTACCGAATCTTCCGGTACTGAATGTTCTGGGAACCCTACGGATCGGAGGTGGTCCACGGAGGATATGGCGGGGGTCCGCGAGAGCCTCCAAAAATTAGGGTTAGGGTTAGGCCTAACCCTAACCCAGATGACCTTTCTTTGCTTGTAGTTTAGGAAGGATGGTGACCTGTTTTGCTTGTCACTACAAAAAATAATGTGGTCCACGAGCTAAGCTGGGAACAAAATATGTGTCCGTGATCAAAAAAGTTTGGGAACCTCTGACTCAGATGACCAACCTAGAACCTACCTCACAAATCATCAGTCGTTGCCGACAAGCACTTTTTGGTCATGTGGCATGCCTGAACACCCACACTCCAGCTTATGTTGCTCTTACGGCAGCCATTAACCGTAGATCTGAGAGGAATCCACCCCCACGGTGGAAAAGACCCCCAGGTCGCCCTTGCCGCACCTGCATACAACAGATCGGTAACGGCGCACCCTCAACAATCGCAAAAGAATGGGAAAAAGCCCAAGATTGCGGCCATAGTAGATCAATGCTACGGACCTTCATTGTCTAAGCGAAAGAAGAAGAAGAAACAGTGTGTAAAGTGCTCTTGACTTTGGCCTTCATCCATGGTTATTGCACTATATAAATTGACATTTTGACATAACATTCTTCTGCATCCTCTTTTAAGTTTTCTATCGATGTTTTTCTTGGTCTACCTTTTCTCTTTTTCCCTTTAACAGAGTTGTATAGTGCTTTCTTCAGTAGTCTTTCTTCCTTCATTCTTTCAACATGACCAAACCATTTCAGTCTTCGTTTCTGTATTGATTCAAGTATCATTTCTTTTTGCTCTGTCTTTTGTCTGATCATTTTGTTTCTCATTCCTTGTCTTCTGTCAACTCCTGCTATTCCTCTTAACCAGTTCATTTCTGCAGTCATTAATCTTCTTTTGTCTTTCATCTTTATGGTCCAGCAATCTGATCCATATGATAGTATTGGTTTGATCAGTGTATTATATAGCTTTAGCTTTGTTTGTCTTTTCACATATTCACAAGACATGATCACATTAGTGATTATATGATGTCTGTTTTACACTGGCTGCCTTATCCTGCTCGAGTTGAGTTTCGTGTGTTGAGAGCGGTTGCACTCTCTCTTTTTGGTGCCACTCCATCTTACCTTTCAGAGCTACTCCATTCTCTTAGCTCTATCCTTGGTCGGCCATGTCTTCGGTCCACAACCAATGGTCTTCTCAGTGTGCCCTGCCACCGAACCTCCTTGTTCCTGAAGCAAGGTTTTGAATCAGTTGGCCCTATCCTTTGGAATGCTCTTGACGCCAGTATGCATGGGTTAGCAACTCCTAATTCTATGGTCCTTTTTTTTAAACGACTTAAAACTTATCTCTTTGTCAAAACACAGTAATTTGCTGTGGGAGCGCTTCTGAGTGATTCTTCAGAAGAGGCGCTATACAAATATTTTGTTACATTACATTACATTGTTACATTACATCCTGAAGCTTTCCAAATGCTGTACTTGTTGGTCCAATTCTTTGCTTAGTTCAACTTCTGTCAGTACTGATCCTATATATACTAATTTTGGTACTTGTTCTATTACTTCCTTCTTTAGTTTAAGGTTAGCTTTCCTCTTCTTGATCCCCGTGACCATTGCTTTAGTTTTCTGTGCATTTATTTTTAGTCCAATTTCTTCTCAGGCCTTGCTATTTCATTGGTTAATGTTTGTCGGTGATCTGCTTTTTTGTTATCACATCTATGTTATCTGCCAACCTTAAATTATTTATTATTTGTCCATATACTTTTACTCCAGCATTTTCTTCTATTTTGTTTTGTATCAATTTTTGCATTACCACATCTAGTTGAATAGTAGTGGGGATATGCCAGGACAGGAGATCTTCGCTCCGCTCGAGTCGTGGCGTTAAACTTCACGTTCCTCCCCCATCCAAGACCGCCAAGTTTGGAGAGAGATCTTTCACTAGGGGTAATCCTATCTTGTGGAACTCTCTTCCTGATGAGACCACCACGGCTGTTACTCCCGAGCATTTCATCACGAGATTAAAAACGCATCTGTTTAGGTTGGGTTATAGTTGAGATGTTAAAGCGCTTTTGTTGTGGGCCTCAGCCCTGTTACAGCGCTATAGAAATTGTCAAGGAATGAATGAATATGCCACATCCTTGTCTCGTTCCAATTGTTATCTCAAACCATTCTGTTAGTTCCTGATTAATTTCCTCTCTGCTCATTGTTTTACTGTATAAGTTTTTTATAAGATTCACTAGCTTCTCTGGAATACTGTAATGTTTCAGTGCTTGTCATAATTCTTCGTGTTGTATGCTGTCAAATTCTTGTTTGAAGTCGATGAAATTGTGGTATATTTTCTTATTTGGTTCGCAATATTTTTCTACTATCCTTCTGATCATATGTATTTGATCAATTGTACTCCTTCCCATTCCGAAGCCTGCTTGTTCCTCTGTCAATATTTATTCCGAGTAGTATTTGAGCCTTTGTTGTAGCACATTTGTATAGATTTTCCCTGGCATGCTGAGCAGGCTTATTCCCCTATAATTATTGCAGTTTGTTTTATCACCTTTTTATTTATTGGTACTATTACGGCTTTTCCCCATTCCTCTGGTGATTTTTCTTCTTTTAATATTGTATTGCATAGGTTGTGGAATATGTTCACTGTAAGTTCCTCCCCTGCTTGTAACATTTCTGTTATTATCATATCTTTCCTGATTTTCTAACTTTCAATCTTTTTATTCTTCTTCTACTACTTCTTTAGTTTCGTAATGATGCTTTCGCACGCTGTGACAGCCTCAGAAATTTTTTCTTCTCCTGTCTTTGTTCTGCTGCTTTTATTGCTTGAACTAGATTTAGATTTAAGTCTTGGCGGTTGTTCTCTATGACGTCCAGCCATCTTATCCATGGTCTGCCTCTTTCTCTGTGTCCCTGTATTCTGCCGTGAGGCACACATATGGCAATCTTTGTTGTTCCATCCGACAGACGTGTCTGAATTATCGCAGCCGTTTCATCTGGATTTTATCTACGATATCTTCTTTAATTCCAAGATTCTCTTTTATGTCAATCTTTCAATCTTTTTATGGCTTCTTTTATTTCCTCTTCTGTGAAGTTTGCTATTTCTTTTCCATCATTCTTTTCTCTGTTCTCTTTCTTTATGTTGTTGTCTTCGTTGTTATTGTTTGTTGTGTTGTATAATTCTTCAAAGTATGCTTTCCATCTTGTCTTTTTTGTTTTCTAATACTTTGCTATTCTTGTCTGTTATTGTGGTTTTTTCAATTGGTATTGTCCACATAATTCTTTGATCGTTTGGTACAATTTCCTTGAATTGTTAAGTAAGTTTGACCATTCTATTCTGTGCATTTTCCCAGTATCCAGTTTTCTTTGCACTCTTAACATTTCCTTTTTATTTCTTTTGTTATCCTATTGTATTCGTTTTTGGCTTCTTTGTCTTCTTTCTCTTTCTTCACTTTTAGTTTTTTCCTTTCATCACTCAGTTGCAGTACTATTTGTGTTATCCATGACTTTTTCTTGTTTTCTATTTATCCTATTTGTTCTTCAGCAGTTTTGATGTATATTTCTTTTATTTCTTCCCATAGTTGTTCTATCTCTTTTTGTCTTTTAGCAGATTTTTCTTTTCCATTTCCTCGTTCAATTTGCTTTTATATATATCTTTAGTGGATTCATCTTTGAGTTTGTCTATATTAAATTTCTTTTGTGGCTTTGGTGGTTTTTGATTCCTTAACTTCAGTCTTAGTTTTGCTATAACTAGCTGGTGGTTGCTTCCTATATCAGCACTGGGGAATGACTTACAAGCAAGTATGCTTGATTTCCTTTTTTATTTATGATTATATAATCTATCTTATTTTTCACTTTACCATCTGGTGATTCCCATGTGTATTTATATTTCATTTTTCTTGCTTTGAGAAAGGGTGCGTATTACGCCCTAGATAATATGGTGTGTTGTGTTATATTGTGTAATTAGTAGGGCTGGTAATGATTAAAAAATTTCTTGTTCTATTAATCGGAAATTTTTTAAAATCGATTAATCGATTAATCTAGATTAATTAGGGTTAGGGTTACCCTAACCCTATCTCTCACCAGAAGTTTCTGTCGTTTAATAACAATAATAATGACGTACACATTTTGGGGTAATATTAGATTCAAATCTTGAAATTTGATGCACACGTTTGAGACTTTATGCCGGCGCATTGGCATTTGGCACTCCCCAATGGTGGTACGTCAGCGATGTATTTTAACCCCAGTAAGCAAATTGTTTTTCGAAGTGAACGCAGTAAACTTTACCGCCATCTTCTATTTTTCCTTCAGCAGGTTTTGGAGTTTTTCTGTTTGTTCTTCCATAGTTAGTTTAAAAATGAAATGTTTCTTCAACTTTCCGCTTAAATTCTTTACAGCTACGTCGCTCTTATCTTGCCTCTTATAACTGGCCATTTTTGATTACGGTTTATACCATAAATTTAAATTAAAATCTATGCTATTAACGTTTGCCGATAGAATAATAATACCAAAGTCCTTATATACTATGAATAATAATGTACTGGGAACAGTAAGTACATATAGAAGAAGCTAGAAACTATTAAAAATTAATAAAACTACTAAAAATTAAGGGAAATATTAAATATCAAAATATTAAATTTTAATCGTAAAATTAATTGATTAACCTCTTCCAGGGTTCGCCGTTTTAAAACGGAGGTGGAAAAGCATAGCTTACAGGGGAACGCCGTCTTAAAATGGCGCGCTAGATAAGCATGTGTGTACCGCGGACATAAGATTTTTACATTTATCCAACGCACCAATTGATTTAGTTACCATCCATTCGATAGGCGGAAGCACCGTTTTCGATATTATTGACTATATATGCAAGAGATATTGGCTGTGTAACGACCAAGGCTGGAAAATGTATAGGAAAAATATTCAACCGGAGGCTAGAAAAATCATAACTATGCCAAATATGGTCCAATCTTCAAAATTTTTGCACTATTCTGTTCCAATTACACTCCTTTAAAACTCTCTCACTCACAGTTGGGGGTCACCGCTGAAAATTTTTTTTTATTGAGCTTTGAAATTTTTTGTCGCGGAGGGTCCGATTTTGGGGTGTAGAGTGGACCCTACCCCCAAATTTTTTTTTGCACGGATGGTTCGAAAGACCAATAAAAATGCTCAACAATGGTGCAAACCACATTTTTCTAGCTTCTATATAGCCTGAAATATACTGAGTTGTTCAGTTTTTCACATTGAAAATCCGTACACGTAATTGTCATTTCAGTGAGCAATGGGTACTAGGGTAGGAAAATTCATAACTACCCCAAATTGGCTCCGATCTTCAAAATTTTTGCACTATTCTGTTCCAATTACACTCCTCTAAAACTCGCTCACATTTGGGGGGTTATCGCTGAAGACGTTTCGCTATTGACCTTTGAACAAAATTTGAACAAAATGTTGAGGAGGGGTCCGATTTTGGGGTGTAGAGTGGTCCATACCCCCAACTTTTTTCTTTTGGCACAGATGGATAGAAAGAGCAATAAAAATGCTCAACAACGGTGCAAACCGCATCTTTCTAGCATCTATATAGCCTGAAATATAGTAGGTTTATAACGTATATGTTCACGTTTTCATATGAACGCCTTTTCCGTAAATTAATTCCCCCGTGGGGGGATGACTTTAAAAATTTAATTCCCCCTTTAAAAGGTTAAAGAATATTTAATCGATTAAAACTTTTAACGATTAATCGGTATGTTAATCGTTAATTTCCGCAGCCCTAGTAATTAGTTATTTTACTTTGTAAAAGTGCAAATTGTGAAAAGGGCAAAATTTCCAATTTTCTTCTATGTTCTTTGGCCAAGCCAGAAGAATGGGGCTGGTGCTGAATGTGCTAAAGAATCATGAAATCTTCTGTTTCAGGGACAAAGTTGGCACAAGCTGAAAAGTTCAACAATCCAGAAAGTTCTTGCAAGGTCATGGTAGCTACTGATGCAATTGGAATGGGATTGAATCTGTTAGCATTTACAATTATTTATTTGCATATTGAAAGTATCCTGCTGCAGTTATATTGAAAATTATTTGCATGGTTAGTAATATTTGCCCCAAGGTATGATGACAGCTGAAGAGCATATATTCGTTATGGAACTATCTCGTTAGTTTAATCCTTGCACTGCCAGACTAAGGGGTGGTTGCTACCCCTCATCTATTTCATAACTTCACCCCTGTGGTGAAAAGATGACAAAATATGCCAAAATGCATGTAAATGAGCCATCTACAAGCACCTAAAACCTCTTGAAAATATTGCTTCGGGTTTCTGAAAATTTTGAGAAAAACCAAAGGGGTGGCAACTACCCCTCTTTGCAGTGCAAGAGCTGTCATACTTATTGTACCAAGTTGAAGAATTTGAGCATTTTTCTGTTTTCATAAGAACATTTCTCAGTGTATGCATATACAATTATACATCCAGCTTCATTTTTAGTGGCTTTACTAACTGTGCCTGTTGAAAGCGTTGTCTTTAATATGGTATCATCTACTGCAGTGGTAATGATCTTTGTCAATGCCTCCATTGCCATTGGAAATTATTATTGCAAAAACCTTTTGGATTGTAGTGAGGCAGGCTTGGAACATTTAAATTTTAACATGTTCACTAGAAAGATGCTCGCTTCGCTTGCGCTCGCTTTGCTCGCAGTGCAGGATAATACTAATCCAATACCTATACCTAATACCCAATCATTGAATTCATGCTGAACAATTTCAATGATGTACTGTACATACGCCACCTAGCCAAGCTCTGCGCCACGTAATAATTAGGCCTATGTACGTTAAAATCACGCAACTGTGACCATTTGTGACGCTGTACACGTATTTTTTGTGTACGTTGAAATGTACGTTAAAATTGCGCGACTTCCTCAAGCTACAAACAGTTGTTACCAATAGCAACGCGTCGTCGCACGCCCACCCTCTGACGCTGCAATGACTCGACTAAACCGTGCTAAACTACGAACAATTGTTACCAATAGCAACGCCACGCACTTTCACGCGCCCACCCCTCTCTGATGCTGCAATGACTCAACTAAACCGTGCTAAACGTGCGCTTCACAACGCGCTTCTTCACAACCAATGAGAATGCTTGAAGGTAACAGAGAGACATACAGAACAAGGATCTTAATATTATAGATATGTTTTGAGTTGTGAAGTTTTGAATACTGTGCTTGACAAGGCTTTAGTTTTCCTCATAATTTTAGTTTTGTTATGTGATTTTCTTTTGTTCTGTAAAGTGGTGCTTCAAATTGGTCTTGTTTAGGACACGAGTTTGACTTTGACAGTATAAAGTTAATTTTGAATGCTCGAAACCTGTATCTTCAGCAGCTTTTTATATGGATGTTAAACAGGGACCATCACCAAAGATTTAGAAAGAAAAATACTAGCCTTTGAAAGAAAATGTTATAGAAAAGTACTAAGAATTGGATGGGTCTAAAAATCACAAATGTAGAACTATATAGGAGAATTCAGCCACTGGCTATCAGCACCATAATGCACCCACTTCAAGCTCACGTTATTAGCCTACTGATGCCTGAACGGTGTCAGCCCTGCATACCTGGCGACTGAACTGGTACGAGTGGCTGACTTGAAAGGATGGCAATGCCTGAGATCTGCCCAATCCACCTCCCTGGTCGCCCCGAGGATGCGGCTTCAAACTGTCGGTGATCGCACATCCCCTGTGGCCGTGTTGAGAGCGTGGAACTGTCTACCTCCATCTGTGTAACTCTCTCTGCCTTTGAACACTTTCAAATAGAACTTTAAACCTGGCTATTCTGCAGGAGCTACTAGTGATTTCTTGTGTTTTTGTAATGTGTTCATGCAATTCTTATATGGTTATGGTACTGGACAATTTCTATAGCGCCGTAGCATGGTGAAAGGCAAAGTCAAAGGCGCTGTCAACAACACTGACAAATCAACATGGAATAGAAGGTGTTGGTCTTGAGGTTAGTCCGCTCAGATGGCATGAAAGAGGTCGCTGCCGTATCAAAATCGGGCAGTGAGCCCTTCAGAAGGTGATCTTCCGCAAGAAGACGTTCTGTCGAAGAGTCAGCAAAAATGCAGAAAGGATGTTGAAGGATCGCTTGGATGCTGAGAAAAATTCTCCGTGTGGCAAAAATCAGGCGGCGAATCCTTGAGGGCGGTCATCTGCGAGACAGTAATCCATCGCCGAACTTGACAGGAACTGGCTGAAGATAGAATTCCGTGCAGGAACCGAAAAAGTCTTTGCCCTTTATAGCTTGTGGACTCAGTCGACTGGCTGGTGGCTTAGATAAAATGGCGGGCCAACCACGCCGACACAGATCCAAATGTTCAGCACAGAGAAACGCAAAGACGATTGGCAGCCGCTTCAAAAACGACAGCTAGGTGACAATCCACGTGATTAGCGCAAAGAAATAAGCGCAAGACGTCGGTAAAACCGCCAAGAACGGCGATATTCCAAAGCATGTACAGACACGTGCAAGCAGCCAAAGTGGCGCTACCGGAAGTTTAGGACAAGTTACCACAATAATCAGTATGTTGTAATAATAATAATAATAATAATAATAATAATAATAAGGACATCATTATTATATAATTTTTCAGGAAATACGTAAATACATAAATGTAAAGATGGCTCATTGTCAATTCTACCATCATTACCAAGTTTGCTGTTAACTTTGAAAGTAAAGTGATATTGGAATTAAAAAGTAATACAATAAGTTTGTTTATATTACCAAATATCAAGACGTATCTGTCGCAGAAATTTACCTCACTTCCGAGCAATAACACATGTAAGCAGATCAAAGAAGCTTTTAATGATCCACTGATCAGAGCCAAAACACACTTCATATCTGTTGCATCGGTAGTCGAGCCATCTTTGAGAAAATATCAAACTAATCAGCCAATGGCCCCCTTTTTGCATCAGGACATTGGCAAATGTATTCAAAACCTGATGATGCGGTTCATTAAGAAAGAGCTACTAACTGAAGCTGATACAGTCACAAAGCTGTGTAAAATTGATGTGAAGGATCCAAAAAACATGGTCACACACCAGGATGTGGACATCGATATGGCAGCAAAGGCACAACTGAGCAAGTGCAGCTGCAATTTTTGTGAAGTGTTTAGAGCCATACTGACAACATGCTAACAGCTGAGGGTTATTGCATTTGCTACATCGCAATAACAATTACACCTTTGCAGTAGACCGGTTGGGTGACACTGCATATGGCGTGGTTGGAGCCATTTGCATTTACATGCTGAAAATAACAAATCGTTTCTCGCCGGTCCTGTCTATATAGTAGGAGATATTAACGTGCGGTTCGACCATGAAGACGATGTCGCCAGTCAACAACTCTGTGAACTTTTCACAACATACAACTTTGCATTTCAAAAGACTAAGGCCACGCACGCCAGGGGTACTGCTGGATATTGTGGCATATCACAATAACATTGTGCCGCCCCACGTGGGGCTATCCAACCTCCATTTTGATTGATGGGCAGTGCCACTCACTAAACCGTGCCCGGTCTACGCCTCTGTCACACGGCATGCCTGGCGAAAGCTAGACACCCTTCAGACTGCCAGCCAGCTCTATGGTCCACATTGGATATTGAAGAGCTGGCCCTTTTCTATGACCGGGAGATCACTGACATTTTGGAGAGACCGGTGCCAGCGATGATAGTGAGCTGTCACCGTCACCTCTCCAACCCTTGGTTTGACGATGGGTATTGATGTCAGTTATTTTGCAGAAGTCGGCTGTGAGATACAACGGGGATTGACCAGGAAGGCACTGATAATAGCAAGGACGGCCAGTTTATATGCTATTCGCTGTTGAACTTGAGGCCAGTGAAGCCCATAGTGAAGTGGTGTCAGATGACATGATCTGATTGTTTATCTCATTAGACTAGACGTGCTGCTGTCGATCAATAAGTCGCCCTGGATGTTAGTTGTAGATTCAGTAGGGCTTAGTCTTTTAACCCTTTTGCTGTGGCTAGCGGTTTTTCAGCCACACATCATAATTTTCGCTGTTGCTGCATGCTAACGAGGCATATTCATCAGTTGTATGTGGGAATAGATTTTTATGAGACTTACTCGTCATACACAGCAGACGAGTTAAAGAGCATGAGGATCAATCTAAGTAGGAGCTTGAGAGTACAAGCACGAGAACCTCAGTCTCAGCACGAGAAGCTCAGTCTCAGCACACAGTCAGGTATCGAGAACTGTACATACACTTTAGTGAAATAGGCTCTCAGAGATCAAATTCTTAGCTCATGACAGGAGGATATTCCCTGCTAAAAGGCAGGAATAAATGCATCATGTGCTTTGAGTATAGCTGGTCATCTTCAGTGTGTCTGGATAAAAAGTATGCCTACTCTATTTTGAGTATAACTTTAAGGAAATTTGACTGATTTATATGAAATTTCAATGGTTTATGTGTGACTGAATTCAAAATCATGGGATATAAAATGCACCCTTATGCATCTGCCCTTTAATTTTCTTTTTGACTTAAAGTACGATGTGCTCGTGGCACCATTGAGTTCTTGCACAGGGAGACTCCTGCTTTCATACCACCAGAATTGTGGCCACCAACTCGCCAGATTTGAACCCGGTGGTTTGCTCTGTATGGGTATTCTACAATCTACAGGAAATGGTCTACCAGTCACGCATTTCCAATCTGAAAGAACTGAAGCAGAGATTGGTTACTGGCGACTGAGTGGGCAAAGCTTGATTGCAGCGTCATTGCCGCAGCAATTCATAAGTGGCAACAGCATCTTAAATCATGTGTCAATTCTGGCAGTGAACATTTTGAATATTCATTATAAACTTTTTCAGACAATGTTTGCATCTATCTGAAGCCAATTCATTCCCATTTCAAACAGTGTATGTGATGTGGATGAAGCAGGCGTCATCCTGGGCATCAATAGACTGGGTTTAGTTGTACCATATGATGCTAGGAAACTATGTACTTTTGATTTGATGTGTTGATTTTCTATGCTTTGATTGTCCATCTTTGTAAGTTTGGTTTTGTTTGTTGTTTTTGAAAGGAATATTAAACGAATTATCTTTTACTCATTGATGAAGCCTCATATTAATGAAAAAGGAGAAAAAGAAATGGATCTTGTTGCACCATCAGCAGCTCTTCAGATAGCTGGTCGTGCTGGTCGTTATGCATCAGAGTTTGTTGAAGGAGAAGTCACCTGTTTCAAAAGTAATGACCTCCTAATTCTTAAAAAGCTACTGAACACCCCTGTTGAGTTAGTTCAAGTGAGTATAAGAAAGTTTTTATCTACCATTTACATGATTGTTTTTGTCATTGCAGCTGTCCTGAACATTGTATACACTAATTCACTACTGTTATTAACCATTTCTTGCATCTTGCAAAATTTGTTCTGGCAGATTACCGTATATACTCGCGGATAAGTCGAGAAATTTATGCCTAAAAATTCGCTTAGAAACGCTGAGTCGACTTATCTGCGAGTCAATGCAATTTTCCAAAGAGTTTTGGGAGAGGAACGCATTTCTAATGAATTGCAACGTTAAGCCAAGTTGCGTCTACCGATATTAAAAGACACTTCCATCAAAAGACGCTGGATGTCTGGATCATTTCTTAAGTAGGCACCATCGCTCTACGGCAGTTAGCTTTAGTCTATCAATTAATTAGGGACCAACCAGGTAAACAATTTCCACTGAGTACCGAATCCGATATGTGCCATTTGCCAGAATCGGGTACGAACCGAGTAGTACTAGTAGCGGCATCTCCGAGTTCAGAGAGAAATTAAAATTTTCCAAATGTTGCTACTTAATTTCGGATTAGACATTCTAGGATGAGAATAGATATTTATTAACTTTATTTTCTACAAATTCGAATGGCGGCCCCATTCGCAAACGGAAACGGCGGAGGTCAGCGGAAACCATAGAGTCATAGACTATAATATTTAGATGAAATGGAATTTATATAGACCTATTACAAGTTTGATTTAATTTTTCCATTTTTAACTAATTGTGTGCGTATTATTTGCCTGCGACGACGATTACAGCAGTGACAATGACATCGGGGCGATGACGGGGCGACAACGGCGGCGGTGGGGACGACGACGAAAACGGCGATTGCGGCGACAGTGATGACAACGGTGGCGGCGGCAGTGACGACCACGATGTCGACCGCGGCGAATGTCCGAGGCAATTAAAGTTGGTGATTCCTATAGAAAGCGGTCTTTTGTAAAAGAAACATTCACAGCAGACGGCAGTCGTTCCAACTAGTCTTGGAGGCGCCAATCTCAGAGTCTACCATAGAGTTCTACCGGCCACGTCCTCTTGGACAATAGCGCTATATAAATCAGCCTATAACTAACGTCAATGGAATAAAGGCCGGTCCAAGATGGCGGTCCAGGCACTCGATGGCGAACGACCAACAACGTCCAAATCTACCCGGAGAAAGCGAAGAGGACCCAACGAAAATGATGAGAAGTCCGCACTCCGCAAAGTTATCGCTAAAACCCAGCGCAAGATTCCGGCAAACTGCCAAGAATGACAATCTTAGAACGACAATCTTCCGAAGCATGCGCATACACGTACTAAGCAGCCGGAGGGCTCCAAACCGGCATAATGGGTTATATCAAGTGAACAACAAACACCCCAACTATGTTGGCCTGCGAACGGCTTGGAGGCACCAGGATTGGGGAATAGAGTGTCCATCTGTTGACCCAATTTCAATGTAGATCAGGTGTAATTATGCAATTCAAGGAGTCTGGAGGCTCCTAAAATTTCGTTGTCGACTTGTACGCGGGTCATAGCAAATTTCCTTACTTTTTAAACTAAAAACGGGGTTGACTTATCTGCGAGATTGACCTATCCGCAAGTATATACGGCAATTATTGCCAGAAAATCTCTGCATATTTTAAAAGTTTTCATGCAGTTTTTGTTAGTTAATTGAAATTATTTTCATCTTGATTGCATGATTTATAATATTTTAAGATTATTAAAGGTAAAGATTCGTCCATACTCGAGTTTGAGCATTGGGCTTGGCGCTGATCTCCAGTTTTGGGCAAGCAGTGACGCAGATAACTTGCACCATTAATCTAGGGTGGTTTGCCATTTATTTCACCAGAGTCGTATTTTACCTTCGCAGCCAAAGCTGCTACACATTTACCACCGCCCTCTAGCAAATGAAGGCTGAGTTGACCTTATGGTCTCTGGCATGTTACCAATCTGCCATATTCACACCCCTTTAATATTACTAATACTGCTATATTAATGATCCATTTTTAGAATGCTTCAACACCCTAGATGAGCAGTCTAAAGATGAACTTGTTGATATTGTCCTGATATACGGATATCAACTAAAGAGCATTAATGAGAATGTAACTGTAGATGAGGATGTTCAAAGAGGGCTCAGGAAAATGAAGTGGTTGCATGTAGAGGTACCATTCCGTTACTGTTCTTATCAAAACTGGCGGAGAGAATGGCCAATAACCATCTGGTCACCTACACAAATCAGAATGGACTTATGCCTAAGAATCAATCCGCCTACCGTCGAGTACACTCGACAAAAACGGCCGTTCTGCAGATCGTCAATGCTTGATTGAATCAGTGGCCAGCGGCCGGATGGCTCTCATATGCCTTCTTGACCTTTTGGCCGCCTTTGACACTGTCGACTACGGGATCCTCATCAAATGACTTGGGCATTTTTATGGGCTTAGTGGGACGGCCCTTGCGTGGATCCGCAACTTCCTGGATGACAGCTCTCATACTGTCAGTTGGATAGGGTTGACGTCGGCTCCTGGCCGGGTCTATTGTGGTGTCCCGCAAGGCTGGGTCCTTGGACTGCTATTATTTGTACTGTAGACTGCCGACACCTGCACCAGATAAGAGAGGTTCATTGCTACTTGCCTACTTTGGCAGTGATAGACTTGGTTTGCGCACTTGCCTCTCGGGTGGATTATTGCAACAGTGTGCTGTATGGACTACCATTCGGGCAACTTAATCGACTGCAGTCGGTTCAGAATGTCTCGGCCCACCTGTTGTTCGGTGCCAGATGGAGCAGCCACATAACGTCGTTCCTAAGGGATTGCTTTCATTGGTTGCGGATTCCCTAGCATGTAGTGTTCAAGCGCCACTGGCTCACGTTCTATGCACTGGGTGACCCCTACTGCCCAATTTATCTGTCAGAACGAATCAGCCAATCGACGACAGTACCTCGTCACTCCCTTCAGGACTGTTTTAAGGTGGTAGGCCCTGGGTACTCTCATATTCATAGGCCCTCTTCAACTTAAACCTCCAAGTTGCCAACTACGCAGCCTACTGTGGATCAAACTTTATAAAGTTAAACACTTTTGCATTATTTCATGGCTTCATGTTTAATAATGATTAGAGAATGCACCCTCACCAGTTTTCAATGTCAAAATTCAAATCTCAGCTATTCAGTAAATATTGCTTTCTGAATCTACCTTTCAAATTTTGGAGCAAGTTGTAAAGGTGAACGTTCATTTTCCAAACTGAAACTTATCAAAACTTATCTTTGGTCAATGATGGGACAAACATGACTATCCTCCCTGGCACTACTTTCAATCAAAAAGGACTTGATATGTAAAATGACATTTGGGGACTTCATAAGTGACTTTGCTAATGCAAAGAGCCAAAATGCTTACATATCGTAGAACTGCTCAGGTGCTCACATTAATAGATATTATATTGTTTGTGACTGCTAGAGTTAAATGTTATTAAATTTGTATCTGTAAGACTGCAATGTCTGCCATATTTTTGCTCCATTCATGTTTTCCATACGCATCTGACTTTCATAGGCCCTGAAAAGTTTGTAGGCCCTGGGCACAGTGCCCACTGTGCCCAGCAATCATCTAGTTGTCCCACCCTCCGCTCAAGACAGCGGGGCTAGGGGACCGGTCCTTTCGGCGTGGTAACCCAGTGTCGTGGAATCTGCTCCTGAAGGCTGTGACAACCAAGACCTCTCCGGATCAGTTCCTACAACATCTCAAGCCACATTTGTTTAACAGTACGTTCACTGTACAGTGCCTTTGACTTTAGCCACCTAGCTATGTTACTTCATATGCAACGATGAAGTATACTGTATACGTGCGCTCTGGACTAGAGACTGTACAAGCCATTGTTCGTTGTTGACATCTCGGCCTCTTTGGGCACATCGCAAGACTCCCACCAGCAGTACCTACCTCAGCTGCGCTTCAACTAGCAAATGCGACTTCGAGACAGAGACATTAGGATTTCAGGATGGAATCGTCCACGAGGCAGACCCCCAATCACTTGGCTTCACCAAATCCATGGGAACTGTGGATTACCGGTGTCCAAAACCTTCCAATGTGCGCAGAATAGACAGTTATGGCGTACAATCGTAACGGCCGAAAGGCTGTGCGCTTAAATAATAATAATATGTTACTGCACTTAAGAAATTGTCAAGTTTAATAATAATAATAATAATAATAATAATAATAATAATAATAATGATAATAATAATAATATTAATAATAATAATAATATAATAAAGGTGCACTGAGTCTCAGCTGATTGATACACAACTATTCATGATGTAATTGTCAATTATAATAAAAATATTTCCTTATAGCACTTTTAATGAAGGGCCATTTTTACTATTTCTTAGCATGAAATTTGAGTGGAGGCAAGTTGTGTAGCCCGTCAATTCACTAAATTTGTTGCATCCAGTATGTACCTAGAAGGTACCCGATTAGGAGGAAGAGAGAAATTACATGCTCCACAGAGCTATCTTCGCTAATCTCTCTCCTGCACCTGTGTACACTGGTTGTAGCAAAGTTAGTGAAGTAAGTAAGTAAGTAAGTAAAATCTTGTGGATTTCTTTAGCACCTTGGAAAGCAGCATACCAGTAGCTGCTTATTCTTAGGCGCACTGAGGAATATGTGCATGGATGTCATCTAATCTCCTCGCTCTCAACCCATCTAAGACAGAGTTTATTTTAATTGGACTGCCTCAGCAACTCAAAAAAATTGACCATCCTAAACTAGTTTTGGTTCCTGACACCACAATAATCCCTGTTCCAACTGCAAGAAATCTCGGATTCAAATTTGATTCTTTTTCAAACTTTGAATCACAAATCTC
This sequence comes from Metaphire vulgaris, assembly GCA_018105865.1. Classification (NCBI taxonomy): domain Eukaryota; kingdom Metazoa; phylum Annelida; class Clitellata; order Crassiclitellata; family Megascolecidae; genus Metaphire; species Metaphire vulgaris. The sequence goes on from CM030842.1 coordinate 7,755,446, forward strand.
CCAACTTTCAAAAGCCTGCTATGTTCATATTCGTGACCTTCGCCGCCTACGCCCTTGCCTAGATACCAAAACTGCCTCCACAATTGCCACCTCAATAGTGCACTCCAAATTAGATTATTGTAGCTCACTCTGCTATAACCTTTCCAAAGCTTCCATCAACAAATTGCAATCAATACAAAATGCACTAGTTCACGCTGTTACTAAGTCACCTAAATTCTCTCATATTTCACCCATACTAAAATCATTACATCGGCTTAAAATAACAGAACGTATCCAATATAAGATAATAACACTTACATATAGCTCACTTCAGTCATCAAAACCTGTCTACCTGATATCACTATTAACCCCTCAGCTTCCTCGACCCACACGTTCATCATCCATCTCACTCTTTCACACCTGCTGAATCAGCCATCCCTGAAAATCTGCAATCGTGCCTTCTCATACGCTGCTCCTGAATTTTGGAACTCTATCCCAGCTTCCCTCCGCAGACTTGGACACTTTCAAACAATAAAATCTGAGTCCCCATTTCCTATAATTCCTGCACTATCTCCTCAAGTCTTCAGGTCTAAACTTAAATCCTTCCTTTTTCTGAAATCATTTCCTCCATAGCTGTAACAACCTAGCCTCTCTGCCCTTTGGATGTTGACTATTGCCTGGCTGATCATATACCTTTCTCACAGCTATTTCAAGAAAGGCTGAGCGCCTAAGAATAAGCAGCTACTGTTGTGCTGCTTTCCAAGGCGCTATAGATTTCCACGATATTTTACTTTACTTACTTATGATGACTGTGTGCAAAATTTTATCTATTTTCGCCATCAACCTTCGGCTCCGAACTGCCTCCAATCAATGTCTGACTTGCTCGAGTTAATGCAGCTCTGAATGGCAGCCATTATTCTACTCCTAAATCCAGTTACTTGAATCAATACAGGAATAAAGACTGAAATGGTTTGGTCATGTTGAGAGAATGAAGGAAGAAAGACTATAAAAAGAAAGCACTAATACAACTATGTTGAAGGGAAAAGGAGAACAGGAAGACCAAAAAAGCACGGATGGAAAACTTAAAAGAGGATGCAGAAAAATGCAAATGAACTTCTTCCAAATGACCAAGGCAGCAAGAGATAGACAAAAGTGGAAGAAACTCATTCAGGCTCATCATCCAACCCAATAGGGAATGGCAGAAGGAAAGAGAGAAGAAGAGAAGAAATCCAGTTAAAACTAAATTTCTACTGCTGGGTGCACCATCACAACTGAAACAATTCAATAATCTGTTCTCATTTTTTGATGGTTCTGTTATTCAATGGTCAACTCAGTGAGTCTGCTCATAATCTTGGCATTGTCTTTGACTCTAATCTGTCATTTGGGAAACACGTTGATAATATGTGCCATTCTGTTGCACTGCCATATTAGTTATCTCTGTAAAATCGGCTCATTGATACCTCTGCAATATTTGTCTATTTTGCCAATGCTCTGTAGTATCCTGTTGCTTAGACTACTGGACCTTCAAAGGATTCAGAACCACACCATTACCAAGATGTTAAAATACAAATCACTGGTTACCTATTTCACAGCAAATTGACTTCAAAATATGCACTTAAGACTAGTGATCGATTTTTTTATCACCAGTTTCTCAAGAGATAGATGAAGCACAGAAAACTTAAGATATTTGGCGACAGCAGTCGCATGGAAGAGGGGAGAATTCTGAACAATGGAGGCAACAAACCCTCAGGGAAGGTCCAGAAGATGATTTTTTGACAACTTCAGAGAGTAGATGGGATTATTATTGCTGAGGTGATTCATGCGGCACATGACTGTGAAAACTTGAAAAGGATTGTTCAGTGGTTCCTGAGGGGACTATGAGCTGATGATGATATGAAGCAGAGCCAAGTTGAACAGATTCAGTAATATCACTGTTAGCTAGTTGTGTTATTCTTTTCAACTGCTTTAGTCCAGAGTTTGATTAACAGTATATTTCAACAGGATGCACTGACCCAACAGAGACTTGCCATGATAACTGGTAAGTGTGATGCTTCTTGCAGAAATATGCTTTTGTTACTTTTCTATAAATAAGGTTCTGGTGTGTAGATTTGTGTGTGTTGTGCATTTTCTAGCAGGCTGGACTACATCCAACAGCTGAACAGATAGAATTGTTTGCATATCATTTACCGAAGGCAACGCTCTCAAATCTCATTGTAAGTAATGTTGTATATTTTTATTTTTAGTCAATACTATGTTAATATATGGAAAATTTACTTTTGATGATTTAAAATGTGCCAATAATGTATATATTAATGGGATTGCTTCATTATGATGAGTGTTCTATTATTACCTGAAAATCTCAGAATATTGGAGAAGAAATGTATGCATTCCAGTTCACACTGGATCCTGCCCAGCTTTTGAATCTTGTAAGGAAGCTGCTTGATCTATGGCATCGATGTTGACATACTAACTTTGTGTAACTAAGAAGTTCTAAGCTCTTTGATACAGTGAGAAAGCCACATTGTCAGGTTGTAGTACTTATTAACTCAGGTAGTAGTGTCAACAACACAACTGCAGCTCAATTATCAGGAACACAGTCTGCCTTTACTTTTCTTCTTCTTTAAGTGCCCTGTATCACTATGTTGACAACCATGGACCACCACGCCTCCCTGTCATTTGTAGATTGTATTAGCTCCACTGCTAATGTTATTTATGTCTTTTATGTCACACAGCAAGCTTTTGGTAAAAGTCATTATTTGCCTCCCTCTTGCTCTTTTCCCCTCCCCTTCCAGTTGTAACTAGGTTTCCGAACTTTTTTCTCAGTATGTGTCCAACTAATTAATTAAAATTGTCCTTTCCTTATAGTTTGCATCAGTTATCATCATGTATTTGCCCTTACCAGGATTTTTTGGTTAGTTATTTCTCTGTCCATGGTATCTTCACATCCTCCTCAAGGGCCACATTTCCATCGCTTCCATTTTTTAAATTTTGTTTAGAAAATTTTTTGAATTTTAATTAATTAAATTTTATTATTTTTAGCTTTTCATGTTGTAACCAGGCTTTTTTTGTAAAAAAAATATTTTACGGAATGCAATAGTCAGAAGTCGATTGTCGAACAGTTACTATAAAGATTATAATCTGGGGTATAGCCCGTACCGGGCCGGGCGCCTGGGTATGGGCTACGGGCGCAAAATGTACGGGCCGGACGCTAACAATATTTCTTGAATAAATTCAAGTTTATATTTCTTTAGTCTTGCCTTTTTCCTCTTCTTTTCATAACAGCAGCAAAATATTAATGTTTTATTGACAATTATACAATAGCTACAACTCAGCTGTAATAAAAATTGTAATTAAGGAACAGTTAAGAAAATAATTTTTAAAATATAATTAATGAAAATTATTTGATTTTGAGTTTACAAAAGAATATTGTATTTAATATCATGTTAGCAGATTATACTTTTATGAAATTACCTTGCAGCCCCGCCCGTACCTCGGGCCGGGCTGCAAGGTACGGGCTTCGGGCCGGGCGGGCCTCAAAGCACGGGCTTGGGCCGGGCCGGGCCCCACCCCAGATTATAATCAATAAAATATTAAATTCATACATAGAAAATTTAGAACTATATCAGTTCTAAGTTTTCTATTAATGAATTTAATGTTGCAAGAAAAATACCAGTCTTCAGATTTTCCGGAATGCCGTCCTCCAACTCATTCCGGCACAAAAAGCCCTGGTTGTAACTGACTATAATATGATCTGTTAGATATAAGTGTGCTATAATCCATGTATTATGACGCATAATTTAACATATTTAAGACTGCGTTCGTCTGAATGCATTGCCATTCCAATAGTACGGAGGCATACAAATACACATACTCCTCCCATTTCCCGCGCTTCTTGACCGGTAGTAAGACCGGCGCTGCACAGGCACTCAGGCTGTCATGCAGTACCCCTACTCTGCATAAGGGTGCAAGAGGCGGGAGGAGGTGACTACGACCGGTCAGAGTCCAGCCATACCATTAAATTAGGTCAGCTAAACCCGACTATATGAGGTATAGGCATTTTTAATGTGGAGCATGCACTTCAATACTAATCCATGTCCAAACACTACTAAAGTGTAACTGATGCAACGTTCATGTGTATCTCTGAAAATAAATTACTTTCAAGAAAGAAATAAATAAAAAGTCTTTTAAAATTATTATTAGAGAAGGGAGGTCTCTAAATTCGTATTTTGAAGGGAGGCCCGGTACCGATGTACCACCTGGTATCCTGGTAAATCCGCCACTGTATGTAGTCCATAATTTCCTCTCCATATGCATTACAGAATTCTGGAGATAGCCCACACCCCTGTCTTGCCCCTTTTGTATTTTAACCCATGTTCCCTCTTTCCATTTATTATAACAGTTGCTATTTGTTTTCAGTAAATTCAGAGTAGATTTTAATGTCCTTTTCGTCTATTCCCGATATATCTAGGCATTCAAATATCTCGTTGTGTTAAACATTGTCGAAGGCTTTTTCATAATAAATTAAGCAAATATATATGTCCTTCTGCATCTCTTTACATCTTTTGCTGATCATTCTTAAGACGTTGATTGCATTTCTGCATCCACGGATTTTCTTAAATCCATATCACTGTTCAGATGCCTTGCATTTTATCTTGTTTCTCGTCCTCTTTAGGAGTCTTTTTAGAAGTAGTTCTTCAAAATTAAGCTGATGATTTGGAAAGCCTCACAATCTGTTGTGTTCTGTGACTTAGGTATTGGAATGATTATTGATTTACCCAGGTCCTCAGGAATTGTTCTCATGATGTATATTCTGTACTTTCCTGCTGCTAATATCATTTTGCTAACTATGCTGTGTGCTGCCTATTTTCATTTTCATTTCCTTTAGCACTACACCCATTTCTTCTCGCAACAATATCTCTGGTCCTGTTTAATTTTTATTTTGGGTTTTGTGTCTCTTTCATCTTCCTTGCATAGATCAGTGATGTATTCCTCCCATCTTTCCCTGATGTCTTCTTCTGTCAGAGTCATTCCAATTTTGTTTTTATGCAGTTGCTGCCTGTAGCTCTTCTTTTCCTTCTGGTCAGCTCTCTTATTTGGTCACGTATGTTCTCTTTATGTTGTTTTTCTCTATCATTTCACATTGGTGGTGTAACCACTGTTCTTTGACTTTTTTGCATTCTTGCTTGATGTTTTTATTTAACAGTTGATATTTCTTTTGGTCTGTTGTTTTCACCTTCCTTCTTTCTTCCATTAGGTCCAGGATTTCTTGTGCCATCCACTGTTGTTTTGCTTTTGTTTTGGTCTTTGGGACTATTTTGTTGTTGTTTTATTTAATGCCTCTTTGTATATTCTCCACTTTTTGGATTTGTCTGGTACGAAGTGCAGGTAACCCTTGCCCTGATGGCACACTCCAGCAGACACCATGACATGTCTGGAAAACTTTGCCCACTGCCTGACAAGTCGTTCTGATGGCAAATCTCTTTTCCTTCGCACACGCTCGCTTGCCTTGATTGTTGACTGGCGGATCAAGGTAGAAGGCTTTCTCATAAGTGAAAAAGACCTTCTTAAGTTTGGTTACAGTCGATCGTCGCATCAAACGTCTGCAGCGTTGTCAATTTTAAAATTTGCATCTCTTTAGTTTTATGGCCATATTTCAGCAAACACTAAAGATATCAGCATGAAATTTGGAAGTTACATCAGACACATTCCTAGGTATATGGCCTATAAATTTTATTCAAATCACTACACACGTGGCGAAATATTAAATGTTAAACATCCATCCACTTTTTACTTTTACACACTGTATATATATAATATGTATATATATATATATATATATATATATATATATATATAAAAATTATTTCTTAGAACATTTTATGCCCTCGGTACTTAGTTCCCGAAGGACTTATGAAAAAGTGTCCCAAGACTTTAAGAAATTGTGTGGCTAACTCTCATCCGATTCAAGGTCTGGAGAGCAATATCAGTGATTCAATGCAAAGCCACTGACAATCATTGAAAGAGGAAGTGTCCTTCCTCTTGTCATCAGATTGCTGGGCTAGATGCCAACCAAGCTCGCTGAAGATACAAAGGGCATCTTGATTAATTGGGCCTAGCGTTTCAAGTGCGATTGGCAGGAATGCGTGCTTAGGGGTCAGGCTTTGATATTTAGCTGTTTTTCTGATAGCAGCAGCTTCAGCGGCGGCTCCTGCTGCACAAGAAATGGATGGCAAATAGGTGGCAGCAATTGTTTCTGCCACGGTTGCATCTCATACCAGGCTATGGCCGTCCTGCCAAGGGATCAGGGTCATACAGTGAGTTCTTCTTTCATCGAATCTGTAAAGACCAGGCGGTTCCTTGATGGAAGGGACCACAGCTCTAACCTAAGCTCGCTATACCAGGTCGTTCAGTGCGGCATGGCACGTGGTATGACCTGGGCCTAGAGGACAGGATAGCCCATGTGAGCCATCTTTCAGCACCTGGGCACACCACAAGGGCAGAGATGCTTCTCACATATTTTGGCGCCCAGGCGAAGGCCGATGACGACTGATTGTCCTGTCCCATGTATGTACCCATAAATATATATATATATATATATATTTATGGGTACATACATGGGTGTATATATATATATATATATACACACACACACAGTATATAAGGGACCTGTGAATCACAAATTGGCTGTTTATATTCAAATTCATATCGAATCAGTGAATGACACTTGTAAAAATTTTCGTAACACAGTTGAATTCAATAGCAACAGATATTTAAATAATTTGGTTATACAAGTACAAATGGTGAAAAATAAGTGGATAATTCATTTAATGTACATATGCAGTTTTATTGATGTATCTACGAAGTTCAACCGACTTCATTGATTCCAAGTTCATTGATTCACATGCTGGTCCACTGGTCCGTCACAGTTTCTCAACCGGGTGTCAAGTACACGATGAGTCTCTGAAGGCACTGGTCCACCTTCAATCAGGATCTGTTTATCCACCGTTTGAAAGCGTCGGAGTTATGCTGTGAGCTGGACACTAGTGGGATGGAGATGGCCACCGAACTCACTGACCGTTACCAAACTGTCATACAGAACATTCTCGATGTCATCGCACCTGAGACCCCTGTGACAGTGCAGACTCAATTTCATCATCCTTTCTATGACCAAAAGTGTAGGCAAACCCAATGAAGGGCTCTTCGGCTTGAACAGATCTATCGAAAGTGGAAAAATTAAGGATTAGCCAAAGAGTCTGATGCTCTAAATTCCTGGCGTGCAGCCCTTATGGGGGCTGGCAATGGATGAGCAGGCTCTAATGCATCAACTGGGCGATTGTATCGTGAAAATATGTGCTTGGATGGCCGTGAATCGACTGAAGCTCAACGAGGACAGACCCAGCTCATCTGGCTAGGGTTGTGTCAGCAGCTACAAAAGGTCTCGGTCACGGCGATGTACCTTCCTAGTGCCACCGTCGAATGTGCCACCATGGTTGTTAACAACTTGGGAGTGCTCATTGACAACCAAATGTCAATGGCCGACCACGTCACTGCTGTTAGCAAAAAGTCATTATTCCAGTTGCGCCAACTGCGAGCAGTCAGGAAGTCGCTGACCCCTGAAGTGTGCAGGACGCTAGCCCAGGCCTTTATTAACAGCAGGTTGGATTACTGCAACAGTGTCCTCTACGGTGTTAGCGACTACCTGCTGCAAAGACTTCAAAGCGTCCAGTATGCAGCGGCGCGCCTGGTGACGCAGACGGAGAAGTTCTACCACATCTCGCCTGCTCTACGAGAGCTCCACTGGCTTCCAGTCCACCAGCACATGAAGTTCAAAGTGAGGACAATTGCATTCAAGGCCCAGCACAACCTGGTGCCACTGTACCTGATCGAAATGTTCTGTCCGGTCGCCGAGCATTCTGGCCGCAAGGGTTCATGCTCTGCCGCAACCGGCACAGTAGTTGCCCCTCTGACGTGGACAAAATATGGAGACCGCAGCCTGGCTATCGCTGGACCAACCTTCTGGAACTCCCTCCCGACACCACTTCGCATCGCTTGCTCTGAGCAGTCATTACTTTCATTCAGAAAGAAGCTTAAAACTATCTAACACTGACTGACATCAGCGCATTTGCTGCACCGCGATTTTGCGCTTTATAAATGTTCGTAATAATAATAATAATAATAATAATAATAATAATAATAATAATAATAATAATAGGCGGTTAGTGAGAAAGAAGGGGTGACAGCACTGGAGGATGTTTATTGAGTCAACCTCACAGAACTCCGGCCGTATGTGAAAGAATGTAGACAGGCTACTGGGTGGGAAATGTCGACCATGGTTCTAGGTCACCGGTGAATTTCTTTGCCGAAGACTTTCATCAGTACATTGAAGACAAAATCGGCATCAGACAGAGATCACCAGGAGCTGAATCTGCAGAGTATACTATATACTCAAGTATATCTTGTATACTTGAGTGTATCGGTTTTCGCTTGACTCGTCCATCGGAAGTGCTCGGAACGGATCTTCCTCGTCACGGCTCGGCTTGTCCTTCAACCGGCGTTCTATTGTGAGAGGCTGTACCCGTTGCCATTACTACTTCTCTGACTTTCGTCAGGTGGGCCGAGGGCATATCTTACCCGCTCTGCCTTGCGATTGGACATGGATTATGCGAGCGGCGCAGAAAAGTCGAGCATTAAGTCAACACAATGGTCACGGACGGCGGTGTGGCTTGTCTACACACGTGCTCAACTTCTTGACTTATGCTTTGGGATTAGACATCATTCCTCGGCTTCCCTACGTCATTGACTTGGCCACCTCTTTGCCGGCCTTTCCTGCCGGAACAAACGTCGGGGGTGTAGGGCTGGACAGCTACAACAGAGACCCATCAGGGTAACAGTCTCCACGCGACGTCATAAGTCACGCCATCGTCATCAGTCAGCCGCCCGCCGGCTCCGTCACCACTCATGTACCCGTGGATTGAACACCACTCGATCACGTCAGGTCAGAAAATCAGAGCCGGGCTGCTTAATATATGGTCATTGAACAGGAAATTGGATAACATCCCCGATATGTTCAAAGAGTTTTGACTCACCGCCTTGATTCTGACTGAGACATGGCACGAGTGTCATGACAGCGTCATTATTAGACGACTGTGCGGCATGGGTTGCAGTGCCATTGAGGCAACCCAGCTTCGCTCAATGAACGATCCTCCTGACAGTGACCGTCTTGTCAGAAATGGTGGGCTACACCAGGGATGCGTATTGCCAAGATTGAGTCAAAGGTCAAGCCCTTGACATTAGAACACCTCTGTTGCCGGATCAGGAATGGCCCAGCATCGGTCGTGGCCATAGCCGTTTACAGGTCGGACTCTCAGCGGGTATCCGAACAATTTTTCAGTGAGCTTTCGGCCCTGTTAATATACGGTCATTGAACAGGAAGTTGGATCAGTCACGCACCACTTATAAATTGATGGCCTACAGATAGTCTTGTCAACAGAAGGACGGCTGTTGGGAGTACTGTTGGACGAAATGCTGTCACTCAACAGACATATCAGCAACATTTCTTGAACATGTTACTACCAGCTCTGGTGGATCAGGGACGTTCGAGCGTCTATCCTTGAGAGGATTGATTATTGCATTAGTATTCTTTATGGCCTTCCTGCATGCCAACTAGACAGACTCCAGATGGTCATCAATGCCTTAGCACGTCTGATTTTCAAAGCTAAATGGCACATGTCATCCCTTTACTTAAAGATAAGCTACACTGGCTAAGAGTCTTAGAATGTATAGCATGCAAGAGATGTTGGCATACATTTCGTGCCTTGCTTGATCCTGACTTTCCAGCCTATTTAACTCGGCTGATATACAGCCTTCCACTCACGAAACAGCGTCTTCAGCTTTGCTCTGGACACTACGTCAAGCTGGTCATCCCCCTCCTTCCAGGGCAGTGAAATTCGGCAAGAGCTCCGTATCGTGGGGCAACCCTGCACTCTGGAACTCATTACCTAGCTTTGTGACGAACGAGTCAAATATCAATCTATTCGCTAAGAAACTAAAACGTACTTATTGAAATATCTCGTTCGAGTACAAAGTGTAAGGCGCTCTTGACTTTAGCATTTAGTTTTGATTATTGCACTGTATATATTGTCTAAATAGCATAACAAAGCATCTTTTTTCATTTACAAACAAAGCAGAAAGACCTCATAATTAACAGCAACAAGTTAGAGGCACATGTAGATATTTGACTTGAATTAACCAAAGAACTCTATACAAAACTTAAGAGCTTCATAGGGCATGGTCTCTAGCCTACTTCTATAATTTTTAGTGTGGTCGTCAAAATAACAAATGCTTGTTATGCCTATCCCAAATAAGAGCTTTTGCATTAGTTCTCAAGAAGTTGTAGTGAAAGTCTGTTGCTTTTGTCCTTCGTCTTTATCGCTTAGCCAGCAAGGGCCTTTTCATCTTTCCTTAATGGTCATCATCTATTACTTTTCTCCAGAGATCTGCTGGCAGTCTTCCGGTGTCCTTATGGAGTTGATCATGCCATCTATTGCGAGGACGCCCGGGTCCCCTTTTTCATGTTTTGTATGGTAGTCGACCAGGTGACAAGTCTACTTGGCATCAGAGTGCAGTGAGCAGGGGTCTCATCCCAGAGTCTCGCTGTGTCCAAAGATTCTTCTTGGCGCTTGATGACTAGAGGAGGTACTGATGATAGTCCTACATGAGCTAGGATGTCTTCATTGCACACCCGGTTATGCCAGCAAATGTGGAGGATATTGCGTAGGCATTTCATGTAGAAAGCTTCCAGTGCTTTGTCGTCTGCTGAAGTAGTGTCCATGTTTTGGGTGTGTACAGCAACACTGGAAGGATCAGAGTTTATAACATTCCATATTGCCAATCGTATTCTTTGTCATGGGTGAATGTTTTTCCCGGTTCTACCATTCTGTAATATCTGGATAATATCATCCTGAGTCTGTTCCGTGGAGATTCTATTTCCCAGACGAGAACTTTGGGTGCTATCCGTCATATGTGCAGCAACCGAGGCACAAAAGTGGTGATCTTTGGATGTTGTAAGGGCAGAGACTGGAACCCTGGTGCTATGTTCTGTAATCATGGTCATTTTGAAGTGATGTCCTAGAATACTTCATTCCATTGGGACAGGGGGAACGTGAAGCGCAGTGCCACAAGCCTGTTTCCTGGATAGTCGAGTACTCGCCTTGTGTTGATGCTCCTTTTTTCTGTTAATCAATTGTGACTGATTCATCTGCCACCAAGGAAGAAACTGCTGCTTCCCAGTATTTAAGGGTATTCCAGTCGGCAGATTGCAGCAAAGGTCGGATGTAGTCATAGTGCAGCAGTTTGCATTCTGCAGAAGCATCAGGAGACCGGAAATACAGTGGACCGAAGCCAGAGAGGTCAGCCTCGGAAATCGACCCCAAGAGACGCAGATCCTTGATAAGGACATCTCTTGCCTTGGCAGCAGAACTTTCTCTAAAATATCAATGTATTTTGGCCCATTGACCATTCCTTGGAGTATGTGGAGTCTGCCAGTACCGCTGGCTGCCATACATTCCCAGACCATGACCTTAGTCGTATGTTTAACGGAGATTCATGCATTCAGGTTTGTATTTTTCATGAGCGAATTTCCTCACATACATTTGGCCAAGAATGCAGAATGTGCTTTCGTTACTAAAATTAACTTTTCTCCTAGTCCTACTTCGTCTACTTTCCCTAATTTGATGCCCATGTCAAGCATTTCTTCTTTTGATCAGCTGTCAATAATGGCTTCTTCACAGCCTAACAGCCTCTCAGTCCATAGGCTAAGCAGCGCCTCTTCACAGTGGTGATGGACACGTCGACAGGATTTTTCTCTTTCCATTCCTGCAGAAACTCGGGAGCAGTCAGTCTGCAGTTGGCAAGAGATGTCCTTATCAAGGATCTGTTGTCTCTCTGGGTCAACTTCCAAGGCTGACCTTTGCTGCAATCTGCCTACTGGAATACCCTTCCTGGTGCAAAACAATGACCCGGATCCTGTCCTCTGTTGAGAAAAAGAGCGATTTCTTCTCCATGCCAAGATACTAGTCATTGCCTGTGATTCAAGTGACATTACTACCACAGAATGAATCAAAAAAGAGTCAAAGTCCTTCCCGAGCCTCACAGGCTCATAGGGCAGTGTTGATCTCCGTTGCTATAACCCTCAGCCAGGCGTGCAATGCCATGGATACGGGGCTAGTGTATCGCGTAGCGTACCTGTTTGACTTGTCGCAAGGATTTTTACCGCTGCTCATCATTTTACCACCGCAAAAAAGGCTGAGTCGACCTTTAGGGCTCCTGCGGGACTCGAACCCGCAACCTCCTGCTTCATTGTCCAACGTTGTTGCCACTCTGCTAACTTCCCGCCCCAGCATGAATGCTCAGGGCTAAAAAAAGTGATTGGCTATGAAACATTGACTAACCGAATTGTCATGCAGTAATTGGCTGTGGGATTTGATGCTTCAATTGGTTGAGAAAGACACAGGTTCATTGGATAATTTCGAATCTAGTAAGTAAGTAAGTAAGTAAGAGAATGTCAAGATTATAGTGGTAACTTGTCTAAAAGACTCTTGCCGAACACTTTAAACAAAATTAAACTAAGTAGCTAGTCTTAAAAAGCCAAGACTTCAGTCGATTCCTGAAAATATCTAGCGACGATGACTCCGTATGTCAGCAGGAAGCGAGTTCCAAAATCACAGCGCAGCAACCACTGGGAAGGCACGATCTCTGACGGTGAACAGTATTATGTAGAATCTGACTCATGCGCTTCCTATCATAATAATCATTTGGAAAGTTCATAAAAGAGACAAACTGATTGTGGAAATGGGTGCAGAATTGAATTTCTAAGAAACTGGTTTATAATAATATGGAATTATGACATAGGATTGAAAGGATAAGTCAAGAAAAGACCGTAAAGAGCTTTTTCAGGTGGATGATGCAAGAAATATATACGGCACTGTAAGACGTACTTGTATGAGATATCGTTTAAATGCAGTGTGTAAAGTGCTCTTGACTTTGGCCTTCAGCCATGATTATTGCACTATATAAACTGACATTTTAGCATAACATAACATAGCATTTAAAATTGTATCTATAATTTTTACTGTTGAATTCTTTGATTACATATTTTATTTTCTCATTGTCAAAGTCTGCTGATATATTATATTTAATATGTATGTTAGGATATATTTGTCACACTGTGCCAGCTGGACAATGACAAATATTTTATGTGCAATATGGATGACTTTAAATTTCTTGCTGACATGATTGAGCACATTCCACTCCAGCTACGAGTACGATATGTGTTTTGCTGTGCGCCAATTCCTAAGAAGCAGGCATTTGTGTGTACAATGTTCCTCAAAGTAAGATATATATACAGTGATACATGAACTGCAGTATTAAGCATGTCTCGCTGTCTTACCTTAAAATTAATTTGACTAAGGTGTTGTTATGAATTGGTAATTGGTAAGTTAACTGGCAGGCATTAGAGAGAGGGGGAGAATGTATTACTGTATATACTTGCGGATAAGTCGAGAAATGTATGCCTTAAAATTTAAAAAAACTTTAGAACGCCAAGTCGACTTATCTGTGAGTCAATGCAATTTTCCAAAGATTTTTTGTAAAGAAACACATTTCCTAATGCATTACAGTGTTAAGTCGTGTTGTATCTATTTAAAGACGCGTCTGTCAAAAGGGGGTGGGCGTCTGGCTCCTCCTTTCTCAACTGAGCACTATTAAGCAGTGATAGATTGGGCCAATCAGATTCCATTCAGAGTATATCAGACATTGTGGACAACAAATACCTCAAGCCAATTACCTCTGGCTTGTAAACAGCTTGGAGACGACTGGTTGGGGTTGGGAACGGCTGTCTGTTTGACCGTGCGGCCGACCTTGGCCACTGTGTACCGCAAATACTTTTGACCTGTAAACAGCTTGGACACGTATGGGGGAGGGAGCGGCCGTCTGTTGACTCAATTTCAGTGTAGATCGGCTATTATTAGGCAATTCAAGAAATCTGTAAGCTCCTAAATTTCCTTGTCAACTTATACACGGGTCATAGCAAATTACATAATTTTTTACCAAAAAACGGGGTCGACCTGTCTGTGAAGTTGACTTGACCGCGAGTATGTAAGGTAATAAGATTGTTGTCAGGCAAAATAATTTATCTTAAGACTATCATAAGATGTTTCAAGAATCTGACTCCAGGCTTCACCTGTGGATTCAGTGGACAGAGATGAGCAGCAGAAGGTAGAGGAGTCAGAGAACTGGCAACAGACAGTAATAGTAATAAGGTCACAAGCAACAAACAGAAACAAGGACTGAAGATCGTGTTGCTTTGTATAATGAAATAGAGCCACTTGCTATAATGAATTTTTTGCTCAGTCCTGTGGTATTCATTATACTCTACTGTAGTTTATTGTAATGATCTTGATAACTGCTCGTGCTATGATAATTGTTCACCTCATTTCAATGCTGCTATATCACAATAATAGAGGGGCAAAGACTATAATGTTGGGCATAAAGGGACCTACAATGATCATAAAAGAAATTAGAGCTGCTCTAAACTATTTTCCTGTTTTTTATGGTGCTGCTTGGATTTGTTCTCTTTTTCATCTTAATTCTTTTATCTTACTATGCATGTTCATTTTATCTCTCTGGTTTTCAGTTTCTTTGCATCAATTATTCATTTTATTCATTTAATCATTCTTCTTTTGCCTTTCTGTATCTCTTTAATTTCCTTATTGTGTTGCCTATACCTTATTTGTTCTTTATTCTTAGTTTGTCTTCTTTATTGTTATTATTCATGACAATTTATTGCTGTTTTAAAGTCCTCCCATGTCAATGTCCTCATTTCCCTTTAATGGATGGAATCTGTTTTCTAATTTGATTTCATTTTCTTTGGTTTTTTTGCTTCTGTCATCACCTTTCAGTCATATTGTTCTTTTTTAACTTTTTTGAACCTTCTAGAGTTTTATGAGTATGTTTCCAATCACTGGTGTGTGTGATCAGTGATCACTTGCACAATCTGCACCTGCCTTAGACTGATACACTGCATTTCTGAATCTTGTTTTTATTGATATGTAATCTGTTTGAGGCTTGCATGTATTTCCTGGATTTTTCCTTGCCCACAGTCATCTTGCATTGTTTTTTAAACAGGGGGTTTGTGATTATTAATTTATTTTCCTCACTCCAATCTGCCAATCTCTAGCTGTGTTCATTTATTTCTTCCAATCCATGTGGGCCCATCCCCTTCTTTCTTTTCCTATCTTTGTATTTAGATCTCCCATAACATGCCTGTCATGGCTGCCTTGCAGGTGTTGTACCTGCAAAACGATTGGTTGTAATACTCGTGCTCTGACGGTTTTTGCGGTTTGAGTCTTTCTCAGAATTGACTTCTGTGACTCGTGCGGCAGATGGTTTGGCTTTAAGTGGGCGATTCTTAAAGACGGACCTGGAATACTCCGTAATATATTTTCGGAAGCTCGCCTGAAGGATCTAATCGCGTTGCGTGACTATTCTCGGACGGTCGCCAGAAGGCATAATCGAAACTCATGTGTTTTGATGGTTTTTGCGGTTTTGACTCATCCTCAGATATCTTACACTGCGATCTGGCATGGCTGTCAGCACTGGTTCTGGCTGGAGACTCTTGAAATGAAAGTGCAATCACATCAAAATATGTTGAAAGCGCACTGGCGGATTAAGGGGCATTGTCGGACTAGTACTGTGGCGGTCGCCAGGAGGCGTATTTCGTAAAGTCCGTTTGATCGTACGGTACTGTCGGCTATTAAAGTGAACAATGGGGCCGATCTCGATCTTCTACTCTCGGCTTGATCTGCTACATATTCGAGCGGAGACGACTGTCAGACCGTCAGCTACGATCCAGAGAAGTCTGAAACATCTTTTTCTCACCTGTAGACATCGGAAGACTGGAAGAGGATGCACAGCTGGAACATGGTCCCAGAGAATTATTCCAGTTATAGCAGGATGTCGGAAAGTGACCTTCGTTGAATATCCCAAACTCCAAATTCACTCGGCGGTCGATGACAAAGCATTGCTTGTCTACCCAGTACTGCAACGGCATTCCCAACCTGCCCAAAATGGAATACGGATGGAACACCTTAATATTCGTTCAATCAAAAACAAGGTCGACAACATCCCTGATCTTTTCGAGGAGTACAAACTGAAGGTGCTATTTTTGTCTGAGATGTGGCATGAAGATGCTGACAGTTGGTCCATTAGGATGCTCAGGAATATGGGCCTCAATGTAATTGAAGCTGCTCGGGCCATTCCTGAATCGAAGAAGAAAGAGGGCCTTAGCTATAACAACCACGGCGGACTTGCGGTAGTATCTCAGTCAGGAATTACTGTGGCCAAGTTCAGATCGCCTATTAAGCCCCAAACTGTTGAGCTCTTATGCTGTCGGATTGGCGATGGTCATACGCCATTTATCATAGCAGCGATTTATCACCCTGGCTCCTTCCACACCACCAGACAATTCTTTGAAGAACTGTCAACTCTATTTGAACTACTGATGAATTACAATGTCAAGTTTCTGGTCACAGGATACCTAAACCTCCATCTGGAAAATCTGATGATGGAGACAGCAGCGGCTAGAACAGATCCTGACCTCCAACTTTCGGCAGTGTATAAACGGGTCTACCCATGAATGGGGGGGTCTACTCGATGTTGCTATCACCCCCTGAAGAATGGCCTCTCAAGCAAGTTGAAGTTACTATGACTGCACTGTCGGATCATAGTTTGATATGCTAGCAGTCACCGGTCTTCTGCCCGCGTCTGGTATTCAGGAGTGTCACCAGACGAAGCTGGACTGGCTTTAACTGCGAAAACTTCATCACCAAGTTGAAGGAATCGCCGTTGGGTTCTGAACCGGAGAGCAGCACTTCAGCTGCCAATTTAGCGGACCTCTTCCAGTCCGAGATCACTCGAGTCCTCGATGACCTGGCTCCAGTGAAAACAGTGACTGTCTTTACCAAAGTGCAGAGGCCGTTTTACAATGCAGACTGTAGGGCTGCACGGCGACTTGGTCGTCATCGTGAAATAGTCTACTGGAGGAAGATCAGGACTTCAAGCGAGACCGAATCTCGAGTATCTTGGTGAGTTGCGCTCAAGTCCAGCAGGAAGTTGGTCTGACAGAAAGGGCGGCAGCATTGGCAGTGAACCTTGGACTCATCCACCCATGGCTCTCCACAAGTCTGGTGCCAGATGACAAATTAATGGGTCAAAAATCTGCCAGGATTAATCGGGTTGAGGGCTTTACGGCACACGAGTTACACTCACACATCGACAAGAAGATCCAGGACATTCGATCTAGGACAGCTGGGCAGCAGTCACCAGAATACAGGCACTATTTTGTCCTTCCATGACTTCGTTTTCACCCCCTACTGTAGAGGAAGTGAAGGCAATTGTCACCTCTTCACCTCTGAAGCAATGTCAGAACAATCCTCTTCCTACATGGCTGTTGGTGGAATCAATTAATATGCTCGCACCTTTTATCACATCCATAATAACTATCGCTGCAGGAAGGGTCAGTTCCTCCAAGGTGGAAGCATGCGGTGGTTCACCCACATCTGAAGAAACCAGGTTTGGATCAAAGTGAAATGGCGAACTATTGGCCGCTTTCTAATTTACCATTCATTTCAAAATTACTTGAGCGGTTGGTCAATAAGCAAACGGTCGCACACCTTCTAATTGATGGCTTAATGCCGAGGCATCAATTGGCCTACCGAAGAGGTCACTCGACCGAGACGGCGGTGCTTCGCATCTTTAGCGACCTGGTCGAGATGGCAACTGACAGACGACTGGCGCTGCTAGGCCTTCTGGACCTGTCGTCCGCTTTTGATACAGTCAACCATGAAATCCTTATACGACGACTCCAGTGTTCTTATGGATTAGGCAGTTCTGCTCTGGCATGGTTAGCAGACTATCGAACAGAAGGACACAATCGGTCTCATGGAGAGGACAACAGGCCATCTCCGCCCTGTACACAGTGGGGTGCATAAGGGCTCAGTGTTAGGGCCTTTGTCTGGCTGCTGCTTCAGAATTTGAAGCTTGCATCAGTGAGCAGGAATAAGGTCAGAGCATCTCTAAGCCAGTTAGGCAACAGCTGCTCTGGTCTAATTTTCAACAATTTGGGAGTAGGAAAACACAGAATTGATGATAGGTTGGAAGTTCCATGTGCTATTCTGCTGAACAAATAGTGCACTGGAGAAATGACAATCAAGGACAGCAAAAACAAGGAGAAAGAACAATTCATGATGGTGATGACGACACTTTCAGGCTAATGTGCCATGACCTCATGACAGATTATGTTCTCCAAACTTCTTCATTCAGACTTGACCAACTTCCATGCAGGCCTCTTTGCCAGTTGACCACTGAGCCAATTTGACCAGTTGACCAATTGACCACCTCTGATGTATTTCTTCCAATACCACTAGTTGAATGTTGACAGCCACTTGTTGCCCTGATGGCCACTATTTTCCCATTTCCACTTGTTTCTTTACAACCACCTCCACAACCACTTGGTTATTCATTAGTCACTCCACCTATATGGCCACACTTCAACTATGTGGCTTCATCACTGTTTACTTTGCTACCAGACCAATTCATGATGGTGATGACGACACTTTCAGGCTAATGTGCCATGACCTCATGACAGATTATGTTCTCCAAACTTCTTCATTCAGACTTGACCAACTTCCATGCAGGCCTCTTTGCCAGTTGACCACTGAGCCAATTTGACCAGTTGACCAATTGACCACCTCTGATGTATTTCTTCCAATACCACTAGTTGAATGTTGACAGCCACTTGTTGCCCTGATGGCCACTATTTTCCCATTTCCACTTGTTTCTTTACAACCACCTCCACAACCACTTGGTTATTCATTAGTCACTCCACCTATATGGCCACACTTCAACTATGTGGCTTCATCACTGTTTACTTTGCTACCAGACCTCTCTGACTTTTTTTCTACCCATCTATGGATTTACCAATACCCTTCTATAGTTTTTCTGCTACCATCAAATGTCAGTGTCAAAAACTTGTAGCATTCTCTCTTACGTAACGCCCAATTTTTTCAGTAACAGCACAAGCAGTATTTTAATATTTATGCAGGGAGTGTTCTTTCTCCTGCTCTAAACACATGGATTCGCCACTTTTAGACAAATCATATATTTATATGCACTTCCAATTACTTCAGTTTAATACAGAATTTGACCTGAATTAGACAATTCCCTGATATTCAAAATGCACACAAGCAGTATTTTAATATTTACGCAAGGAGTGTCCTCTGTCCTGCTTTAACCCTGTAACAGTCAGGTACTCCCAAATGGAAAGGTCTTCCTCGCCTTCTGTCTTCTACTTTATGTGTATGTAGTGCTTTGTAGGCCCATCTATTGTTATCCATTCTTTTAACTTGTCAATACCAAGTTAATCTCCTTTTGCGTGCCTTATTGATGATTGTTTCTGTGGCTCCTACCTGCAATATTTTCTTAATCCAAATCTGTAGAATAAAATGTACAGATGTGAATAACATGATATGCCTATTTGATTACCGTATTTTCACGCATATAAGACGCACCGGCGTATAAGACGCACCCATCGTATAAGACACACCCATCGTATAAGACACACTCCATCGTCAGAGATCTCGGAGTACTGTTTGACAACGAATTGACCATGAAGCAACATGTTGGACAGTTAGCCAAGAGCTGCTTCTATCACATACGACGTATCCGCCAGATTTGTCGAATCGCTGGCAAAGAAGTCGCCTCGCAACTGGTTTCTGCATTTGTTCTGTCCAGACTAGACTATTGTAATTCCATTCTTGCCGGCCTTCCAAAGTCTACACTGGCCAACCTGCAGCACATACAAAATGCTGCTGCACGTCTGGTGCTGGACCCAAAAATCGAGACCACGTTACTCCGGCGCTTCGTGAACTTTATTGGCTTCCAGTCCAGTCACGGATACAACACAAACTATGCACGCTGATGTTCTGTGCACAGAATCGTCTTTGTCCGACCTATCTGACTGATCTGCTCCAGCCAACATCAACCGCCATTGGTAGACCAGGCCTACGATCAGCCTCTACCAGCCAATACCAGAAACCTCGTCTTCGGACAGTCATGGGATAATGAGCCTTGTCGTACGCTGGACCCCATGCCTGGAACGCCCTTCCACCAGCGCTACGGAACATAAAGTCGCCTGTCACTTTCCGTAAACATTTGAAGACACATCTGTTTAATTGTGCATATAATAATTGACATAATTGACATTAATTGTAATGCGCTTGCTAACATTGATTGATTAGGCACAATATAAATAGCTAATTACATTACATTACATTACCCGTGTATAAGACGCACCCGCATATAAGACGCAGGTTTTGATGATTTGTGCTTAAAAAATTATAGATAAGACGCACCCATATATAAGACACACCAAAAGAGTCAAATACTGAGTCTCTATTCACTTACCTTGTTCATTACAATCCTATCTAATGCTATCTCACCTGAATGTGGCTGCCCATAGAGAACAAGAGATAGGAAAGAGGAGGGAGAAAGGAGGGAGGGTAGGAGAGAGAGATGGCCTTGAATTGGAAGGAGTTCCGTCAACTGTCATAATGTTAAAATAGACTTACATTAATAATTTAATCATCTAACACTACCGGTAAATCTTTATTCGGTAATCTGACCAATTACAATCATCTTCCAATTTCATGTCGCTGCCGGCTGAGAGAAAGACAGACAGAGGGAGAGACACAAACAGAGACAGGCAGAGAGAGATCACCTTGAATTGGCAGGGCTTCCCTCCACTGTCGTCGACAATCATATAATGTCTACACATAAGTTGCTTAACTGTCTATTGTGGAAGCTATTCAGAATTCTGATTAATCACAATCCTCATTCACTTAAATGTAACTGCCGGCAGAGAGAGTGAGAGAGACAGACAGAGAGATACTGACAGACAGAGAGATTTCCTTGAATTGAAAGGATTTCCCTCCACCATTTCTACTTGTATCTACTTGCAGTTTTGGATTTATTTATTGATGATGACTTAGATGCCAATTCTTGGTGTTCCAAAAAATTTAGATAAGACGCACCCGAGTATAAGACGCACCAAGGGGCTAACTGTGTAAAAAATTGTATAAGCCACGTCTTATATGAGCGAAAATATGGTACTCATTAGAATCATTAGTCATTGTAGTGTTTAGGAGTAAGAAAACTTGCAGCTTAAGAGTTATGAATTGGCCCTATGCATGTATGGTATTACATTGGACACGCTGCGGTATGCCGTAAAATTTGCTCAGACGTGCAACGGAATTAGAGATTTCATGCCATGGTAAATCATGGGCCCTAATTATCACTTTAATGCGTTTTTATTCATTTCACTATTTCAGTTTGCCCGTCAGTTTTGTAAAGGTCAACCACTGACACTTGAATGGATGTGTCGCCAGCTTGGTTGGCCACTGAGGATCCCATTAACAGTTACGGAATTGGTGCATCTAGAAGGCGTCTTTGATGTGCTTGATCTTTATTTATGGCTCAGGTAACTTTGTAATGCTTAACTGTTGGTATTCTGAAAAATTTTACAGTTAAACCATGTTACCGGTAATACCAGGGCTTTTTGTGCCGGAACGAGCCGGAGCGGTGTTCCGGAAAATATGAACGGCGTTCCAGAAAACCTGAAGACTGGTATTGTTTGCAACTTTAAATTCATAAATAGAAAATAGAGAACTGATATATTTCTAAATTTTCTATGTTTGAATTTAATGTTGTATTGATAATAATCATTATAGTAACTGTTTGACTGCTACATCATGTTGACAATTGACTTCTGAGTATTGCATTCTGGAAAATATTTTTTTACAAAAAAAGCCCTGGGTAATACTATATTAACTAATTGCACTACACAATAATTTGCCCTCAGTCACTGTCTGTTCAGCTCATCTTTACTTATAATAATAAGAATAATAATAATAATAATAATAATAATAATCATCATCATCATCATCATGAACTGGTTATGGTGGCATATCGTACAAGTACTACTAGGACACCTTACAACTAAAAAACAAACAGTATATCCTGCAACGATCAATGTTCTGGATAACTACGAACAAAGAGAGCAGTTTTAAATTCACGTTTGAATGCTTCTAGTGTCTTTGCCAAAGTTACTGATGGTGGCAGGCTATTCCAACCTTTGGCAGCCGCTACCGGAAACTTGCGGTCTCCAATGGTAACGTGTAGACGGAACAGCGAGAGTAAGACTGGACGCAGATTGCAATCGTTGACGAGTGTTGATGTCAGAAGTCTTGCAGAAACCAGCCAACAGATACGATGGCGCCAGACCATGAAGACACTGATAAGCAAGGATTGCCAATTTGTATTCAATCCGCTGTGGAATAAGAAGCCAGTGAAGTTCATAAAGAAGCGGTGTCACATGATCTGATCTTCTGGTTTGATAGACAAGACATGCTGCTGTATTGAGGACAGCCTGAAGTCTGTCAGTAAGTTGCCTTGGTAGCCCAGCCAAGAGCACATTACAATAGTCCAGGCGTGGCATAACCAGAGACACCACTAAACTCTTTACAACAGAAGGTGGAATTGAGTTCTGAATGCTTCAAATTCTTCTCAGGATTGAGAAGCAGCAGGATGCCGTTTTCTGAACATGTGTTATCATGGAGATGTTACAATCAATGTACACACCGAGGTTTCGGACACAAGCATCCTTAGCAATGTCTTCCGAACCAACGTGAATGGTGGTGGGTAGGATCTGATATTGACGACGTGTGGTCGAGCACCATAGTATCTCTTATTTCTTATTTCAGCATTGGATTATCCCTCATCACTTTCCAGCAAAAACCTACAAGCATTGATGAGTTCCATTTACCATGCTGCCTTTTTTCCATGGTCACAATTCATCCTGGTGAAATTGCTCCCAATGCATTTCATCACTGACTGCCCCACAGTTTGGTTGAAAGAACTCTAGATGATTGTGCAAGAAATTAATGCTTAACATCATGTTGCAGCCAAGATTGTAATATTCCTGGAGAAGATTTCCCACCAACTCTTTGTAATTATCTGTCTTCTTGTTAGAAAATTTGTTACACCAGCTTGAATGCTACGCACTCAGCCTTTTCCTTGCCTTATTATTACTATTAAGCCATTATTACAGACTTTAAATTTATCAGGCACAGAAAGCTGTGGCGGTCCACAAGAAACGTCCTCGCGGTCCGGATTGTAGACCGTGGGCCGCGGTTTGAGTACCCCTGGTCTAGGGGTAACGCAACGGCCCCCGCTGGCCACACACTTTTGATGACGATGATGATGATGAACATTTTCAAATATAAAATCAACAAATGGATTATTATTAATATTATCACTATTGTTATAATTATTATTATTGGCAAGGCGACTTTTATAGTGCTGTAGCATAACAAAGGTTTAAGGGTGCTTTAACAGATGTCACTTGAATAATTTATTAAATTAGTTAGACATTAGATTCTTCTGGAATGAGATGTTAGAGTTGGCTCCCATAGCATTCAGGAGCAATGAGTTCCATAAGATCAGATTCCCTCAGAGACCATTTCTTTCCCGAAGTTAGCTATCTTTGCTGAAGGTGAAACAAATAGCTGTGCATGGCTGCTAGTGAAGTCTTGATTGTCAATCATCAAGGGTGGTTCTGGAGATGAGTGAGGGGATGTAATCAGGGCTATACACTGTGTCTCATAAAAATCCAAGCAAAATTGTCAAAATACCAAATTTAATTACTTTTTGTAGCTAGATGGCAAAATAAATTAAATTCTATTATATGTATACATTAGCACCCTGACAAAATGGTGCATGACAAAATGGCACAGACAAAAAGCTACAAGCTTTTGACATTCACCTTTACCCCTCCAGTTGCCTAGGCTTGATTATGTTTGAGCAATTGCAATTAATTTGGACCTATAAATGTTTCAAAGAGGATATGTTATTATGTCTTTGATTAATAACAACTAATTTTAGTAGTGTAACAAAAATTAATGGTTAATGTGCTGTTTTGTTGATGCCATCTAATATATTACAGTCAACTTAATAAAAGGGTGCTAATGTATACATATAATAGAATTTAAGTCAACCGCTCTCAAGTCACTGGTTTCATCATTGGTGCTGACCAAACTAGACTACGGGAACGCATAACACTCGCGGATCACCGCAACACCTGCTGGACCGTCTCCAGGTCGTATTGAGCGCTTGCGGCGCGGTTGATCTTCCAGGTCCCTTCTCGTGAACATGTAACACCGCTTCTATGAGACTTACACTGGCTATCAATGCCGGAGCAGATTCAGTTTAAGTTAGCAACACTGGCTTACCGCTGCCTGAATGGTATTGGGCCAGAGTACCTAGCAACAGAATTAGCACGAGTCGCAGATCAGGCAGGTCGGCGTCGCCTGAGATCTGCTAGAACCGCTTCTCTGGTCGTTCCATTGACGTGCCTTTGTACTGTAGGCGATCGTGCCTTTCCCGTGACTGCTGCAAGGGCATGGAACCGCCTGCCTTCTTCAGTTCAACTCTCCCTAACGCCAGACACCTTCAAGAAGAATCTTAAAACTTGGCTATTTCGCACGAGCTATTGTAATTTATAATTTGTAATGTGTCCACGCAGTCACTGTATTAGTTGCCACATAAATCTCTATGTTGTATAATAATAATAATAATAATAATAATAATAATAATAATAATAATAATATTAACAACTCCACTTAAGTGGATACCTGATAAGTGGATAATTCGGTTAAGTGGATAATATTCTAAAGTCCCGTTTTGAGCTCCATGTATTTCAATGGGACAGAGGTTTGTTTAAGTGGAAACACTGTAGGTGGATAATTCGCCTAACTGGATAACATTTTTTTAGTCCCATGGCCTTTCATTCTGTGTGAATGGTGACGGAAAAGTGGTTAACCAGCCATCAACACGGCCAAACTCACTGTCAACTTGCCAACTGTTGTCGTGATTGGCTGAACCATTGCCCACAGCCTTGAAAGTGCGGAGCAACAAGTCGACGCGCCATTTTCAAAGCTTCCTGCACGTGATTGGCTGATAAGAACAGCTGCATAGAGTATAGAAAAGGCAGATAAACAACTGGTTGAGCACCAATTTAGGTTGTTATTACCCAACAGTAGGGGTATGGAGGACTTTGAACAGTATCGTCAATTGACGATGGGTTGCAACCAAATGTGACGCGTTCAATACGACTGGGCAACTTCAAAGGTGGTCAGCAGCAATGAAGACACGGGGAAGAGGTGTCTAAGTAGGACAACCTCCCACGGACATTGGACGTCCTTTGATGATTTAGGGAGCCTAATGGCGGAACTTACGGTATACTTTATGCACTTGAAAGCCCGATTGCTGATGTCGGTCGTAAAACTGCCACTCAGTGATCAACTACAAATTGTTTTGATCAGAAATAGGACTAAATAGCAATGCGTATACTGTATACAGTAGTACAGGAATGTTTTTTGTCATTTAAGTTTTAATAATGTTATTACACATAAGCCTACGGCCATCTTCAGGTAAGTGGATACGCTGCTTAACTGGGTACTGTCGTGATGGTCCCAGGGCTATCCAGTTAAGCGGAGTCGACTGTACTTATTTAAATTTATTGAGCAATGCTAGATATATCTAAAGGAATTCAATCAGGAAAAGTCAATAGCTTCTCACTCAATTTTCAGCGGATATCCATTTACTCTTGCCCTTAACCGCTACATCATGTGGTTGTGCTGAAGCACTATAAAAGTCAAATGAACAACTCTGATCGATATGTTGCTGCTTGACAGTTGATCCATTTAAGGAGGATGAAGGGCTATCACCTAATTTATCCCATGCCAGTTCTTGTCTACACCTATCATTTGCACCGTTTCGTCTGCGCTGTTTTGTCAGTAATTTTGCAAAGTTTTGTCAATATTTTTTAACGCCGTTTTTTTCTGTGCAATTGTGTCTGTGCCATTTTGTTGTGTGCCGTTTTGACCAATTACCATATACATCTCTGAAACTTGTTAGAATTGGTGCTTGAAATGTGCCCTGCTAGCACGTACATAAACATTGAGACGTTGATGCCACTTGTCGATAGCGGCATTGACTATCAACTGGTCGAAGCATGCCCACTCATCGATCAGACGCATTTTGAGTTTGTTGAGATTGTCAATTCTGGTGCGGTAAACCTTCTTTTCCAAATACTATAGTCAACTGGGTTAAGATCAGGCAAATTCGGAAGCCACAGAATTGGGAGATAAAGTCAGGTGTCTTTTTCTCCAGGAAAGCAACGGTGTCATGTCTTGATGAGCTGGTGCACTGTCCTGTTGAAAGACCAAAAGCCTACCTTGAGATATCTGCCTATATTTGGCAGTAGAACTCTTCTAGGCAAGAAGACTGTTAAAATAGTATGCCCATCCACTTTGACACCCAGCTCGATAAAATGGATTTCAGTGCAGCCACGCTTACAGACATAACCAACACCATCACCAATTTGCTTAATGTTGATTTTATTTGAAAGAGCCGGGTTTCGTTGGAGTTCTTTTTTATGATATTTGGATGGACGTAATGTAAAAACGATCTTTTTGCGAGTTGATTGTGACAGAAACGGTGAAAAGCTTCTCATCAGCAAAAATATGAAGTTTACCGTGTGGCTCCAATACTTGTCCTGAAGTTGCCATTCTCACCTGTTTGTTAGCTGCTGTTAGTTCTTGGGCATTGGTTTTCTTTAGACACTTGAGATGCTGTTCCAAAACGATGAACGCTCGACCAATGAATGCCAGTCTCCCATGCAATCTGTTAGACTGTGCGATGGGTGCATGGTGCGTCTTCTTGGCTAAATACCATGTCTTCAACAATGGTGATATTTTCAATAGTATGGGCAGTGCATAGATGACCACGATCAACCAATCCCCTGTGGTCGATTTTCGAGAACATTTAACCCACCCACTTTTGTTCAATTTTTAGTCCAAAATTCTCATAGAAAACGAGTACCGTTTTTTCGCCAATATAAGACACATTCAGGTATAAGACGCACCCAAGTATAAGATTCAGGCTTTGATGAATTGTGTGAAAAAAATTATGGATAAGATGCCCCATGTATAAGACACTCCAACGGAGTCAAGTTACACAATGTTCCCTCTAATTTTGAGGGTCCGTGTGTGCATGAAATTTCTCTTGGGCAACAATTTTCAAATTGACTAACTTTTGGGCAATTTTACTTTGTGCAAAGAAAGAAAATTATGTGTTGCAATATAAGCAAGTCGGCGACCATAATAACCACGTGCCAATTGTTAAAAAAGTGGTGATGACCTTCTTCCCCCCTCCAGCTTGTCGGGCATTTTGCGGATGACGTTAAATATTATATACAAGTCATGTGGTGGCAATGACCTCTTTTATAAAATATTTAAGATATTTTTTCTTAAAAATAAAACTTCCTGCAAATTTTGTGGGCAATACAAAATTATTTTTTGAATATGCCTCCCGTTTTTAGGCCCACGCACCCACCTTAGAGGACATTGGTCAATCTGTATTCAGTAACCTGGTTAATTACAATTCTATTTCACTTGAATGTTGCTGCCCAGTATAGGGGAGGGAGAGAGTATGGAGGAAGTGAGAGATTGCCTTGAATTGGAAGGTGTTCTGTCGACCGTCATAATGCTAAAATAGGCCTACATCAGGGGAGCACAGCCTTTTGAGGCCGAGGGCCAAATTGAATGTTCTCACATGGCTCTCAGGCCAGACAAAAAATGCACATTTTATAATAGTCATCAAGAGTAAGTTAATCTTTATGTTTAATTGAACTACTCATACTACACTTGGATTTGTCGGCCTTCTTGGTGAATAAACTTTGCTCGAACGACATAGAATTTTTTTAACTGCTCAATTTTTTTTTCTTCTCAACTTACCTTGCAAGTCATTATAAGTATTGGCATGTTTTGTTTCACAATGGCATTTAAAGTTGCATTCTTTATTGATGCTGACCGATTCATGGTGGATCAAACGTTAATTTACCATTAAGCAAGTCCATGAAATACTGGTGTTCCATACATCATTAAACTCGTTTTTTTAAGACCACTTTTTGCTTTTTCACTGTGAGTTGAGACATCTTCAGTAACTGCAGAAAGAGATAATGTAATTTGAAGAGAAGCACATGTTCAAAGAACTTTTTAAGCATTTATTATCGCTCACATACCATTACCTATGTATGCAGTTATAGGTCCCATAATTTTTAGTAACCAATTTATACTAATAGCCCATGGATTGTAGTTTATTAGAAAAATTATTATGATCCATATTTTCTAAAACGAATTTTAGTCGCAATTCTGTTTTCAGTGTTGTTCAAAATTGCTCCGCAGGCTGAAAAAAGCAGGCTGAAAAAACCCTTTGGCGACACAGATTCAGCCTGCGGGCCACGGGTTGTGCACCCTTGGCCTACATCAATCTTTTAAACATCTAATAATAAATCTCTACTTGGTAACCTGGTTATTATTATTAAAGTTAAGATTATTTTGGTGACTAATCCGAAAGTACTATGTGAACATATACAGTGTCAAACAGAGTTATAACTAGTTAAAATAGCCAGGTCTTTAAGTGCTCCTTAAACATATCTAGTGATGGTGAGAGTTGAATGGCTGGTGGTAGACCATTCCAGACCCGTGCTGCCGCCACAGGAAATGCACGATTACCCACAGTGGAGAGATGCATTCGCGAGACGAGTAACGCTGCTGTGGAGGCTGATCTTAGACGTTGTCGACCATCGAGATCTGAGACACAATGCAGTTCTGTCTTTAGATATGGCGGACCCATGCCATGCAGACACCAAAACACCAGGAACGCCAGTTTGTATTTGAGACGTTCTGGCACTGAAAGCCAGTGTAGATCTACCCGTAGAGGTGTTATGTGACCGCTCCATCCGGATTGGTGAATCAAACGCGCGACAGCATTCAGCACCGTCTGAGGAGATAACTAGGAGTCCCAGTGAGGGTGGCATTGCCATAGTCCAGCCTTGTCAGCACTAAAGCACTAACCAGCGACTTAAGGACCATAGTTAATTACAATCTTCTTTCATTTGAATGTGGCTGCCGACAGAGGATAGACAAAGGAGAGAGAGAGACTTGAATTGGAAGGCTTCCCTCCACCTTCTTCAACCGTCCGTCATATAATGTCTACACATAAGTTGCTTTACTATCAATTACAGAATCTCTACTCAGAAACCTAATTAACAACAATCTTAATTCATTTAAATGTGACTGCCGGAGGAAAGACGGAAAGACAGAGACAGACAGAGATTGCCTTGAATAGGAAGGATTACTTTCAACCGTCGACCATCCTAATGCTATAATAGGCCTACATCAATCTTTTAAACATCTAATACCAATAATACCGAATCTCTACCTCTATTCAGTAACCTGGTTAATTACAATCCTCTGTCGCTTGAATGTATCTGCCGGCTGTGTGAGAGAGAGAGAGAGAGAGAGAGAGAGAGAGAGAGAGAGAGAGCCTTGAATTGGAAGGGCTTACCTCCACCGTCGTCAACCGTCCATCATATAATGTCTACACATGAGTTGCTTATCAATTATGGAAGCGTAGAGAATGAGAGAGACAAACAGACAGAGATTGCTTTGAATTGGAAGGATTTCCCTGCACCATCGACCGTCCTAATGCTATGATAGGCATACATCTATAGTTTATTGATTCTCTATTCAGTAACCTCAGCAATCACAATAATTTGTCCAATTCTGCTGCAAATTGTACCTTTAAACAAAATGTCTCTCTGCTGTGAAAAAATTAGATAAGACGCCCACAAATATAAGGCACATCGAGTGTGCTAAATCGTGTAAAAAATTGTATATTGTATAACACACATCTTATATTCATGAAAATACAGTAGAACTGTATCGTTTCAGTTCTCGTAAGCCCTTTATCAAATTTCATTCGAAAACGCCATTTATATTCAACCCGTACACAGCCACAAATAAAAAGTGAAAATTCTCTAGTGCTTTTTACCTTAAATAATTAAATTTGATGATATTTTTGCAGAGTTTTGACAGCAACAATTTTGCTTGGATTTTTATGAGGTATGGGTGTATATATCGTTCAAGGAGTGGTAGGTGAACAGGCATTGCTTGAAGACGATGCTGTCAAGAATTCTGAGCCTTTGAAGCTTGTCTCTATGGAGGGCTGTATGTATGTGGTTATTCCAGTGCCAGCCAAAACCAGAATTATTGACATCTGATTTAGATATATCCCCCAAAAATGTTAGCTGGCACAAGTAAATACTGCCAAATCTAGAATAATCTTTCAAGTAAATTTCTTCTCTCTTGTAATCTTGTTGAGACCATACTTGTAAAGAAAGTCAGCATGTTTCTGTCATTAACATAACCAAATTTTCCAGAAATTTAAAAACACAATAGCTTCTTCTGAAATTCTTGTCATATTTGGGTTTTAGGGATTGAACTAAGGAAGAGATACAGAAGCATGCTTACTAAGTATAAAAATATAACTTTTAAATGTTTGAATGTATTTGATTTGAATTTGGATTTGAAGCCACAATGGTAGCAGTCAGGGCTAAAGTTTGAGGCTTAAGGCTACAAAATGTATGAAGGACAAGTATGTCTCTTTACAAACCTACAACTACTAAATATTACTGACCAGAGATCCGGAATTAGGACATGGCCATTTGGGGCTACTAAGATTGGTTAATGGCTGCATGTATCTCATGAGCTGCCATGCACCCTTGATTTAGGTGAATTTAATAGTCATTTCTTATTAATTGCACATGGAGTGTGAAAACTAATTGATACAGATTGATTTTCATCAGTATTCTAGCTTTCTGTCAACAAACTTTACCATGTGTATGCCAATAATTAAAGTCCATAACAATGTGAAACTTGAAAGTAAATCATGGTAGTATACAACATATTCATAGTTATGAAGTGCTATCAGATGTTTTCTTTTTGATCTTTTTGGTAATGTTTATATGAAAATAGTTTACCTAACTTTACTAAGTTTTTACTTTTGCAGTTATCGATTTATGGATATGTTTCCAAATGCAAATCATGTACGGGACATGCAAAAAGAGCTAGATCGAATCATACATATAGGAATTCTCAACATAACCCGCTTGCTACATAATAATGAAACAAAAATATCGTCAGGTATATCTGATAATGAAGATGATTTTGAAATTCAGAGTCGTACACACCAGGCACGTCATTTAGCAACATTTGATGCCATTGCATCTTCTATTGGGGAAGGTGATATGGAAGAAGCCAGTCGTGATTCAAAACACAGTGTGCATTTTCATTACGGCAAAAACACAGGAAATGGTAGCAGTGTTGCTGCTGAAGACAGTGACAATTCAGATTCTCTGGATTTTGGTTCAATAAGATTACAGCCTGGTGAACGACTAGCTGATCAGCTGCTTAAACAAGGCTTATTGACAAAAGATATGTTAAAGAAATTGCAGCAGGAGCTTAAAGAGCAAATTATTGAAAATTATGATGACTATAATAAACAAAATTAAAATAACTTAAGACTGAAATATTTGATTACTTTTACAGATGTTATTATGATGTTATTACAAACAGACCTTAATAAAGTACTAAATCATTTTTCTGAGGTTTCTTATGCCAATAATTCACAGGTCTACATAGGAAAAGCTTTTTCCACAATTTTGGCCTTCCTTTATGTTTTTCGGAATGCTGAATCCGAAAATGAGCACGAAATGGCTCCATCACTTAGTTTTTTTACACGGACGTCAGATGGAGCCAGCTTAGGAAGTCGTATGATTTGATAAGCTGGTGTCCCTCTTCTTGTTTCTGAGTCATTTTCGTGCCTCGTGGCATTTAGTACTTGTTTTTTTATTTAAAAATGGCAAGTCGTCTTTGTGTCGATAGTTCTGTGGTGAACCGGGCCTTATGTACTGCTTTCCCATGATGGCTGACGCCCGGCCGCATATTTCCAAATGCTTGCATGCTAGTACACCAAGGCAAATTCGCCGGCTTCTAATTGGCTCATTTCATCACGTGAAGCTTAACTAGGTCGCACTTATTAATAGAACAAAACACCAAATAGTGTATGGAATTTCCCAGCATCATATCTGCAATATTAATTCCATGCTGTTTACCATAGATTTAACTTTAGATGGAACGAAAACAAGCCATGTGTAATGATGTTCAATTATTTATTAGACATCGCGTTTTTGTCAGCCACTGAGAGGATTACTTTTAAATTAGGAACGCTTAGGAATAAGGATCTACTGCGGTGTATTTTTTCTAATGGCCATAGAGATTCACGATTTACATACCTACTTTCATTAAATAGTGACAAGCTTGACCATTCAAGGGGACATTGGATATGAATTTCTTTATAGATCAATGTATAGAAAAACCTAACAACATAAATTGTGACATTCTCCTGTTTTTATACAGAAACCTAGAAAGCTTAGTTTCTTTATACCACATTTTCCAGCCCTGACAGTCGAATTCGTTTCAATTGTTGGCATGGAAAATGTTGCATAGTGTTTTATAGTCTCTACCATTTTATCAACATTATCTGTGTAGTTTTTTTACGCGAATCCATTTCTTTACATTAAAGTCAGAATTTTTTATTTTTAATCCGTTTGCAGAATGGTAACGCGAAAATGCTGCTTTAACAAACACTTGACTAAGTTGACTGAGAAGCAAATTTCTGAGTTCTATTAATAGGTGTGACCTAGTTAAGCTTCACGTGATGAAATGAGCCAATTAGAAGCTTCGAATTTGCTTTTGTGTACTAGCATGCAAGCATTTGGAAATATGCCGCCCGGCCGCTACACAGGATTAGATCTCTCGACTTGTGGCGTGTGGGTGGTCGACTTAGCTTTTTGGCTAAGGTTTTACTATTAGATGGCTGATTCCTTCTTTCTATCTCTATCTCTTTATTGGGCCTTACTTCTTCTGTCTCAGGTACTACCTTGTCTTCTATTATTATTATTATTATTATTATTATTATTATTATTATTATTATTATTATTATTAATTATACAATTTCTATAGCGCAGTAAACATAGCTTAGGCTAAAGACAAAAGCGCTTTGACACATGTCACTTATATCCGATGTTAAATAAGTGTGTTTTTAGATTCCTTCTAAAAGTCACGACAGAGTGAGAATTAGTCACGCAATCTGGCAAAGAGTTCCATAGGAGCGGATTGCCTCGCGTGACCGATCTTTCGCCGAACCTGGAGGTCATGGATGGAGGAAGGACAAGCAACTGGACCCGACTTCCAGACCGTAGCTGCGATCGTTGTTCATTCACCGTGGATCTTTGTATCAGCGTGGCTAGGTAGTCAGGGCAGAAAGGGTCGTGTAAAGCTCGGTGTGTGTGAGCCAGCAGCGCTTGTAAACAATGCGTTCTTGAACTCGAAGCCAGTGAAGGCGGTCTCTCAACAGAGGCGTAACATGTTCACTCCAGCGGCTTCCGAAGACCAACCGAGCAGATAGATTTAGCACCGACTGCAGGCGATTTAACAGACGATCTGGGAGACCGAGTAATACGCTATTACAATAGTCAATCCTAGACAGTATTAGTGCTCGAACAAGCTGCGTTGTTGCACCCGATGGTATATACTGTCGAATCGTCTTAATTCTTCGCAGTTGGCAGTACCTATCTCAGGTAATACCTCCACTTCTCTCAGATACTGCCTCAACTGCTCTCAGGTACTACCTCGCTATATTGGCCGACTCGTGTACTACCTCACGGTGGGTACCTCCAGGTACTAGAGATCTACCACACCTCAGCGGGCTCTTCCCTCTCCTAGCGCGCCGTGGTGTTTATCTTTTGACGGGGCACAGCCTTGCCCCTTGGGAACCGATCCTCGGTGGATTGACACTTTTCTAGCGGAAATGTAGTACCTGTGCGGTACATCCACCCTATCTGGTGCTCCAAGTAAAAACTCAGTTTACCGACCATTTGCCCGTCTAAGGGACCTCTATTTATAGGGCTCCCACACTGCCTTTAAAAAGGTGTGCTAAACTGCAACTGACTATCAGGGACGTCATTTGGGGAGGGGAGGGGGCATTTGCCCCCCTGATTTTGAGGGAAAAAATTTCGGCAATGTTTGTGTTATTTAGTTTTTTACCCTAAAGGAGCGCTTGATGTCGAGTAATCTGAAGTAACTAACCGTAAAAAATTACTGACAAGCAAAAAAGGTCGTCAACTTTTTAGCAAATTTGTAACTTGTCAGGTCGGAAGTGTCTTCCCCCCCCCCTGGAAAACAGTGAAATGACGTCTCTGCTAACTATCGGACTATAACTCAATAACGTCTAGCTTATTGAATATTCTACGCCCAACCTCCCTAGACTTTTTGCATACTTCTTAGTTATTGTAACTAAAGGGCCTTTATTATTATTATTAATTTATTCGTTCTATTAGCTATCTTCTTTAGGGGCTGTCCATTAATTATGTCAACAATTTATGGGGAGGGGTTTTGAAAAGTATGACAGTTGTTGACAGGGGGAGGGGGTTCAAGAGAAGTTGACGTCAACAATTTCACTTTTTACAAATAATAAAAAATAGGAAATTTTATGGAATGCTACTTATTACAATGGAAAAAAGCATGGCAAAAAAGGTCATCACCACCACTTTTTGACACTTGATGAGCAAAAAAGTAAAATTGGTCATCACCGCAAAAAATAATAACCTTGTTATTGGGTCCTGTCATTGATCTTGGGGAGATAAACAGTTTTTGACGTAATTATAGGGGGTAAGTGGAAGTTGACAGTTGTTGACAAGGGGGAGGGGCAAAAATTGTCCAAAAAATGTTGACACAATTAATGGACAGCCCCTTAGGGCCCTTACCATCAGCGCCACCTAGTCACAACCAGATAAACTACTTTTTATACTTTATTATGGTATCTCAGGCTCATTATAATCTAGCTTTTATAATTTCGCCACAGTTCTAGTTTTGTTATGTATGTGGAGAGTAAATGGTCAAGAAACATCAAAGTAACATAACGGAGTTTGTGAAAAAGCTGTACTTTGCTTACTTTGATGTAAACTCGGAGACCAGTAAGTCTTGGACACCAGATAAGGTGTGTTATGTTTGTGTGGAAGATTTAAGGAAATTGTCATGTGGGGAAAAGAAATCTTTAAAATTCGGAGTTCCAATGGTATGAGGAGAATTGAAAAACCGCACTGACTGGGTTAGCAGAAGAATTTGGGATCAAATACAATAAAGACGATTGGAGACTCTTCATTGATTCATCCAAGATAAGCCTACAAGCTGTTCTTTTGCACAATACAATATATTCTTCATTGCCTGTTGGCGCATTCCATTTATCTTAAAGAAAGCTATGACAATTTGCAACTTGTATTACAAAAGATTAAATATCACAATCACGAATGGATTCTCTGCGGCGACTTGAAAGTTTCAAGTATGTCATGGACAGCAGAGTTGTTTCACTAAATTCCTTTGCTTTCTTTATGAATGGGACAGTAGGGCATGGGGTCAGCATTGGACCCGGAGAATATGGCCAAAACGAAGAAATCTGGAACCGAGAAGTAAAATCATTGTGTGCGTAAGTTTGGTAGACCCAAAAAAGATACTGCTTCCACCACTACACATAAAATTCGGCCCCATGAGGCAATATGTCGAAGCAGTCACAAAATCTGAAACTTGCTTTCAGTACCTATGCAAAATTTCCTCACTTATCAGAAGCAGTTAAATGGTGTCTTTGTTGGTCCTGAAATACGAAAACTTCTGCAGGACCAGATGATGACTTCGAAAGAAAAAGATGCTTGGACCGCATTAAAACAAGTAATTTTGAGTTCATTGGAAATGTGAAAGATCCTGATTACACAAATATAGTTGACAACGTGTCAAAGACATTTGAAGGACTTGGGTGTAATATGAGTTTCAAACTACACTTTTTACATTCTCACCTGATTTTTCCTCAGAAAGCCTTGGATCAGTGGCGGCTCTAGGATTTGGCAAGTGGGGGCCGTTGGGGGCAACTTCTAATCATGGGGGCCAACCATTTGTTGTTTAATGTATGTAGCATTAAGTATAGGGTTCCAACTGGGGGCCACTGGGGTGTCACGTGCGCCTATCATGATTGACGTACGCGCCAGCCAATGGCGCTCTGCACGGTCTCACAGACGTTACAGCAGCAGGAGTGATACGCAGTCATCGACAGAGTCTCGAACTAGCGACACGCTCGACACAGAACTGTTGATAAATAATAAAGCTCTTTTAAAGTATAAAGCTATACTTTACATGCTGTCAGAAGTCTGACGATGGCAAACTCACCCCAGATACCCATGCCAGCTGTGCTGAAGCTGAATGGGAACCTCGCAGGAGAATGGAAGCGTTTCCGGTCCCAATGGGATAACTATATTATAGCGGCTGATCTGGCAGAAGCGTCGAAGAAGCGCTTAGCCGCCATACTGCTTGCGTGCGTCGGGACAGACGCTTACGAACTCTTTCAGACTTTAGATTTCGCAGAGAACAACGACCGACAAGATGTGGACAAAGTTCTTGACGTTTTCGAAAAACACTGTGTCGGAGAAAAAAATATCACACTCTTGCGTTTCGAGCTGAATAGTCGCTGCCAAGACTCCACCGAAACTTTCGACGAATTCTTCACTGAACTACGGAAATTAATTCGGTTATGTGAATACGGCAACCTGGAGGATTCCATTCTTCGGGACCGTATAGTAATCGGCATCAAGGACGACAACACGCGACGTCGTTTATTGCAGACTAGAAAACTCGAGTTACCTACTGCAATTGACATTTGTAAGTCCAGCGAAGCCGCCTCGAAGCATCTACAGACGCTGACGATGAAACCACCGGAAGACGTAAATGCAGCACAGCAGTGGAACTCTTCACAATCCAAACGCCCCAGTTGCGTCACCTGTGACCGAAACGAAACGCCAACCAACAAGCCGGGCATGTAAGTACTGCAACGGTTCTCATGCGCCTGGCCGAAATTCATGCCCAGCGTTTGGCAAGACCTGCCATCGCTGCCTAAAGCAGAATCACTTCAGTTCAGCTTGCTTGTCACAACCACAGACTCAGCAAAAATCTGCGGTCCATGCGCTGGACTCAGACTCGGAGCCGGAAATGGTCATGGCCATGACCACAGAACGAAAACGTCGTGTTCTATGCAAACTGAAAATCGCGAACATTACTGCTCGTTTCCTCCTGGACTGCGGAGCAACCGTCAACTTACTGCCGTTATCGATTCTAGATCAACTTCGACCTAAACCAAAAGTTCGACCGGCCCAGTCGACCCTGCGAATGTTCGATGGACAAGCGGTGAAAACGGCAGGTATGATTACGCTGATTACAACACACCCAACGACCAAACAGAGCGCTTCTCTGGACTTCTATGTAGCTTCGCAGCATAAGCAACCGATACTGGGCCTCGACGCCTGTCTTCTATTCGATCTGCTGCGTGTGAACCATGAAAATATCTGCGCCGTGCAATCAGATCGACAGTTCAACAACACTGACGAACTGATACGGCATTTCGATGACCTGTTCGACGGTTTTGGATGTCTGCCGGGCGAACTACACTTACACACGGATCCGTCGGTTACGCCCGTCCGAACGCCGCTACGCCGACTTCCGGTCCCGATAAAGGCAAAAGTAGAGGCAGAATTGAAATTGCTTCAACAGCACCAGATAATCACCCCAGTCGACGAGCCCTCTGCCTGGATATCGGCACTCCTAGTCGTGCGAAAGCCAAACGGCGGCGTTAGACTTTGCATCGATCCAAAACCGCTGAACAAAGCACTCCTGCGCGACCACTTCCGAATGCCTACCATTGACGACGTGCTTCCGCTGCTATCCAAAGCGAAAATATTTTCCACCGTCGACGCCAGCAACGCTTTCTGGCATTTAAAACTCGACGATCACAGCAGCAAGCTCACCGCCTTCGACACTCCATTCGGGAAATATCGCTGGCTTCGTCTTCCCTACGGCGTGTCCCCGGCACCGGAAATTTTCCAACGGAAACTTCTGGAGGCGCTCGACGGTCTCACAGGAGTGGCATGCATTGCAGACGACATACTGATTTTTGGGTCAGGAGAGACCTCGGAAGAGGCGCAAAGAGATCACGACCGGAATCTATTCGCGCTATTCGACAGATGCCGCTCTATGAACATTCGATTAAACAGAGCCAAATTGAAGATTAATCGCTCCAGCGTGAAATTTATGGGTCACGAGATCACAACAGACGGTCTCAGACCTGACCCTGCGAAAATTGCGGCAATACAAAACATGCCTCCACCGGTCGACAGGACAGGACTTCAGAGGATCCTCGGCATGGCGACGTATCTAGCAAGATACGCTCCTGGATTCGCCACAACCACGGCGCCATTGCGCGAGCTACTCAAGCAAGACGTCGAGTTTCATTGGGACCCAAACTGGCATGGAGACGCCCTCAATCAACTGAAGAAACTGCTGACGAGCGCGCCAGTCCTTCAATTCTATGATGTCGAACAGACCGCAATTCTCCAATGCGACGCATCTCAGGCGGGTCTTGGAGCGTGCCTCCTTCAGAACGATCGTCCAGTCGAGTATGTGTCACGTGCCCTGACGTCAACGGAACAATCCTACGCACAGATCGAGAAAGAATTGCTTGCCTGCTATTATGGTCTGGAGCGTTTCCATAGTTACGTGTACGGCCGACACGTAAAAATTCACACCGACCACCACCCCTAATCACGATTGTCAAAAACCGCTTTCGTCAGCGCCAAAAGGCTACAGAGAATGTTGCTTAAAATGCAACAGTACGACTTCGAACTCATCTACAGACCCGGAACCGAGGTGGTCGTCGCTGAC
The DNA here is from genome assembly GCA_018105865.1 of Metaphire vulgaris. NCBI lineage: Eukaryota > Metazoa > Annelida > Clitellata > Crassiclitellata > Megascolecidae > Metaphire > Metaphire vulgaris. Next base: position 7,794,319 of record CM030842.1, read on the forward strand.
GCACTTAGTCGCGCGTTTCCGGTGAACTCGGCTGAGGAAACCCTGTTTTCTGAGCAAATAGCAGCCTTAGAGGAAACTGAGCAACGCGCTGAGCTTCGCCTGATTGCGTCAGAAAAAACCCTGGACATCATTCGCGAGGCTGCAAAGGCCGATGAAACATACCAGCTGCTGAAAGAACAAACTCTGATAGGCTGGCCTAACAACGCGTCTGACGTCACGCCGTTGCTAAGGCCCTATCTGCCATTTGCCGACGAGCTTACACTGTGTGACGACGGCCTACTACTTAAAGGTACTAGACTTATAGTGCCCGCTGGGCGAAAACGCTATATTCTGGAGCGTGTCCACCGCTCCCACATAGGCATCAACGGATGTATACGCCGCGCTAAAGAATCTGTTTTCTGGATCCGCATGGCGCAGGGATATTCAGAAGCACATAAGCAGTTGCGAAATCTGTCAAGAGATGGCGGACTCACAGCCGAGAGAGCCACTCCTGCCACATGATCCACCCACTCGCCCATGGGAAAAGGTAGGAATCGACGTGTTCTTCTGCAATGATAAGGAGTACCTAATAATAGTGGATTACTTTAGTGGATTTTTTGAGGTCGACCGCCTCAAGTCAAAGCAAATGCGTGACGTCATTTACTGTTTAAAGGCCAGTTCGCACGCCACGGCCTCCCAGATGTGCTGTTCTCGGATAATGCCTTTGCTAACAGGGAATTTCGAGAATTCGCCAAAAATTATGAATTTAAGCACGAAACCTCTAGCCCGCGGTACCCAAGATCAAATGGCCGCGCGGAAGCGGCGGTCAAGGTCGCAAAGAAACTAATGAAAAAAGCTAGTCGTGAGAAGACGGATCCGTTTTTGGCCTTGCTTGATTGGCGAAACACCCCGAGCGAGACATTGAAATTAACTCCAACTCAAATGCTTTTTGGTCGAAGAACCAGAACTCCATTACCAACGGCTAGCAGTCTGCTATCGACCCCAGCGTCAGCGGCAATACATAAATCAATTGCAGATAATAAGGCTAGACAGAAATGTTACTACGACAAAGGCACCAAAGCGAAACCCCCGCTCACGGTCGGTCAGACGGTCAGAGCTCGGGTCGACCCCAGGGGGCCGTGGCTCAAAGGAGAAGTTGAAAAATGCCTCCCTTATCGTTCGTACGAAATTATACTGGAAGACGGGATGAAACTCCGCAGAACATCTAATCATCTTCGCCCTTCCGTCGAACCGAAGATAAACTGCCGGCGATAGATGGACAACAGGTGCCAACGAATTCCATCGGTCAGGCGGATCCGAAGCTGACTCTAATTGCCACCGAAAGATCGCCAATTCAGGAGAAGCCAGAACTGACACTAATCGGCTCCGACGGGTCGCCCATTCAAGCGAATCCAACTTCCTCTTCCCCCGGCGACAGATCCACAAGCCCACAGCAGCTGTCGACTTCACAGCAGGATCCAAGATCGGAACATCTGCCGCCTAGCCACCAGATGGCGACATACACCACTCGTTCAGGTCGTCTGATAAATCAGCCTGCCAGATACAAAGACTAAAGCCCACGCAGCTGGAGACATTGCAAGAGACATTTAGCTCTAGAGACACGTAGTTTTCTTTCTTTCCTTTTTTCACGTCTACATATAAAACATATCTTTTTTTTAAATTTTTTTAACAAACGAAAGATGTCACGTGCGCCTATCATGATTGACGTACGCGCCAGCCAATGGCGCTCTGCACGGTCTCACAGACGTTACAGCAGCAGGAGTGATACGCAGTCATCGACAGAGTCTCGAACTAGCGACACGCTCGACACAGAACTGTTGATAAATAATAAAGCTCTTTTAAAGTATAAAGCTATACTTTACAGGGGGCCAGGCTCTCAATAGGGGCACGGGCCCCCTGCCCCCCCGGTGGAGCCGCCACTGCCTTGGATCAGTAAGTGAAGAGCAGAGGTGAGCGATTTCACCAAGATGAAAAAACGGAATGGAAAAACGATGCCAAGGCCATTGGGATGTAAACTTGACGGGAGATTACTGTTGTTCTCTCAATCGGGAAACTCGGGATACATCGCACAAGAGAAAGAGTCATTCGTAGACTTTTACTGAGAAAAAATTGAGAAAATTCCAACCATTGTGTTCTTAGAAAGAAGTAATGTACCTGCCTTAACTTTCACTGTCACGTTGTTAAAGGAAATAAAATTTGGTAACAATATTTTCACTTTTTTATTATACATCTTTCACTTAATTGTCCAACATAGTACCAGCATAATAGAATTCAATTTATCGAAATTGCCAAAAACCAGTACGTGATCAATGTTCTCTCTAATACTTGAGGGACCGTGTGTGCATGAAATTTCTCTCGGGGAAACAATTTCCCAATTAGGCTTATCGCGGAACTAAAATTAGAATCGGTCCTAAAGGAGGTCACGCGCACTGCGTATGCAAATGTGGTCATTAGATAACTGAATTCAAGCGGTAGATAGATTTCTTAAAGTTTAATTTGTTCCGCGATAAAATTAAGTATGCCCATCAAACACTGTTGTTATGGAACATGTGCAGATTACAATAGGGAAACTGAAATTTGTTTGAAAGACGGCGTTCGTTTTATACAGTTCCCCGGTCCGTCGACGGACAGAGGCACAGAGCAAAAGCAGAGTTGGGTTGTAGCATGTCGACGAGAGAATTTTACTATCGGGAACATTACCAGATGGACATACATTTGCAACAAGCACTTCTTAGATCCAACTAGGCCAACTCAGATGAATCCGGATCCTGTACCAGCCAACTCCACACATCATACAATCCTATCGTCAAATTGCATTTTTCATGAACGGGGCACAGGGCATACGTTCAGTAGCTGTTAAAGTATGATGTCTACTAGGGGCTGTCCATTAATTACGTCAACAATTTAGGGGGAGGGGTTTGAAAAAGTGACAGTTGTTGACAGGGGAGGGGGTCAAGAGAAGTTGACGTCAACAATTTAACTTTTTACAAATAATCAAAAATAGGAAATTTCACGAAATACTTCAACGACTCTGCGGGGGGGTACCCTCTATTTCTACCAACTCCCCTCTTAAATCTTGGTCCCCTAGAGTGGCTCCTTCTCCCTCCCCTGACCCGATGTCGTTCGTCCGCTGGATTTCCTTAGTTGATGATAACCGAGAGATATGGATAAGACTTTCTTGGTTTTAACGTGTGATTATTATTAACATTAGGCTTCCAATAAACATATAACAATCGTCAAGGTTGTCTAAATGTGAACTAATTGAATTTATTCTACGACCACTACGCAATACGAAATTAGCATTAAACTTCTTACCATCACCACTCGCTCCTGTTCCGTCCTTGGATCTCCCTGTCCTTCCGATCCGTCCTTTCTTCTTTAGCATCCAGGTCTTTCCCGCTGACCGCGTCTTCCCGCGTCTCTAGCAGACCTACCTCGGCCGCAAAGCCAACCAACCAACGACTCTTGTTCTCCCCGCGCTTCCCTCTTTTATAAGCCCCGCTCTGGCACGCTGCCATCTCCTTCGGCCTCTCCACTCTCTACCAGCGCCGGCCTTTCCTCTCCGTCTTATTCTCCATCTCCTTCTCCCTTACCCGTTCAACTCTCTCACTGTTTAAACCAAAACCCATCTGCTTCTCCCTTACCCGTTCAAATACTACTTATTAGAATGGAAAAAATCATGGCAAAAAAGTTCATCACCACCACATTTTGACACTCGATGAGAAAAAAAAGGAAAAAATGATCATCACCACAAAAAATAACCTTGTTATTGGGACCTGTAATTGATCTTGGGTGGGGGGTCAAAAGTTTTCACGTAATTATGGGGGTTAAGTGAAAGTTGACAGTTGATGACAAGACGGGGAGGGCTCAAAAATTGCCCAAAAATTGTTGACATAATGACATAATTAATGGACAGCCCCTAGCCAAACGTTTAACCATCCTACATGATATCACTGCAGTTTCACTCGTACTCGTGGGTCGTCGCCTACTAAAAATCTCTAAAACTAGTTAAATTTATTCTGGCTAGGGTGAAGAGCTAACAAGAATTTTTAAAAATTATAACACCACCCACCTACCCATCCACACACACACACACACACACACATATATATATATATATATATATATATATATATATATTGCCCTCGGTGCTTCATTCCCGAAGGTCTTATGATAAAAAAATTGTCCGGAGACAAAAATTAATGTGTGCTAACTCTCGTCAGGTTCTTCGAGGTCGGCCACGGAAAAAGTTCCTCGAAACGATATTGCGTTGAAGCGCTGTATGGCCATGGACAAATGCTGAAATAGAAAGCTTCATTCCCTTTTGTCTCCGGAAGTCTCTGAAATACGACGACCTAATTGTTTGATGAAAATCTGTGCGTCGAGACTTATTGTGCCGAAGGACTCAAAGGCCAATGGCAGGAAAATTGTAATCTGTTGTCAGATCTGCGTATTTAGTATTTTTGCGAACTGCTGCTGCCTCAGCAGCCGCACCTGCCAACAAAGACGTGATGGGTAGATGGGTGGCAGCGACTCTGTCTGCCACGGGTACGTCCCAAATCAGGCTACGGCCGGCGTGCCACGGGATCAGAGTGATACCGTCCGGTCTTCTACCGTCAGAACGCGAGAGATCGGGTGGTTCTTTGACAGATGGAATGCCCGCTCGAAGAAGCGCCCGGTAGACCACGTCATTAGTATTGTGTGACGTGGAACGCGACCTGGGCCGAGTCAGCAAGACAGGCCATGAGACCCGACTTCCAACACCTGCTCCCCACAAGGGAAGATGTGCCGTTCACAAGTGTTGGCACCGAGGCGAAGGCCGACGACGATTCTGACTGCTTTGTCATGCATGCGCAGTCCACAGGAAGCGATGGGCAGCGCATAAAGCCAGTCCCCGGCGTGCTCCGCTGAAACAGCCCTTAGACGCGCTGAAACGGCCCTTAGACGTGCCTGATGGTACTGCCGTTGGTCAGATTGGAGCAGGTGGTTAAACTCCCTGAGAATCAGAGGACAATCCCAAGTGGACTGCTTGTGGAGAGGGCCCGAACCAGGATTATCCATTTCGCTCATTGACACTATATATATATATATATATATATATATATATATATATATATATATATATAGACAAATTAAGATTATGAAAAAACGGTATGACCACATTTTACTTAACGCTATATTAGACATCACCTATGCACAAGTTCATCCTTCATCCGGTCGTTAGCAATGCTCTGCACTCAGTGCCATATTAAGGTGGGGGCTGTAGCCCCCGGCCCATCGTGAAAATAGACCCACCGATTTTCGAGATAACCTTTTTTGCTTGTCAGCAAGATTTGGATGAAAGATAACCTTTTTTGCTTGTCAGAGATTGAGATTTTCCAGTATAGGCGACGGCCTTTTTTTTATCAGCCCCTGGCCCACTCGGACCTTAGTCCGGCCCTGTCTGCACTCGAGCCAACGTTTTAATTCAACAACTGAATTGTTTGTACCTTCACTACGGCGAAGTTTTGCTCCTGGAACGTCTGATTCTAACAGCTTTATTTCGAAAAACGCTCTGCTTGCAGTGCTTGACGCCATGTTCACTAGCTCTTCGCTGACCACATTTGCATAAACAGCTGAGCGCAGCTTGACCTATTTATTTTAATTATATGCATGACGTCACGGGATGGTCTACGCGATAAGTCTAATTGACTAACTTTGGAGAAATTTTACTTTGTGCAAAGAAAGAAAATTACGTGTGGTAATATAATAAAGTTCGCGACCATAATTAACCACGTGCTAATTATTTAAAAGTGGTGATGACCTTTTCCCCTCTTATCTGGCATTTTTGGACGACATTAAATATAATAATTATACCGGTCATGTGGTAGCGATGACCTCTTTTGTGAAATATTTACACATTTTAAAAAAATAAAATCTGACAATTTTGAGGGCAATAAAAAATTATTTTGGGGCGCATGTCTCCCGTTTTGGGGCGCGCGATCGCTCGCCCACCTTATGGGGCTGCGCCACTAGAGTTCATTGAGCGCGCGGTTGCGTACGAACAAAGCAACCTCGCATTGGCTGCCTGAATGATAAGCCGGTTTCAAATGACGGCTGGGCCACTCGCATACAATGAGCGCCGGCATATTGTGGGAGGAGTGAGTGGAACGTGTTCTTTGCGCGATAGGTTGTGTTTGCACATTCAATCGTTCTTTCCTTGACCTACTTTCTGATTGCCCAACCAATCAGGCGCGAGTTCAACAATCAGTGCGCCAAAATAATGATAAACATAGTGGGTTGATTCTTGGGCGCACAAAAAAGACGGCGCACTTTAATAAGAATGAGTACGAGTTTATGATTTTGAGTAAGGTGACTACCCGATCGATCTTATGGGATAGCCGGACGGACGAATACAAAGACTGAGAAAAAAACAGCATTATGGCCATACAAAGTCTTTCCCTTGGTCATGTACTTCGACGCATTCTGGTATCTTATTTTGCGATGTCATGTTCAATTCGAGATAACAAATCTTCAAAGGCAGCAAAATCTATCCTTACAAAATTGTGAAACGACTGGTGGTCTGTCGCTGCAAGTTCCTTGAAAAGGGTATGGTACGCACCGTGCAACTCCCTGCACCTTACCCATGGTCTTACCCATATCCGCCTTCTTTTCATTGTTTTTCTCCACGAATAATGCATGTACTGATGTAATAGTACAGCAAAAAACATCATCCCACATAATACGGCGAAATCCTCGTCAGCCATTTTCTTTTACGTACGCTACATCAACGGTTTGTAGGCGTGGCCTCATTTCTGCTTGTAGGGAAAATTTTTCGGGGTGGAGAATGCGTAGGTGCTTTGTTCGTACGCAACCGCGCGTTCAATGAACTCTCGTGGCCCAGCCCCATTAGAGAAAAGTAAGTAAGTAAAGTAAAGTAAAGTAAAATCTCGTAAACAGCGCCCTAGAAAGCAGCACAGCAGTAGCTGCTTATTCTTATGCGCTTAATCTTTCTTGAAATAGCTTTAGGCAGGGTGGTTTGTCGGCCGGGCAAAGGTCAGTGTATCCATGAGGCGGCGAGTCAGGTTGTTATTGCTATGGGGGAAATGACTTTTCGAATAGGAAGGTTTTAAGTTTAGACCTAAAGGCTTGAGGAGACAGTGAAGGAATTAAAGGAAATGAGGATTCGGAGCTTATTGTTTGACCATGTCGTAGGCTGCGGAGGGAGGCTGGAATTGAGTTCCAAAGTTCTGGTGCGGCGTATGAGAAAGCGCGGTTGCAGATTTTGAGTGATGACTGATTTAACGGGCGTGAAAGTGTGAGATGAGATGATGATCGTGTAGGTCGGGGAGGCTGAGGCGTTAAGAGTTTACGAAGGTAAACCGGTTTTGACGAATGAAGTGAACTGCAAGTAATCGTTATTATCTTGTACTGTATACGTTCGGATATTTTAAGCCAGTGTAGTAACTTCAGTACGGGTGAAATATTGCAGAACTTTGGTGATTTGGTAACTGCTCGGGCTAGTGCATTTTGAATTGATTGTAATTTGTTGATGGAGGTTTTGGGAGGTTATAGTAAAGGGAGTTGCAATAATCCAGTTTGGAATGGACTATTGAAGTGGCGATTGTGGATGCAGTTTTGGTGTCAAGCAAGGACGGAGGCGACATAGATCGCGAATATGGGCATAGCAGGATTTCGATAGTTGGGAGATCTGTGATTCTAAATTTAGGGATGAATCAATTTTGAAACCAAGATTTTTTGCAGTTGGAGCAGGGGTTATTGTGGTATCTGGAGTCAGGACTAACTTGGGACTGTCAATTTTTTAACTTGTTGGGGTAGACCTATTAAGAGGAATTCTGTCTTGGATGGATTAAGAGCAAGGAGGTTAGATGACATCCATGACGAAATAGACGAGAATGCTGATTCAAGCAAAGTAATTGATGTGTTAAATGAGGATGGCGAAAGGGACAGGAATAACAGTGTCGTCGGCATAGAGTTGGTGATTCAAGTTGAGGGAATTGATTAAGGATGATAGTGGTGTGGTATAGAGACTGAACAATACAGGCCCTAGGACGGATCCTTGGGGCACTTCGAAGTTTACGCTATGAGATGATGAGGTTTGTTTGAGACACGAAACTTGGAAGGTAAGATTTGAACCAGTGATGAGCTTTGTTGGATATGCCGAACCAGAGGGAGAGTCGCTCGAGTAGAATATTGTGATCGATAGTGTCGAATGCGGCAGAAAGGTCGAGGAGGGAAAGACCAGTGACTTGTCGGAGACCGATAGCAGTTAAGAGTCTGTCGTAAATGTAGACCAGGACAGTTTCTGTAGAGTGATGTTTAGTGTAGGCAGATTGATGAGGGTTATATAGTGAGTTATTTGAAAGATGATCGGTGAGTCTAGAAAGGACGATTTTCTCGGTAAGTTTTGATAGAAGAGAAAGATTTGATATCGGGCGGTAGTTATTAAGATCTTCTTGTGGCGTCCTTGGTTACGCCTATAACTGAGTGCCTATAGAGGTTTAGACTATAGCAATCAGAGACACAGTTAGATATAACTATATGCTTCTATTCAGATCAACGTCTGGAGAACAACTACTAACTAATGCTACAACAGCTGGCTTCTATATGCCTAGCTGGTCAAGTGTTCATCTATTGGACAGTAGGCGTGGCCTATAAGTGTCCATCACTCTACATCCCCCTCTCTTTACTTAGGCTAATCATTAATTAAACTAATTTAAACTAATCAATATGTCAATAGCAGTTCAGGCCTAAATGCATCATTTGTTATCCGCAAAATACGCCTGGTGTTTAAAGTCAGAACTATTTGTATCTACTGGGCTTCTTAACAATCCGCCCTGATCTAGTTCTATAGGGTTCTACAGGTGGCGCTGGTGTTTCTCCAGTAGCGCTCGGCTGTTCATTGTATGATACTTGGGTTGAGCCAGAAGATTGTGAAGACGATGGCTTTAGGCATGGCTTTGTTGAATGAGTGGCGCTGGCGGCGCTGACGGCGCTGGCTGGCTGATCGTTCCGCTCATCGCCTCGCTGTGAGAAGTACGGTGGCCGCGAGAGGACATTTCCATTTTCCTCCCCTTTTCCCGATTGTTGTAGATCATTGTTTTCCTCGAATATTAACGGAGGTTCCGATGACCATCTCACGTGGTGTTTCGTACGCCGCCGTACGCTGCCATCAGAAAATTTGACGTTGAACGATCGATGTGGCAAAACATCCACGATTTCTGCTTTGCGCCACTGATCTGATCTTGGGTCAAATTTTACTCTGCAAGTCTGGCCCTTTTCTAGTTTCCGTCGATTTCTCGTATGTAAATTATAATAATCAGCTTGCTTCTGTCTGGAAACTTGTAGAGCGTCTTTGGCGCTTGTAGCAAAAGGTGAATCTAGGAGCTTGTTGCAAATAGGAATCTTAGTTTTAGTACGTCGTCCAAGCAGAATTTGCGCAGGAGAAAGATTTGAATGTTCTCCGGGCGTGTTACGCCATTCTAAAATCGCAAGAAATGGATCAGATCCGTCTGCTTTTGACTTTTTCATTAATCTTTTAGCTGTCCGAACTGCGTTTTCCACTTTGCCATTTGATTGCGCATAATGTGGCGAACTTGTAATATGTTCGAAATCGTATTGATTCGCGAACTGACGAAATTCCATTGAATTAAATGGTGAATTGTCGCTGTGCAATTTATCTGGAATTCCGAATCTAGCAAAGATTTTCTTTAAGCAGAATATAATGTTCGTTACAGCCTTTGAAGGCAGGTTGTCTATTTCGAAGTATCCGGACAGATGGCAGACTGTAATTAGATATTCTTTCTGATCAAAACTGAATATATCGCAGGATACACTTTCCCAGGGCCTCGAGGGCACAGGATAGGACTGCAAAGGTTCCCGGGGTAGGGCATCCCGATATTGGTTACACACGGCGCATTTCTCGACCTTTGCCCTGAGTTCAGAACAGAGTCCGGGCCAATATACAATTTCGCGAGCTCGTCTGAGACAACCATTCACCCCGATGTGGCTACTATGTAGACGATTGATGACCTCTGACCTGACAGGCGCCGGGACGACCAAACGACTTCCTTTGTAGACAAGTCCTCGAGAGACGGCCAGTTCGTCCGCGAACGTAGAGTAGGCTCGAATATCGTCTGGCAGATGTTTCGTATTCTCTGGCCAGCCCTCTATAATTTGCTGTTTCAAACGAAGGTAGCTCGGATCGTTGGCAGCTTCCATGATTAATTTCAAAGTTGCTGGAGAGGCAATCATTTGAATTTCCGCCATCTGTTCTGCATCCGTTGAAGCAAGAAATGCGATCTCTTCGTCGAAAATTTGTTCGGTGCCCTTAGGGTCGTAAGCTCTTGAAAGCGCGTCACCCAAAATTAAATCCTTTCCGGCTTTGAAACGTAGCTCGAAGTCAAATCTTTGAAGGCGGAGCATCATTCTCTGAAGCCTTTTTGGCGCGGAGGCCAAAGATTTCTTGAAGATTGAAACCAAAGGTCGATGGTCATTTTCTATTATTATTCTTCTGCCATATACATACGAATTCCATTTCTCTAGCGCAAAAACAATACTCAATGTCTCTTTTTCGATCTGTGCAAAATGAATCTCAGCTGGAGTGAGGGCACGGCTCGCATATTCGATGACCCTATTGTCCTGAAGTAAAATAGCACCTAAGCCCGAATTACTCGAATCCGTTTGGATCAAAATTTCCTTTTTCTCATCGAAATAATGCAAGACAGGCGCAGTCTTCAGCATTTCTTTCAATTTATCAAAAGCGGCAGAATGGCGCTCATCCCAACGGAACTCATTTTCAGATTTTAGTAGTTCGCGAAGCGGCAAAACTACGTCACTGAAATTGGGGCAAAATCTTGCGAGATAATTTGCGAATCCGATTAAACGTTGAACCGCTGGTTTGTCCGTAGGCGTTGCAAAGTTTTCGATCGCCTCAATTTTCGACGCTGAGGTTTTGAGACCATCCTTGGTCAAATCATGACCCATAAAAGTAAGAGTTTCGCGATGGAGTTTCATCTTTTGCCGATTAAGTTTAATTCCCTTCTGTCTGCAACGGTTTAAAAGTGCAATGAGATTTTTGTCGTGGTCCTTCAGAGCTTCCGTACGCGAATCTCCAGAACCAGTAATCAGAATATCGTCTGCGATGCAGAAAATTCCTTTAAGTCCAGACAAAGCGGCATGAATCCGTGATTGAAAAAGTTCAGATGAAACACATAAACCAAATGGTAAGCGGCAGTACCGATAAAGTCCGTAGGGCGTATCAAAAGTACAGAGAAAACTCGATTCCTCGTCTAATTTCAAGAGGTTAAACGCATTTTCGCAATCAACTGTACTGAAAACCTTCACTCCTGTTAGCTGGTGTAAAATGTCGTCAAGAGTAGGAAGACAGTATTTGTTTCGAAGTAGAGCTGGATTTAAAGTTCTTGTAGGGTCTAAACACAAACGAAGTTTTCCATTGTTCTTAATTGTGACCACTAACGCTGAAATCCATGGTGTGGCTTTCGTCACCGGAACAATTATCTCTTGTCGAACCATTTTCTGAAGTTCCTCCTCCACTCGGCTTCGGACTGCGAGGGGAATTCGACGAAGTGGCAGCTGAACTGGACGAAATGACGGGTCCATATCCAAATGAACAGTGCCTTCCAATAATCCGAGTTTGCCATCGAAAAGATCGCTGTACTGTGCGAAAACGTCTGCTTCAGTTAACGCATGGTCCATCGTGGACGGAACAGCAGCTTCAATCGCGCATATATTGTCTTCAACAATGCGAATTAAATCAAAATCTCTGCATGCTGACATGCTTAAAATCGGATTGTCATGAGCAGTGATGTAAAATTCAACTTTCATCTGCTTACCGGTCTTCTGATGCGTAAGAATGACGTCAGTCAGTCCTTCTGTCGCTAACTGCTGACCATTAAACATCTTCAGAATAGATTTCGCTGGACGAAGCGCAGATTTATTCGGTAGAACATCGTAAATCGACTTCGGAAGAGTGCACACCGTGCTGCCGCAGTCAAGCATAAAGTTGATGCACCGTCCGTTCACCAGGAGGTTTGTATATACACGGCCTCCCATATCTGTCGTGTTTAGAACCAGGACAGATTCAAAATCGTCTGTGAGCTGCCTGACACTGCCGTGAGAAGCAGATTTCCCTTCACAAACTGCAGAAAAATGATTCTTGCCTTGGTACTTTCGGCAAACAGCACCAAAAGCCGGGCAATGCGCTCGCCCGTTGTCATGGCAACGTCCGCAGAAACGACACGAACCGCTCATCGTACCTTTTCCTGGACGATTCTGGCGATGGTTGGGGCGCTGACTCTGGTCCCTGCTGTCGTGACGACGATTCTGGGACCGCGCTCTGTCGTACTGATGGCGATTCTGATGACGGCGAGGTGTCGGCTCCCGTCGCAGAGCGTTGACTTCTTCAGGCGCAGTCATCGCCTTAAACTGCTTCGACGTCGTTTCCTGCGCCCGACACAGATCGATGGCCCGCTGCAGATCGAGGTCGCGTATCCCCAGCAGCTTCTTCCTCGTCGCATCGTCTGCAATGCCGAGGACGATCCGGTCCCGGATCATCGATGCTTCCATGTCGCCGAAACCGCAGGATCGAACGAGTCGCCGCAACTCCGATAAGAAAACGTCGAAAGATCAGGGGCGTAAACCTGGCGTCAACATTGGGGGGGATAGAATAATTTTTAAAAAGTTGACCCCAGAAATATAAATATCCCCCATTTTGGGGATATTGCATAAAACATGGTGGGGACTTTAAATTGCCCATGAAATACGTCTTGACAAGCCAAAAGGAAGGTCATCCTGATATTTTTATATTTTTCCCTCTCCAAATACCCTGTCAAGCAAAAAAGGTCATCCGAAATGCGAGAATGTGGATTTGGCGTAATTCTGGCATCAACATCATGGGGTAGGATAAAATTTTTTTACCATATAGCCCAAACATTGGGGGGGATAATTGATACTCTGTCCCCCGCCAACTAATTATTCGGGGGGACCGTCCCCCGCCGTCCCCCCCGGGTTTTACGCCCATGCGAAAGATTCTCCGATGCTCTGTTTCCGACTGTGGAAGACATATCGTTCGTAGACTTCGTTCACCGCTCCGACGCAATGTTGTTCAAACGCTTCTAGCAAATCCGCTGTTCTCGCTCTTTGAGCGTCCGTCAGAGTCATAGACTCAAAAACGCAATACGCCTCGGTTCCTATCGACGCGAGCAATATTGCAGCCTGCACTTCCGCTGTTTCTTGGTCCAGTTTCGCAGCTGTTACGTAATTCAACCATTGGCCTTTAAAACGACGCCATTCATTTCCAATGTTCGACGCTGTTAAGTTTAGTTTTGCAGGTAACGGAATTTGAGAAGCACTAGCCATTCTAACAGTTTACGCAATTTCGCAATTTTCCGCAATTTCGCAGTTTTTCGCAATTTCGCAACGCTATCGGTTGATAATGTTCCCTTCTGCTGTTATTCTTAACTAACTGACTTAACTATCTGACACCATGTGGCGTCCTTGGTTACGCCTATAACTGAGTGCCTATAGAGGTTTAGACTATAGCAATCAGAGACACAGTTAGATATAACTATATGCTTCTATTCAGATCAACGTCTGGAGAACAACTACTAACTAATGCTACAACAGCTGGCTTCTATATGCCTAGCTGGTCAAGTGTTCATCTATTGGACAGTAGGCGTGGCCTATAAGTGTCCATCACTCTACACTTCTCGGTCAGGGCCAGGTTTTTTTAGAAGAGGAATGACGAAAGAGTTTTTAAACGAGGATGGGAAAATACCTGTGGTGAGAGATAGGTTAATAATTCTTGTGATAGTTGGCGTAAGCACAGTGGAGCACTGTTTGAGTAGAGAAGTGAGTATGGGGTCAAGATCGCATTGTTTATTTGGAAAAAAGAGAAGGAGTTTGGATACCTCTTCTTCAGTTGCAGGATTGAAGTTGGAGTAATCGCACGGAGGTTGTGATGGAAATGGGTGGTGAGGAGAGGCAGTTTGATTAGTCAAAGTCGAGGCAAGGTTGTTACGAATCTTGGAGATTTTTCCAGAGAAGAAATTAGCAAACGATTCAGCAAGCTGTGACACGGAAATGGTTTGAGGGAGAGGATTTGTTTCTTTGCGGTGGAATAGGTCATTTATAGTTTTCCAGAGTTTTCGTGGATTAGAGCTGTTTGTTGAGATGATGTTAGAGTAGTATTTCTTCTTTGCAGATATGAGGAGATTATTGGTAGCCGTTTGTGGCGGAACGAAGGTTTTGAAGGTCAAATGGAGAATGTGTTCTATGGTAGGTTCTTTCGAGGCGTCGGCGAAATGATTTGAAGGCATGAATGAAAGAGTTGTACCATGGTTTGCCAGTGAAGTTAACAAGGACCGACCCCCCCAAGGACGAGGATAAGGACAAGGACCGACTCCCCAAGGACGAGGATAAGGACAAGGACCGAACCCCCAAGGACGAGGATAAGGACAAGACCGACCCTCCAAGGACGAGGATAAGGACGAGGACCTACCCCGCAAGCACAAGGACCACAAGGACTGACCCCCAAGGACAAGGATCAAGGACAAGGACAAGGACCAACCTCTGTCAGACAAAAAAGTCGGATAGGAAAAAACCAAACACAATATCAATTCGAATCACAAAATTAGAAAAGCAAAATTTTTTGTGAAAACATAATGTAGTCAACAGCAATACTGCATTTCAAGTGAACCTTTGACTTTAGCCACCTAGCTATGTTACTGCGCTTAAGAAATTGTCAAGTTTAATAATAATAATAATAATAATAATAATAATAATAATAATAATAATAATAATAATAAATGAAAAAGTGTTTCCAGCAGCTGATCAGTCATGCGCACACGGTGAGAGGCTCTAATTATGAGACCACTTTGCGAAAACACTCGTTCAACTGGAGCCGACGTCGCAGGGAAACAAAGAATTCTGCTAAAGAATCAACTGGTATTATAAAGGAAACAATGACTAAACATTTTAGAGTAACTAAAAGATAGTATGTAGCCAAAATATAAATCCACATACTACTCTTACCTTGGAACATAATTATCAGTACAATAGAAAATGGTATACATGTAATTTGGTCCTTATAAGGACTTTTCAAGGACTAAGTTACAAGGACCAGGACAAGGACGGATCTGCAGGGACGAGGAACGAGGATAAGGACGAGGACTGACTCCCCAAGGACGAGGACAAGGACAAGGACTTCAAATTGGTCCTTAAGGAGTCCTTAAGGACAAGGACCAGGACAAGGATTAACATCACTGTGGTTTGCTACTGTGAGATGAAAGCGGTCGTGTAATGATGGGAGCATGTTTTTTGAGTAGGTTAGATAGCACGTAATTGTATTTGTCAATCAGTGATGGTAGGGTAGATGGGGGGTTGGTGAGGAGGTCAGATGCTTTTATGCTTTCAGAGAATGCGGTTATATCAATTTTGTACGTGATGGGAGAAATCTTACGGCATATTTGGAATCAGCACCCCAAAATCTACAAGAATCGCCTAGTTTGCTGAAAAAAGCTTTTCAAACTAATTTTTGTATGCCTGTTTATAATTATCGTTAAAAGCTTCCCTGTGTAGGCTACCTGGAAAACAACTGAATTCTGCAGCTTGATTCAGTTCTACTTGTGAGTGATGTTAATCCTTGTTCTGGTCCTTGTCCTTGAGGACTCCTTAAAGACCAATTTGAAGACCTTGTCCTCGTCTATGGGAGTCAGTCCTCGTCCTTACAAGTTGGTCCTTGTCCTTATCCTTGTTATTTAGTTTTTTTAAAATCCTTATAAGGACCAAATTAGCTGTATGCTAATTTCAGTTGTACTGATAATTATGTTTCAAGGTAAGAGTGGTGTGTGGATTTATATTTACATACGTGCATTAAATTACTATAATTGTGTAGTCATTCATAGGTTAGAGGCATGAAGTTTTAATTAATTAACCCTATATGGTTAGGTAATAAAGTATGATGTTTTTCTTCTGAATTACTGCAAAGAAAGGGGAATACCCCACTCGGGATGGCAAAAGATGTCCCGCGTCTGGTTCGGCCTCGTCTGAGCAGGACGAGGACTTGAGTCCAAACTACGCCGATGAAGTTAGAAAACGAACCCCAACTCGAACGTAGATTTTCAAATGCGCTTATAGTTTCAAACACATTTTAAAACTAGAACAGCGGCTCTGAAATATAGTAGCAAGGTACTGTAGAATTCGAAACGATCTTCTCGAGCTCTGCGCCTCTAGCGGCCCTCGGCCCCAAAATAGCCCAAAAACATCGGAAGAAGAAGCGAAGAGCCCCCAAATGCATGTGTGTAGCCTTTTTATACCTTTGCGGGTCAACTTGTACGCATCGGCCAATGGTCGCGCTGTGACTCAAGCAAGCCCCAGTGAGGGTAACCTATTTATGGAGCGCCATGCGACATGGTGTGCCGTTTCATTACCATATGTGCTTACTGCTCATATATAACTCAAGAAATATTGGACAAAAACGGCTGACAATGACAACTTGACCTATGCTTGGGGCAGTGTAACTTCTTGCAGATTAGTGTGCAGAAAATAACAATTATACAAGCTCAATGATAAACCTGACACAGGCAGTGAATGGAACATGGTGATTTCCATTATGGCTTTTATGAAAAATGATACTTTATATGCTTCCACGACGTTCAAACTGTTATATAATTCTATTTCTTAACATTTTCATAATACCTGTACCAATAACCAGACCACGGGACGGAGAGAAGAAATTCATGGCAGGAGGGCGGCTCCATTTATGGAGGGATCCACCCCGGACGTTAAAATTGGTACCAAACGTTTTTAAGGAAAGAGACAAGTTGGTAAGAGGCGGCAGATATAATTACAGAACTGTTTGTGCATTGTCCATCTGATAAGAAATAAGTGGTTGATGAAGATGAACATGGCGTCGCGATCACCAAGGCCATCATCGCATTCATCGATGCCTTTATTAACATTAGACGGGGTCCATGATGATCCTGAACTAATCTTTGACCGATATATATATATATATATATATATATATATATATATATATATATATATATTAGGGTGTGACAAAAAGTACAAAATTTTAGAGTTCACATCCCGTACAAACGGAGATCGATGATCCATATTATAGTAAATAAGCTATCGAAAACAAGTATTTCACATGAATCACTCATTTCTAGCAGCTTTGTTAAGAATGCAAGTCAATTTTGCGAAATTTATGCATTGCATTGCCATTTTCCGACCCAGTCTGACATTACCAGTATAAGCAAGTTGCACCATTACACCATGTATAATATAGGGAAATTAGCAGGGGTGGGAAGTTGGCAAGGGCAAGAAGTTAGCAGAGTGATAACAACACTGGACGATGGAGCAGAAGGTCGCGGGTTCAACTCTGGCAGGAGCCCTAAGGTCGATTCAGCCTTCTTTATCCAGATGGCGATGGCAAATGAGTAGCGGATTAATCCGCGGAGTAAACAGTCGCGTTTCATGAGAACACTGTCCCCGTATCATGTAAAGCGGGTGCCTCACTGAACGATTTAGTCATCGGATTTAGTCGGCCAACTTATCGGCGACCGAATCCGCCTGAATGATAAGCCAGCTGCAATGGACAGCTGCCTCACTGGCTGACTTTGTCAGCGGGACGTTTGGGGTGGGGAGTAAACGTCCGCCAGATAATCTGAATACACGATCTGGCCGATTTCGTCGTCGGATTTTCTGACTTGTCAGCCAATCAGATTTCAGTCCAAAGGTCAGCGCGCGAGTTTACAATAACAACAGCGAAACGAGGACACACTTTGTGGAAAATTTGGACGGGAATAGGACAAGAATTCGACTTGAATCTTAGTGAAGTCGCGGCACAACCCTTTTTATGGGACTGTCGCGACGATCTATACAAGGAAAGTGATAAAAAACCGTCCGCACAAAATTGTAAAAGACCTGTTGGTCTATCTCGGTGAGCTTCTGGATTAGGGTATGGTAGGCTCCCTTTAGTTCCCTACACCGTATCCAGGGTCTCACCCAGACCTTTCTCTTTTTTCGGGATTTCCTTTGTGCGGATAATGCACGTGCAGATGCAATAACCGTCAAAATCAATCCACATAATAACAAAGCGTCAAATTCCTCGTCAGCCATCTTAAAATGTGAGCTACATCAGCGTTTGTAGGCGTGGCTTATTTCTTGTTTCCAGACGTCGGTGGATTGGTTTGCCGACAAAATCAACGACTGAGTCCGCTGACTAAATCGTTAAGTGAGGCAGCCGCTTAACTTGCACCAGTCGCCTGGCTGAGGGCCTTGGTAACGGAGATCAGCGCCGCCTTATGTGGCCTGAAGTTAGCCATGAGTGATCGGGAAGAATTTTACTTTTACTTTTGCGCCATTCTAACTTATATGCTATGAGCCAAGCAGCATATCATCTTCTAGATTGAACAAAACTGACCAAATAAGAACAAAATCATATGTATGCTACAGTGTTGCAGTTTATCTATTAGTGCAGTAAATGTGATTTGCTTTCTATATTATTTGGCAACTCTGATCTTGATTTCTATATTTGAATTATAACTCCAAGGCGTTGAATCATGTCCATAAACTTTATGGAAGGCTACAGAAACATCCTTGATATGTCTTTCCACATCTTGTGCATGACATGGATAATATGGCATACTTATTTTTGCATGATTTTCAATGGCTCCTGAAGTGATGTCATGCACGAGTGGAGGGGTGTCAATTTTCACCCGTTCCCAATCAATGTTGATGTAGGAGTCTGAAGTAAAGTTGATTGTAATATTGTTCTTGTCAAAACAACGAATTCTACCACTGCGCAGATGATTTCTCCGAACTAGTGAAATTTTGCATAAGCAAATTTTCTTATATATTCGTCCTCATCACCAACAGCAGCTAGATCAGTGTCTCGCAAACTTTTTACCTCGCGGCACACTAAACAGAACAAATTTTTTTCACGGCACATTCTTCATAAAATTACAAAACCAACCAACAATTTATTAAATTGAGTGTTCTTTATTAAGGAACTGCCGGGTCTGCAGTCACATATAATGATATGTAGATGTAACAAACGCGAAAGTAACGTTCATAGACTGTAGATTCTCGCCGTTGTTTTCCTTAGTGTCGTTTTCACCTTGCATTTTCTCAGATCTTGCCAAAAATTTATCCATTTCAAATTTCATAGGGCTAAATCTCGGTAAAAGCATCAAATTCAACTGTTACTATACTTATAGTTACCCTACTATTGCAACATCTCAACACATGCAATGTAATAATTTCAAAACGGTAATTGGGTCAAATGTATCCTTGCGCGCTCAGACGCTGTTGTTTTTACATTGTAAAGGTCGCAAGGACGGTGACGTCAACGAAAGACGTTAATTTCTGGCAGTTGTATCGTTGCGCGCGCAACGTTATATAAAAAAATGGATGTCCGATATATTGTATTGTAGACTGTGCCGCAGGCTGGTGTGAGGTTCTATATATGACGCCATTTTTACACTTGCTCATCCGGCAAAATTTTTACGAAGGGAACAAAAAAATTAAAATAATAGTAAAATTCTGAACTTCTTTCACGGCACAGCTGGAATCTCTAGCGGCACACTAGTGTGCCGCGGCACACAGTTTGCGAGACACTGAGCTAGATACTGATGTTTATTCTGTGGACCACTGCTAGAACAGCACTGATTGTCACTATCTTCCTCTTCTGCCTCCTCATTGCCCGTGTAACTGACATCACTGCAAAGGTCATTTGGACTGTTTTCTGAATTGTAATTCATTTCAAACTCTTCTACTTTCTCCCATTTCTCTTTTTGTTCTGGCTTCAACTTTTGTTAATTTTCATTTTCTGTCTTCCAGTTATTGCAGCCTACTTGATGTAACTGGATCAATTTTTCAATATCCAGTTTTCAGGTAGTTTTTATCAACCCAGAAATTCCACTCAATTGCAGAAATCTTACATTGAAGAGAACATTTACGATCTTTTTTGTCAATAATTCCAGCATCAACATATTTGCATATGTACAAATATCAGAGTTCCCAAACTTTACAGGGCTTCTTGATATGTCTTAGACGTTCTTTTTGATTCAGGATATTTCTGCAGATCGTTCCATTTTTCAGATAGCCTTTTCACTTTTTTCACTATGCTGACAAATGCAATAGTAGGTACTAGGTATGCTGGCCTTATTATATATCTCAATCATTTCAGATGCAAAAGTTTTTACAACATCATTAACAGTCTTATGTCTCTCTTTTTGCTGTTAAAAATAACACGCTCTTAGAATATCTTCAGACGTTGGCTTCACATTTTGGGGGATTTTGGCTAATTCTTTGGAAACCCAAATACTGAATGTCAACTGTTACTTCGTGTTCTAGAGCAGTGGTTCTCAATCCTCTTTGCCTCGCGGACCTTTTTTGAAGTTCAAAAATTTCTCGCGGACCACCTGCTAAATTGAGCAGTCATCTGCTCCAAAAAGGCGGTGATGACCTTTTGTTATTTTTTGCTTGTCATGCTTTTTCACGTAGAAAATGCACAGAATACACACGAAATGTGCCGTTAACCTTTTTGTGCTGATGACCTTGTTTTGATCGTCTCACTTTTCAGATTTTTCACATGGAAAATTAATATGTCTAATTTTTATTTACGTTTTTGCAGGCTTCGCCGCGGCCCACCTGACCCCGTCTTGCGGACCACATGTGGTCCGCGCGCGTGGACTAAGAGTTGAGTACCACTGCCCTAAAGCTTGCCATAATTTAACTACAATTCACCTCTAAAACCACTTAATGATCATCATTAGAAATCATAAATACAATGGTTGCTATGGGCTTGAGAGGAAAGCAGAACCCATTAGCGTGCCAAGAAGTGGATCACTTTATGAAGGATATTGTAGAAAAGCCTGTATTATTTTAATAGTAAACACCTATGTTTACCAAATTTAATCAAACTATCAAAAGATTCAACAGAACAGTTTATAATATCCCAGCAACTATGTTAATGCACTTATTCAATGGGGCTCAAGGGCATTTCTATGACTGGCGCTCACTTGATGCAAAGTATTTTATCGGTGCTTAATTACTTGACGTGCTTGGACTATCTTGATGATGTCATAGTATTTGCAACATAGATAAACTTGCGGCGTAGCGGTCTTTCACAGATCCAGTCAAGCGTCGTTAAAGTCTAATACTAGCAAATGTAAAATAATGCAAAAGAAGTTAAATAAAAGTAAAGTAAAGTAAAATCACGTGGATTTCTATAGCGCCTTGGAAAGCAGCACAACAGTAGCTGCTTATTCTTAGGCGCTCAGCCTCTCTTAAAATAGCTATAGGAAAGGTGTGGGATCAGCCAGGCAATAGTCAATATCCGAAGGGCAGTGAGGCTAGGTTGTTACAGCTATGGCGGAAATGATTTAAGAAACAGGAAAGATTTAAGCTTAGACCTGAAGACTTGAGGAGATAGTGCAGGAATTATAGGAAACGGGCACTCACATTTTATTGTTTGAAAGTGTCCAAATGTGCGAAGGGAAGCTGGGATCGAGTTCCAGAGTTCAGGTGCAGCGTATGAGAAGGCACGGTTGCAAATTTTCAGGGATGATTGATTTAGGGATTCAGGGATGATTGATTTAGCGGGCGTGACAGAGTGAGATGAGATGACGAAAATGTGGGTCGAGGAGGCTGAGGGGTTAATAGTGATATCAGGTAGACAGGTTTTGATGACTGAAGTGAGCTATGTGTAAGTGTTATTATCTTATATTGGATACGTTCAGTTATATTAAGCCGATGTAATGATTTTAGTATGGGTGAAATATGGGAGAATTTAGGTGACTTAGTAACAGCACGAGCAAGTGCATTTTGTATTGATTGCAATTTGTTTATAGAGGCTTTGGGAAGGTTATAGTAGAGGGAGTTACAATAATCTAATTTGGAGTGGACTATTGAGGTGGCAATTGTGGAGGCAGTTTTAGTATCTAGGCAAGGACGTAGGCGGCGAAGGTCACGAATATGAACATAGCAGGCTTTTGATAATTGGGAAATTTGTGATTCGAAGTTTAGAAAAGAATCAAATTTGAATCCTAGATTTCTAGATTTCTTTGGGTTTCACGGTATTTGCTGAAAGTGTGGCTCCCTATCCATTTAAAATTTTAAAAAATTGTAAACTGGTCCAAATCTCGGAATCTCAGAGAACTTCGTTGTTTTATAATCCTCTGGACATATTATAGGAGGCCAATCCGAGGGTATTTAGACATAAGAGCAGCCCTGACAGGCTTGACCCGCAATGGTCAGCCATCTATATGAAGCGCCGCATGCCAAATTGCGTTCCAATCCCTTTAAAATGCCTTGTGTACAGCGTCCATATTAGGCTTCCCACAGATACAGTGATTTATTCACTCGAAACTGACTATTGATTTGGCAGTCTGTGCAATTTTATCCCAAGAACAAGAAAATGGACGACCCCGTGTCTATTTTTATCGGATGGTCAAAATATACTGAATTATTTGCTAAAAACTGTGAAAAATGTCAGCGTAAGATTCGAATTTCGTTGCCCCATCAAGGTGAATTGCAGAGAGATAAATGCGGGGAACCATTTGAACTTTTTCAGTTTACATCACTGGCCCTCTCCTAAGGAGTGTTCATGGAAATTAATACATTTTAACAATCTTATGTTGTTTTTTTAATGATGAAGCAATACTAGCACCTACTTAAACGGCGGCGACTGCAACCCGTATCCTGTTGGAGTAGATGATCACGCACTATAGCGCCTTCCGTGAAATTCTGTCAGACAGGGGGCAGCGTTTAAATCCGCCGTCTTCAGTGAATTAAACCCACCACTGGGCATTCGGTAGCCGGACGTTTCATCTCAGGACGATTCATCTCAGCAGGACTATTCATCTAGGACGATTCATCTCAAGGACTATTCATCTCAGGACGTTTTATCAGGAGGACTATTCATCTTAGGACGATTCATCTCAGGACGATTCATCTCGGATAAACTTATAAGTAAACAGAAAGTAAAGTAAACATATATAAATATAAATATATAAACATATATACTATATTAGTAATGTTTGTGACAGAGGCATTATAGAACAAAAGTTAAATATATGAATAATTATATATATATATAATTATTCACATATTTAAATTTATATATGAATTAAAATAATAGTAACCAAAGAAGAAGTTTATAAAAGTTTAGTATGGGACATGAGACATCGATTACTTGTTCCAGAAAATGATATTTTCCAACCCCCTCACCTCTGTTGCACCGGGTGAGAAAGTATTTGTGTTTAAATCTAATTATGTAACATCAACCAGTCTTCTCCAATTGCGGACTCGAATTCTGCCCGTCTCACTGCCGTGAAGGATCGCTCGTATTTACAATATTCAGATTCAAAATGTATGCAATAGATTACAATATTGTAATTGAACAATGCAATATTGTGCGTAACCCTCCCCCATCTTTGCTCTTTCATCCTAATTTCCTAGCAACCAGCGCCTCTTGAAATATAATCTGTATGTAGGCTTGTTCTTACCAACGGCAGATCAACGGATTCAAAGGAAAGCACTTATAGCACAGAGGTTACCCGTAAAAAACCTCGTTTCAGTCTGGATCTAGATTTCATCCTGGTAATTAGTCTTCTCAAATCTGCAGTTTAATTTTTTTTAAAAAGTACTATCGGCTACGATGGCGACAGTTCAGTTTGGACTTTCAAAACGCGGAAAAAGAACGCTGCTATATCGTAACTACGAATATTGGAGATATCGTAAAAATTTTCAAGGAAATACACACTGGCGTTTTAGCAAAAATCAGGTATTCAACTGCAAAGCACAACTGACAACAAATGGCGATGACGTTATCATTGGAGAGCAATCACCGGAGCACACGCATGGCGGTAACATAGCAACGGCACTTGCTCGTGAAGCCATCGGTAACATGAAGAGTAAAATGACGGAAACAGTAGCAACTCCGAGTTTGTCTAGCGGTGCGGTTGTGACTGCTCTAGCTCCGAATGTGCTGATGGCCTTGCCAAAGAAAACTAGTCTACATCCCGTTCTTCGTCGTCATCGCCAAATCACCAAATCGCCTTGTCAAACGATGAGAACCACATGACATTGCCAAAGCCTCCAACTGATTTGAATTTTAAGTATCCACACGAATTTGCCAACCTACCTCTTTTCGATTCTGGACCGGGGAATGATCGAATCCTCATATTAGGTGATAAGCCACTTCTTGATGGACTTATCTAAATCTGATGTCTGGTTGGCCGATGGAACTTTCAAAGTAGTGTCATCCATCTTTTTCCAGCTTTACTTTATCCACTTCCGACCGTCTTGTAAGCGAATTGAAAGTTCTGATGCCAAATGCTTCACCGAAAAGAATATTAAGAGATTTTGAGTCGGCGGCAATGGGCGCATTCACTCAAGGATATAAGGAGCCTCGGTAAGTGGATATTATTTCCATCTCAGTCAAAGTGTTCAACGTAAGGTCATTGAACTGGGTATGAAGAATGAATACGAAAACAACGACGCAATGCGTGAAGTTGTTCGGTGTTTGCCGGCGCTTGCTCTTGTTCCTATCGATGATGTTGCTGATGCATTTGATCTGCTAGCTGGAGAGATGCCAGTACATTAAAAAGTTGAGGAACTTGTACCTTATTTTGAGCACGCCTACATCAGAGGTCGGAGACTACGCAGCAGAGCTTGCGGACCACCAATGTTCCCAATTCCGATTTGGAATCACTACGAGTCCGCTGGTTAGGGTATCGCACGGAAGATTCGGGACGGAAATTTCGGTACCGGAAATTCGGTACCGGTCATGGAAGATTCGGTACCGGAACATTGGGAGCGGTATCTTCAGGACGGGAAATTCGGTTAGCCTACATGTGTTAGACACTGGCTCTACCTCTCCCACCCCACCTCGTATCCCCAATCCCGGAGTCCCTCTGGCTTTGGGTGTTGTCTATGCTTATATATATTTAGGTAGAATATTCAAGTAGAATTTGGGTAGGTATACTGTTGATAATTATATTCATTTTACTGATTTATACAGTTTTAGGATTAGTGTTATGGTTAGAATTAGGGTTATGGCTACTGATTTGTATGCCGAACATGTACCGATTTATCCGGTACCAAATCATCCGGTACCGAATTATCCGTTTATAATGTCGTGTCGATCGGATGTCGCGGCGTACTCCTGTAATCCAGCTACTTGGAGGCCTGATGCGCCTCCCGTGTGATCTCAAATTTGGAGCTCCCCGAGATGACGTGACAAGAACATCGCAGTACGTTGGCGAATTGAGGCGACGATTGGAGGCCGTCCACAATTTTGCCAGGGGTCGCATCCAAATTACGTCAGATCGGATGACATCTCGATACGCCTTCCGAGCGAATTCTACTGGGTTCAACAGTGGCGACTTAGTATGGCTACACAATTCACGACACCACAAATTTGTCGCCTACCAATATTCTATTCGGTCGCGAGATGCGCCTCCCGTATGATCTCAAATTTGGAGCTCCCCGAGATGACGTGACAAGAACATCGCAGTACGTTGGCGAATTGAGGCGACGATTGGAGGCCGTCCACAATTTTGCCTGGGGTCGCATCCAAATTACGTCAGATCGGATGAAATCTCGATACGACATCCGAGCGAATTCTACTGGGTTCAACAGTGGCGACTTAGTATGGCTATACAATCCACGAAGAGTTCGTGGGCGAAGTCCAAAGCTACAACAGAACTGGGAGGGCCCGTACGAGGTTGTAAAAAGAATAAATGATGTCGTGTACCGGATTCGAAAAAACCTTCGGTCGTAGATGAAAGCCGTCCACATCGATCGTTTGTGCGCATATAGAGGAGGATGCACTGTTCGGGGCGAACAGGTCTAAGGAGGGGCAGTGTTACGGTCTCGGTCTCCTAGTGACGTCATCACGCACACCCTCTAGGAGGGATAGTATATATATATATATATATATATATATATATATATATATATATATATATATATATATATATATATATATTCTAACCCTAACCTAAATTTCATGTATTTGAAAAATTTGAAAAGTTTTGACCAATCACCTAACGCGTTTTTTAATATTCATAAAATATTCATTAATATTCATTGAGAAAGCGAGTAAGTAGTTTCAATGAGTGTGAACTAGTTTTTTAAAAATTGGTTAGTACAAAAGTTCAATTTTCTCCTAAAACCCCAAGGAAAATACAACTAATAAGTGGTTCATATTGATAGTGCTAGTGAGTAGCACGATATAAGTTAATAAAATGACCGAGCCTCATCTGCACAAGTGCCTCGAAGTTTGCCTTCTACAACGTTCAAAGCATCCGTGCGGCCGCGTAATAGAATTGACAGAGAGAGTCGTCGTCGACCACCTGCCTATTATCAGTCCATAAATTCAAATCATTTAAGCAGAAGGGGAAGCAGTCGAAGAAAGAATTTTTTTGTGCAAGGGTTATGGACAAATGCAACAGTTTGGATGAGGTTGGGATAGAGGTGGCAAATATCGTTAGAAATGAACATTCGTTAATCTGAATATATTCATTTCAAATACTCGTTAGAAAATATTCGTTAGAAAATATTAATTAGAAAATATTCAGTAGCGGGTTCTATGATTTCTTAGAGGGGGTGGGGGATTAAATGAATCTATAGGTTGGTTGGGATGAAAAAAGAAGGAAAAAATCAATGAACTTAGCTGATAAAAAGTCAGTTTTTACCCCTAATTTCGCAATTTTTTTCTTCCTAATTTTACTAGACTTTCGCGAAAAAGATAGGCCAACAAGCAAAAAAGGTCATCCGCAGTTTTCTCCGTAATTTTACTTGACTTTTTGCCAAAAAATCGGTTTAACAAGCAAAAAAGTACGGTGGGGGTGCATCACCACTCACCCCGCTCATCCCCCCACGTTACGTAGAACCGCCACTGACGCTAAATATATAACTATATAAACTTGACGAAACTATACACTATTAACAGGCAAAATAGTACAGTTTCAGTACGTAATTTATATGTTGTAATAATAATTATTAACCTTTTAAAGGGGAATTAAATTTTTTAAGTCATTCGCCCACGGTGTAATTAATTTTTGGAAAAGGCGTTCATATGAAAACGTGAACATATGCGTTATAAACTTACTATATTTCAGGCTATATAGAAGCTAGAAAGATGCGGTTTGCACCGTTGTTGAGCATTTTTATTGCTCTTTTTATCCATCCGTGCCAAAAGAAAAAAGTTAGGGGTAGGGACCACTTTACACCCTAAAATCTGACCCCTCCCAACATTTTGTTCAAATTTTGATCAAAGGTCAATAGCAAAACGTTTTCAGTGGTAAACACCCAAATGTGAGCGATAGAGTTTTAGAGGAGTGTAATTGAAACAGAATAGTGCAAACATTTTGAAGATAGGACCATATTTGACGTAGTTATGATTTTTCTAGCCTCCGACTGAAGATTTTTTTATACATTTTCCGGCCTTGATCAGTCTACAGTAAATATCTCTTACATCAGTGGTTCCTAACCTTTTTATGATCACGTACCCCTGAAACAAGTATAAGAGAACAAAGTACCCCCTACCAGTGTACCTTATCCCATGACAAAGTTTGTGCTCTGCAAAATTTTGAAAAATGATGAACTGTGACAAACATCTGTCATAGATTGTGCACACATCAGGAAGAGTGATTCTTCTTTAGAATTTACAATTTAGTGCAAAAATTTCTACAGTATTTCTACTGTGCACAGAGTAAATTGTAGTGAGCTTTTAAACATACTTTATTTCCACATCAACGTCCTTCAAGTACCCCCAAGGGGTACAAGCACCCCTGGTTAAGAACCACTGTCTTACATATATAGTCAATAATATCGAAAACGGTGCTGCCTCCTATCGAATGGATGGTAACTAAATCAATTGGCGCGTTGGATAAATGTAAAAATGTTATGTTCGCGGTACACACATGCTTATCTAGCGCGCCGTTTATAAACGGAGAATTCCGTTTGGATATGATTTTACGCCACCGTTTATAAACGGTGAACCCCTGAAAGACATTAATTATGAAAACATACAATATCACTACGTAACAGTATAGGCCCTATAGTGAACGACACAAAAGATATTCGACAGCTACAGTATATTGGATGCAGTAGCACTGCTGACTAGTATTCAAACTTCAGCAAATCGTTAATCTGACCCGCTATTCCTTAGTCTTGGCAAGTCGTTAGATTAGGGCAAATCGTTAGATTAGGGCAAATCGTTAGATTAGGGCAAGTCGTTAGATTCATTATGGGTCCAGTATAGCCTAGTAGATCAATCAATCATTCAGTAAACTTCTATGGCGCCACTATCATATTACCCAGGGCATCAGCCGATGGCGCACCAAATCCAAATAGAATTAGAGCCAGATCAATCCGGAGGATCAATTAGAACAGCGGGGGAGCAATCTAAGGGGGATAAGCCAAGTCAAACAGGTAAATTTTAAGACCAGATCTAAAAGATGATAAATTTTTAGTTTTACGAAGTGATATTGGTAATGAATTCCAAAGCTTAGGGTCGCACACTGAGAAACAACTAGTGTCAATGACGGTGCGAGAATAAGGAACAACAAATGAAAGACCTGCCGAATACCTAGTGGATTGAGTAGTAGGTCGAGGGAGTAGTCGCATCTTAAGGTAATAGGGTTCATTATATAATATGGTTTTAAATACCAAAAGACAAATTTTATAATTAATTCGGTATTTGATAGGAAGCCAATGTAGGGACTGTCTTGTTGGAGTTATATGTTCGAATCTTGGAGTTTTGGATATGACCCTAACTAAGGAATTTTGTACTCTGGAGTTTCTGCATATTTGAATTTGTGATGCCAAAAAGCAAGGAATTGCAATAATCTAGGCGACTAGATACCAAATTACCAATGCATTGGCTAACTGAATAAGAACAGGCTTAGGGAGGAGATGTCTGATGCGATAGATATTCCGAATATGATAATGAGAAATTTTGCAGACTGAATTTATGTGACTAGTTAAAGAGAGAGAAGAGTCAAATATCACACCAAGGTTGCAAGCAGAAGTACTTCTAGGAACAACAGTGGAATCTCCTAATACTACGGATTTCAGAGATTCGAATTTAGTCAATTGAGCTGGAGTACCTAATGGCAAGAACTCAGTCTTTGATGAATTCAAAAGAAGCTTATTTGAATCCATCCATGACTGAATATTAGTAAAGACAGTGGATAGAGTCTTAAGGGATGAGTTTGAAGAATATTGATCAAAAGAGATGAGAATTTGAGTATCATCAGCATAAAGATGATACGCCACTTGATGTTCATCAAGAAGTGAACCCAAGGGGGTTGTATAGAGAGTAAATAACAGAGGTCCAAGAACCGAGCCTTGAGGGACACCACAAGACAGATCAGTGGGAGTTGAGAGATTCTCATTTATTATAACTGATTGAGTGCGGGGATGTAAATATGAAGAAAACCTATGTAAAGCAATGTCAGAGATTCCAAACCAAAGTTAAAGACGATGAAGAAGAATAGAATGATCAACAGTATCAAAGGCGTCAGATAGGCCAAGAAGTAAAATAACAGTAACTTTTCCAGCATCAATAGCCCGAACAATATAATCATGGACTGCCAACAGAGCCGTTTCAGTAGAGTGATATTTTCTGTAAGCAGACTGGAAAGGGAGGTAATGTGGACTAGAACACAAATGAAGATGCATTTGCTTAGCAACTATCCTTTCAAGGATTTTCGATAAGAAATTAAGATTAGATATAGGCCTATAGTTAGACAAGTCGTCAGGAGAGAGAGAGAGATGGCTTTTAAGTAGTGGGTGAACAACTGCATGAGCGAATGCAGAGGGGAAACACCCTTCAAGCAATAAGAGATTTATGAAGTTTGTTATTATTGGACCTAAAACATCAAAACAATCTCTGAGGATTTGAGTTATAATGCAGATAATGCAGATGCACGCATGCCAGCTAGTAGCGGCGGGTGGGGAAACTGGGCAGCTTCTGGCCGTGGGTGGTCCACGCTAGTCATCTGCCTGGCGGCCAACCGGCAAGCGTGGGAAAATCAACAAGCAATCCTAGGCTCGTAGACTCGTAGTCTTCTATAGGTGGCGCTGTAATCGTTAGAAATAACGAATGTTTTGAATAAGTCTTAGTCATTAATATTCATTGGAGCCCAATATTCGTTAGAATGAATATAAATGAATATTTATTTGCCATCTCAGGTGGGAGTGACAGTTGAAACAGTAAACGGATTCAAAGGCTATCTCGGAAAACTAGGTTACCGAATGTGGACTGTGGAGTAGAGGTGGGTCGATTAATCGAAATCGTAATCGAAATCGCGATTTTTGGAAAAACCGAAATCAAAATTGACACGATTATCAAATAAATCGAAATAATCGATAATCGTCGAAAAAATAATCGAAATCGCGAATAATTTTCGATTATTCCCGTAAGTTATATTATACAATATTTCCGATTCAAAGAAAGATCAGTTTACCGTTGATTATCAGATTTTCATTGAAAATGGATTCAACTGCGTATAAAGACAGGCACCATCTTTCTGGGTTTGACAGCAGCTTTCGATGCGGTGTGGCATGCGGGTTTAATGTACAAACTCTCGCTCAATTTGCCACTCTGGTTCTGTCAACTTGTGGAATTACTCCTCTCTGACAGACGGTTCTTAGTTCACTTGGGAGAAGATTTCAGCTCCTGGAGACGTCAGCGAAACAGTCTAACACAGTGTGCAGTTCTAGCACCTATGTTATTCAATTTGTAGGCTTATAGGCCTACACACGACTTACCGGATACCATAGGTAGGAGGTTTGGATACGCTGACGATATCGGTCTTGCCACCCAGGCTCGATCCTTTAAGGAGATTGAAGACCAGGTTATTTCTAGGATTGTGAATTGGGGTGGGGTGTCGGGAAAATCTGGGGTGTGTTTATTTCTAGGATTGTAGGATTGTGAATTTGGGGGTGTCGGGAAAATCTGGAGGTGTCGAAATTTGGAAGTCTCTACCGAAAAAGGCTGACAAGCAAAAAACCTTATAGAGACTCACAAAAATTCGGACAAGCAAAAAAGTCATCCGAGGATAAAAGTTGTGGGTTGTATTTTTTCCATTTGGGGGCAGGCCCCGTCAGAGGCTGAAGGCCCAGGCCAGTTGGAATTTCGAGGCCTCTCCTAGCCTTCCCAACAATTAAAATTTTGACAAGCGAAAAAAGGTAATCACCAATTTTGAGGACCGCAGAATACCTTCCTAGCTTTCCCAAAATCCCAAAATTGTCAACAAGCAAAAAAGGTCATCACCAAATTGTGAGGTCTCTTCTAGTAGTAGCTATCTAGTTTTCTAGCTCTCCCAGAATTCTAGACAAGGAAACAAAGGGAGACCCCAAATGATGTAGGCCCGAGCCGAATGGCCTTCCTGACCCCCCTCTGAATGGGCCTGTTTGAGGGTGTTCAGGGCTAATCAATATGCATTCTGTATGCATACCATTGTCACATTACCAAATTTTAGTGTCGACCTCAAATTGGGGGTGTTGGGGTGTTAGGGGTGTAGAAATATCCCTGTTGAAGACCAACTGAACATCGATACACAGAGGATTGCCGAATACTGTAAAATATGGCGGAAAGCCAGTTTCTAAAGGTACTGTGAAATAATCGAAATCGAAATCGCGATTATATAAAAAACCTTAATCGTAATCGAAATCGTAATCGTGAAAAATAATCGAAAATAATCGTAATCGTAATCGGAAAAAATAATCGTAATCGACCCAGCTCTACTATGGAGAGATACTGCAGTGGTTTACACACATGATTACACAGCCTCCTAAATCATTATAAATCACATTATTATTATTATTATTATTATTATTATTATTATTATAAATTATTATTATTATTATTATTATTATTATTATTATTATTATTATTATGAATTATTGTTATTGTTTTCATGAAAGATCTGCTATTCGGACTTGACAGCAGAAGTCTTGCTGTCCTTCGTGTCCTGAGAGCCCTTTGCTTTCTTAGGCCCCTGCTGCCTGTCTCTTCGTGACAGCTTTCGTTGATGTCTTTGGAGCATTGCTGGGTGGAGCAGCTGTCCGCTTCCTCAGACTCCTTCCCTCCGACAGATCAATGTCAACAAATGCAGCTTTGGCTTCAGCTACTGTTTTTTCAACCAGTGACTGAGGCTTCTTCTTTGAAGCTGCAGGTGGTTTTTTTGAGTGCTTTGCTGTCTTCCCAGCCTCTTTGCAGGTCGGTCGTAAGTGGAGAGTATGCTCGTACTGAGCGGTGTAGCAGCCACCCTTGATGTCGCAGAGTGGAGGATACGGATCGACGATTCCCATGTCGCACAGATTCTTCAGCACCATCAGAAACTTGATCTGATCCAGACGATCGAGCCACCGATGGCAGAACGCAAGCGTGCCAAAATGTTTGTCGATCACTCCGAGAAGCTGCATCGATTTCGTCACTCGGGTCGGAACATGACCGGCTTCATAGTTTTTCATGTAATGAGACGTCTCCATGACGACGTGAACGTGAACCTTTCCGGTGCTTCCGAAGGTCTCGATGGCAAGGAACTCACCTTCCTCCACCCTGGTCGTGTCACCTCCCTTGACGATCGGAACCGTCTTACCGACTTGGATCCTGAACGGCGCCATCGAGTGATCGCTCAGGTTATGTATGCTCTTCACTGGGTACATCTTTCCGTCCAATTCAACCTCATTGGATTCTATGACTTCCCGGATGGCCTCTCCGACGTCGCTGATACGCACGTAGATCCTGCGCTCACGGATCCCCGTGTTTGTCGCATCCTTCATCGCGGCAAGAAGCGGATCGTATCGTGAATTGAATGCCACCGTAAAAGCGCAATCAATGACCCGCCCGTTGAAGTGGATTCCAAAGTCGACCTTCATCAAATCGTCATGCTGGAATACCGTCATGTCACCGTTGTTATGATTGTGATGCGCAGCACAATTGTTAATGGAAACGTCCATTAGGAAGGCCAAACCGGCACGGTTCCGTCTTCTTTTATCAGCTTTCGGGTGATGCCTTCCAGAGTCTCGCAGAGATCAATCAGCTTCGGTCCTGGATTAAAAATCGTCTGCATGTACTTTCTCGTCTGTCTGTGAACCTCTGCAGCTATCCTGACCTCCTTGTACGTGTCGTTCTGAACTCGATCGCGAGCTCTAGCCTCTTCCGACGTAAATATATCTTTAGCCATGTTGCTGTCGGCGCCGACGTCATGATCCTGTATTTCTCCAACCGGATCTCCATCAGGCAAAAGGTCGATAAATGGTATGGACGGTGGAACAGTTTGCTCTGGTTTTCCCGCTTTTGGCGTTTTCTTCCGATTCATTTTCTTCTTGATGTTTTCTCCAAAGCGAGACTTTTCGTCTTCTTCATCTTCAGTCCATTCCTCAGTAGCTTCAGATTTTTCAGGTGGAGATTCATTCTCTGTCTCCTTCGGCATTTCTGGCTCATTTACCCCAGCTATGTCGTTTTCATTCTCGTAGAGAACTTGCTCTGCTTTGGGGGCGTTCTTGCTTTTGTATTCCTCCTGCTTTTTCTTCTTCTGTTGAGCGGTTTTGTCGTCGACGATGAACAGTTCGTTCGCCTCTTCATTCAACTCTTCGATTTCGACGTTCGTCTCGACGTCAGTCATAATCTTGAATGAATGCAGCTCTGGCAGGTTTTTGGTTTTCGATGAAAATGTTCCTTTAAAGCTACGTTATTGAATCGCTGTGTGCAGGCTGAGAGACGCTGGAATAAGTAAAATGGCTCTCTCGGATCTCCTGTAACGCATGCAATTCGGCGACCAATTTCGGCGATGAACTCGCTGCCTTCTGCGTTGAGTGGTCCCATAGTTTCAAATGCAATCGGAATAAATTTGTATGAGACGGGAAGGCCGGAGTATTTGTGATGCTTGCGTGTTGCTGCATTTTCCGCTGCGGCCCCGAGTGAGTTTGAGGTCAGATGCAAGTAGGATTTGGCACAGGTGTGGACAGATGTGACGTCCCATGCCACATATTTGCCACTGGCCCAAGGAATGAGAGTGGCTCCATCTGGTCTCTTTCCATCGGATCGAAGGAGACCCAGCGGTTCTTTCGTGCTCGGGACACCGGCTTTTTGAAAAGCCTGCCAAATGATGTCGTTCAGTGTGCAATGTCTGATAGAACGGCCGGCGGACAGTCTGCAGACAAAGCCGTGTTGTCCGCGTGGATCGACGATTTCTCCGCACTGACATTTATGTGGCGCACAGATATTAAGACCTAGTCGGAGACCAACCGCCACTCTAATAGCTTCGTTGTCCAGAAATAGGCCGCAGGAAGCTAATGGTAAGGCGTGCAGCCAATCTCCCGCATGTGGGGCAGCGACTGCGGTAAGCCTGGCTCGGTTGAAAGGATCAGTGTAGCTGTCCCAGATTTGTTTGCGTGCTTGTTCTATTGCGGGTCCTTCCCACGCTTTTTGTGATGTTGGTAAAGATTCGATAATTGAGGAGGGTGCTTTGATCTTGATGATCAGCTGCGACACGAGTGGATCCTGCGTGTCTAATGGCCCGAGGATGGCCGACTTCGTACGTTCAGTTGACGCGGCTGAAGCTAGGTAAGCATAAGGAGCCAGCGTCGACACCGCACGAAATCCAAGTCCACCCTCGCGGATTGGTAGAGTTGCCTGGAGCCACTGCGTATCATCCAAGTCTACATTCAAGATATTCTGAATACCGGTGCGCATGATTTTATCAATAACTTCGAGAAGCGGGTGTTCGCTGCACGGAGAGCATCTTAACAGATGGGTAAGTTTAGGTGCTCCAAACGATGATCTGAGGAGAATAATCGCATGTTGTGTAGGAAGACAACAGAGACGCTTAATTGCATCCTCGAGTGTAGCGCATTGTTTTCTGAGCGATTCATCAAGTGCCGATCCTTTGAAAAGTGGTGCACCGAGTAATTCCAAAGAACCAAACTCGACGCGTCTGAAATCGTTGGCGCGTCGCTGACAACAGAAGATTCACCATAGATTTCGCATTTGCGTCGGTTGAGGCTGATCCCTAAGCTAGTCTCGAGTTCGATGATCTTACTAAGATCGTTCATTACTGCTTTCTGTGACCCTCCGAGCGTCAAATCGTCTAGATATCCAATCTTCAGCTGTGACTGGAGGGAACGTAGAGTTGGCTGCAGAGGAAGACAGAAAAGCAGTGGTCCTAGTGGGTCTCCTGCTGAGGCCCCATTTCTGACCTTATTGAAAACGGACCAAATTGGAGAATTGAAGGGTAAGCGTAGCTTTGGTGTATGAAGGGATAAAGCTCAGGAACATGTTCGTAGACCGATCTCAGCATCACGTCCCGTCTAACGCTGTTGAAGGCCTTGGCGAAATCCAGTTTAACAAATAACTGGTCATGACGCATATTCGTAATGAAGGTGCGAGCGGCGTGAACTGCAGCCTCCGCATCCACCTGGGCATCCCACTCCGATCTGAATTGGGACAAGGTCTGGAGCCAGCTTGCTAACTGCATATCGGTTGGCGCATTTCGCAACCAGACGACGCCAGATGTATCCGATAGCAATGGGTCTTAGACCGCCAGATTTCTTAGATAATGCTATCAGGTTGCCTCCAAAAAGAATAGGTATTACCTGTTGAGGGCATTTTCCGGACAAGATGACGTTGGTGAAATCGGTTAGGGCCCCTCAACAGTTCCGCCGCCGACTCTTTGTTTTTCACCAGTTCGACCAGATGTTGAGGTCGGAAGCCATCCGGTCCACCTGCAGAGCCTTTAGGAAAAGAGTTGATTGCCTGTTCAACGTCATGAACAGTGACTTTTAGGCAGGTGGTAATTGCGGTCGGAGTCGGTAGGTGCCTCATTTCTTCTTGGTATGTATTCGAAGGGTGTTTTTCCAGTAATGCGGCGAAAGAGTCTGCACTCGGTTCGATCGGGTGATCGTTGTCGCAGAGAATGCGAGTGGCGGCGCGAATATTTCCGTCCTCCAGTTTGGCAGTAACCGCAGCGATTAGCCTTTCATCGGGAGATTTCGGTTTAGGCTTAAAGCAATGAGGCTTTGTAAGATTTGCGGTGTCGATTTCCTGTATGATCGAGCTTTGGTTCAATCGACTTTTAATGATCTGAGACAACTTACGGTTGCGTCCCGCACGGCTCGGCTGACGAAGGAAAGTTGTCGCGAATCCTAAAAGAGCCCGCCAAAGTTCTTGATTTTCAGGATGAGCAGAAATTGATCCAAGGAAATCCGTCAATTTACTCGAACACGCGAAAAGGGCTGATTTGGGGATGTGCTTAATAACGCGGACATTTGGGTCCGGATGATTCGGAGAGTCGGATATTGTGCTGGATTCAGGAATGGTCAGTTGATTTCGACGATCAGTGATCTGATAAACTTGGGAAGGGTCAACTGCGGCGGTGAGCGGAGGAAGGTGAGATCCTGGGCAGCGATTGTTTCGAGGGCCGTGTTCGTGGACGGTTCCATCTCGGATGTGCAATTGTCTTTGTACAAAGCAATGACTGCATACACCGCTCGCTTTTCGCGTCGTTCGAAAAAGATCGTTGTTTTCATTAATAACGGACTCCATGATAACGTCACAGATGACGGTTACATATCAGTATTCAGGCCGAGCGTTAAAGTTAATGATTCAAAACATACGACCTCTCAATGCTAGTCTTCTTTCAACTGCAGAAACAGACGCAAGCGCAGTGTTCCTCGAATGGCGAAATTAATCTTCGAGATCACTGAATCCAGGGCCACCGAACAACATGAATTATACTCCATAACTAAGAAAAGAACTGTTTTTAAACGCCAATTTATTTATTATTATTATTATTATTATTAGTGCTGTTACGGTTTCACCTCGAGCAGTCTCGGTCGGTTTCGGTTCGGTTTGGACCGAAAAACCGCGGTTTCGGTTCGGTTCGATTTTTAACCCTAGGTTAGGTTAGGTTAACCTAACTCTAACCCTAGGGTTAGCGATAGGTTAACCCTAACCCTATGACCTCTTTTTTGCTTTCAGGATTTTGGAGAGGAAAAAATGATACAATTATGACCTCTTTTTGCTTGTCAGGGTTTTCGAGAGGAAAAAATACAATAATGACCTTTTGAGGACTTTAATAAGAAATAAAAAATAAAATGACGTTACACGATTTTTGAAAATGGGGTCGGCCCGTTGTGACGTCATATTTTAGGGGTCCGACGTTGCGGGACGTTGCGTGACTTAGGGGGGGGGGCGGTAAAAAAGTGACAAATTCGCGTGACGTCATTTGTGGACGGCCCCTTTATTTAAGTAACCTCTTTTCAGCTGATGCAATTGCCAATAGGCCTAATTTTAAACTCGGCACGATTTAAAGTCAATTAGAAGGCATTACTGCACGTGTGAAAGCCAGTAGGGGCACTAACAGGGCTTGAACCCGCTCCGTTAGCCTCAGGGATATTTCTAGGATTGTGGATTTGGGGGTGGGGGTGTCTAACTCAATTTTGAAGGTGTCCGGAGCTAATTGGCATTCCACACTAAACTGGCACTGCGCGACAGCCTACACTACTAATGCAGCCATTTTAAAATTGTTTTTACTGATTTCAATAATGACGTCAGACTCTGACTCATCATAGAAATATAGACATGCCAGAAGAACAACACTCGTTATTTTAGCGTTTAAAAGCTGTGCATTGATTGAACTACATTCAAAATGCATTAAATGCATTTAATAGTAGTAGTAGTAGTAGTAGACTTCTTTAGCGCCATTGTAGTAGTACATCTGCACCAGTCGATGGTCGCTTCAGTGAATAATCGTAGTCGTGAATCATTGTCCGTGGTGAATCGAGGTTGTAATCCAATTTAATGCATTGAAAAAAGAGATCATAGGGTTAGTGTTAACCCTAACCCTAACCTAGGCTAGGTTAGGGTTAGCGTTAACCCTAACCTAGGGTTAAAACGGAAGAAAACCGTCCAATTTGCATGGTCAAAACCGCGGTTTCGGTTCGGTTCGGTTTTGACCGAAAAAGCGCGGTTTAAGTAAGTAAAGTAAAGTAAAATCTCGTGGATTTCTATAGCGCCTTGGAAAGCAGCACAACAGTAGCTGCTTATTCTTAGGCGCTCAGCCTCTCTCAAAATAGCTATAGGAAAGGTGTTGGATCAGCCAGGCAATAGTCAATATCCGAAGGGCAGTGAGGCTAGGTTGTTACAGCTATGGCGGAAATGATTTAAGAAACAGGAAGGATTTAAGCTTAGACCTGAAGACTTGAGGAGATAGTGCAGGAATTATAGGAAATGAGGAATCAGATTTTATTGTTTTAAAGTGTCCAAGTGTGCGAAGGGAAGCTGGGATCGAGTTCCAGAGTTCAGGTGCAGCGTATGAGAAGGCACGATTGCAAATTTTCAGGGATGATTGATTTAGCGGGCGTGACAGAGTGAGATGAGATGACGAACGTGTGGGGTCGAGGAGGCTGAGGGGCTAATAGTGACCTAAGGTAGACAGGTTTTGATGACTGAAGTGAGCTATGTGTAAGTGTTATTATCTTATATTGGATACGTTCAGTTATTTTAAGCCAATGTAATGATTTTAGTATGGGGAAATATGGGAGAATTTAGGTGACTTAGTAACAGCACGAGCAAGTGCATTTTGTATTGATTGCAATTTGTTGATAGAGGCTTTGGGAAGGTTATAGTAGAGGGAGTTACAATAATCTAATTTGGAGTGGACTATTGAAGTGGCAATTGTGGAGGCAGTTTTAGTATCTAGGCAAGGACGTAGGCGGCGAAGGTCACGAATATGAACATAGCAGGCTTTTGATAATTGGGAAATTTGTGATTCAAGTTTAGAAAAGAATCAAATTTGAATCCTAGATTTCTAGCAGTTGGAACAGGGATTATTGTGGTGTCAGAAGCCAAAACTAGTTTAGGATTGTCAATTTTTTTGAGTTGTTGGGGTAGTCCAATTAAAAGAAACTCTGTCTTAGAAGGGTTAAGAGCGAGGAGATTAGATGACATCCAAGCAGAGATCTATGAGAATGCAGATTCAAGCTCAATAATAGAAGCATTGAATGAAAGAGGTGAGAAGGAAAGGAATAGCTGAGTGTCATCAGCATAGAGTTGGTGATTTAAATTGAGGGAATTGATTAAAGATGAGAGTGGTGTGGTGTAAAGGCTGAACAGTACAGGCCCAAGAACAGATCCTTGAGGCACTCCAAAATCTACAGCGTGAGATAGAGAAATTTGGCTAAGACAGGACACTTGAAAAGACCGGTTTCGGTTCGGTTCGGTTCGGTTAACCGTAACTAGTGCTGTTACGGTTAACCAAACCGAACCGAAACCACGGTTTTTCGGTCAAAACCGAACCGAACCGAAACCGCGGTTTTGACCATGCAAATTGGACGGTTTTCTTCCGTTTTAACCCTAGGTTAGGGTTAACGCTAACCCTAACCTAGGGTTAAAACCCTAGGTTAAGGTTAGTGTTAACACTAACCCTATGATCTCTTTTTTCAATGCATTAAATGCATTTAATGCATTTTGAATGCAGTTCAATCAATGCACAGCTTTTAAACGCTAAAATGACGAGTGTTGTTCTTCTGGCACGTCTATATTTCTATGATGAGTCAGAGTCTGACGTCATTATTGAAATCAGTAAAAGCAATTTTAAAATGGCTGAAATTGAGGTAGACACCCCCACCCCCAAATCCACTATTTTAGAAATATCCCTGAGGCTAACGGAGTGGGTTCAAGCCCTGTTAGTGCCCCTAGTGGCTTTCACACGTGCAGTAATGCCCTATATGCCACTTTAAATCATGACGAATTTAAAATTAGGCCTATTGGCATTTGCATCAACTGAAAAGAGGTGACTTAAATAAAGGGGCCGTCCATAAATGACGTCACGCGAATTTGTCACTTTTTTAACCCCCCTACGTCACACAACGTCACACAACGTCGGACCTTTAAAATATGACGTCACAACGGGCCGGCCCTCCATTTTAAAAAATCGCGTAACGTCATTTTATTTTTTATTTCTTATTAAAGTCCTCAAAAAGGTCATTCTTGTATTTTTTCCTCTCGAAAAACCCTGACAAGCAAAAGAAGGTCATAATTGTATCATTTTTCCTCTCCAAAATCCCTGAAAGCAAAAAGAGGTCATAGGGTTAGGGTTAATCTATCGCTAACCCTAGGGTTAGGGTTAGGGTTAACCGTAACCCTAACCTAGGGTTAAAAACCGAACCGAACCGAAACCGCGGTTTTTCGGTCCAAACCGAACCGAAACCAACCGAGACTGCTCGAGGTGAAACCGTAACAGCACTAACCGTAACAGCACTAATTATTATTAATAATTTTTAAAAATTTTAAAATGTTGTATTTGTAAATGTAATGTGGCAGCACGGCGCTGAATGCACTGAACCTAACAAATATTTTCTAAGGAGTAATGAGTTTGCGTGAGCATTTTATTTGCACAGTGAAATTTTTTTTTCAAAATTAGAAACGGCGTTTTTACATTCGTACACTGTTTTTATATTTGAACTTTATTCGGATGTGCCAATGAAATATGTCGGACGATAACAAAGACTTTCGTTACAGAAGCATGATGGAAGGAACAGGTCTAGTTGCTGAGGAAGCGCAAAATATTGACGCTACTGACGATTTCGATCCTTTTTGTGGAATAGTTGAATGTGTCGATGAAAATCTAGACGTAGATCTTTCAGCTCCACCAGAGAGTCAGTGAGTACAAATGAGATTTGAATATTTGGCATGGACAGTATTAGATATTTGCATTTAGATTGTCAAAATTCGACGGTAATGCTGGTTCAGTCTATTTTTCTGAACTTTCCCCCATTTAGAACTACTGCTGAGCAAACCTGGGACCATTGTGGCCCGTACTGCACCTATCATCACAAGACAAAACATGCTCCTATCATCACAAGACCTCTTTTATCTCATAACAGCAAACCCTGGTATAACTCTTTCATTCATACTTTCAAGTCATTTTGCAGACGTCTTGAACGAACCTACCATAGAACACATTCTCCATCTGACCTTTTAAAACGATTGTTCCGCCACCAACCTATCATAATCTCATTACATCTGCCAAAAAGAAGTACTATTCTAACATCATTTCAACAAATAGCTCTAATCCACGAAAGCTCTGGAAAACTGTAAATGATCTTTTCCATCGCAAAGACCCAAAACCTCTCCCTCAATCCATTTCCCTGTCAGAACTTGCTGAATCTTTTGCTAATTTCTTCTCTGGAAAAATCTCCAAGATTCGCAGTGTCCTTAAGTCTTTCACTATTACTCAAACCACCTCTCCTCGTTACCCTCCTCCCCACAACCTCCATGCAATATATCCTGCTTCACTCCTACAACTGAAGAAGAGGTATCCAAACTTCTACTATTCTTTCAAAACAAACTGCGACCTAGACCTTTCAAATAACTCTATATAATGCCCATCAGTCTGCCTACACTAAACATCACTCGAATGAAACCGTCCTCACCTACATTCATGACAGACTCTTAACCGCAATTGGTCTCCAACAAGTTAATGGCCTTTGTCTCCGTGATCTCTCTGCTGCATTTGATACCATAGATCACAAAATTCTGCTCGAGCAACTCTCTCTCTGGTTTGGCATATCTGATAAAGCTCATAGTCACAACTGGTTTGCGTCTTATCTCAAATCTTGGTCTTTTCAAGCTTAGTGTCCTGTCTTGGCCAAATGTCTCTATCTCACAGTGTAGATTATGGAGTGCCTCAAGGATCTGTTCTTGGGCCTGTATTGTTCAGCCTTTACACGACACCACTTTCATGTTTAATTAATTCCCTCAACTGGTCCTCTTTACTCAAACAGTGTGCCACCATGCTTACGCCTATCATAACTAGAATCATCAACCTCTCTCTTACCTCAGGCACTTTCTCATCCTCATTCAAAAACTCTTTTGTCACTCCTCTCCTGAAAAAGCCTGGTCTCGACAAAGACCTTAATAGCTAATGTGCTTTCCAAACTGACCGAACACCTTTCAAATAACTCTATATAATGCCCATCAGTCTGCCTACACTAAACATCACTCAAATGAAACCGTCCTCACCTACATTCATGACAGACTCTTAACCGCAATTGGTCTCCAACAAGTTAATGGCCTTTGTCTCCGTGATCTCTCTGCTGCATTTGATACCATAGATCACAAAATTCTGCGCGAGCAACTCTCTCTCTGGTTTGGCATATCTGATAAAGCTCATAGTCACAACTGGTTTGCATCTTATCTCAAATCTTGGTCTTTTCAAGTGTCCTGTCTTGGCCAAATGTCTCTATCTCACAGTGTAGATTATGGAGTGCCTCAAGGATCTGTTCTTGGGCCTGTACTGTTCAGCCTTTACACGACACCACTTTCATGTTTAATTAATTCCCTCAATTTAAATCACCAACTCTATGCCGATGACACTCAGCTATTCAGTTTCAGACCAATAGCCAACCTTCCATTCCTGTCGGCTGCTCGAGAGTCTGGTTAACACGCAACTCGCCAGGCACCTGGCCTGTAACGGTCTCATGCGCGTCATCAGTCTGCCTATCGAGGCGGGCCATTCCACTGAGACAGCCCTGCTCAGGATTTTCAACGACATTGTTGACGCCAATTACCAATGGGGATCAGGCGCTTCTGTGTATGCCTGACCTCTCCAGCGCGTGAAATACCGTCGACCACTCTATCCTCATTCGCCGCCTCGAGCTATCCTTCCGGTATTAAAGACCAAGCGCTACTTTGGCTGTGCGACTACCTCTCGAGAGGACACAGTCTGTCACCTGGGAGGGTCGTGACGTCAGCTAAATGTCCTGTACGCTGCGGAGTACCACAAGGGGCTTCCATCCTAGGTCCACTCCTGTTTATCTTATACGCTGCGGATGTGGGACGATTGTAGACTCGCATGGGCTAGCATGGCATGCTTATGCCGATGGCGGGCAGGTGTACTCCTCCTGCCCATCCCTGAAAACAGATCATCTGCGAGCTCGCCTTACAAGACTGCATCTGCGAAATAATGCAGTGGACAGCGACAAATCGCCTTGCATTAAACCCTGTAAAAACTGAACTGTTGTGGATTAACACCCCTCGGGTCCACCAGATCAGTCGAACGCCGCTTTACGATCGAGATGCTGTCGCCGCCCGCCTACCGGGCGCGCCCTCGGTGTTCTCCTGATGACTCCCTATCGCTCGCCGCCAAGTGAACTTCGTGACCCGCGCTTGTTACTTTCAGCTCCGAAAGATTAGGAGATTCGTCGTTACATCTCAACGCCAGCTGCGATACATCTAGTCCGTGCCTGGTGTTATCCAGGCTGGATTATTGTAATAGCCTCCTCCTTGGTCTTCCCGACTATCAGCTGGGCCGACTGCAATC
The DNA here is from genome assembly GCA_018105865.1 of Metaphire vulgaris. Lineage (NCBI taxonomy): Eukaryota > Metazoa > Annelida > Clitellata > Crassiclitellata > Megascolecidae > Metaphire > Metaphire vulgaris. The sequence goes on from CM030842.1 coordinate 7,837,701, forward strand.
GGTCCTGAACGCCGCCGCCGGATGATTTTCGGTGCCAGGTGGCATGACCACGTTACCCGTTATTAAGGGATAAGCTCCATTGGCTCAAGATCCCGGAGCGTATCATTTTTAAACGATGCTCGCTGACCTTCCGAGCCTTGCATGACCCTTTTCTGCCCCGAATATCTTTCGGCGTTGATACGCAGGCCGGTGATGACAGACTGTCGCAAACAGCTTCATTCTAGCAAACGATCTCACCTCTACGCTCCTCCGCCTAAGACCGTGAAGCTTGGAGAAAGATCTGTGACTCGGGCAATCCTCTCCTTTGGAACGCACTTCCAGCTTCTGTGACCACGACAACCAACTTCGAGTCGTTTTATCGAACCTTAAAACTCATTTATTTCGCTTTATCGTATGACTGTCTTTTTAAAACGCTCTTGCCTTTGGCCTTGGCCAGGCTATAGCGCTACATAAATTATCAAGTAGAATAGAATAGAATAGAATATTCCTTTTCTTCTCACCTCCTTCCTTTAATGCATCTATTGTTGCGCTTGAATCTGCATTTTCTTCAATCTCTGCATGGATGTCATCTAATCTCCTCGCTCTCAACTCATCTAAGACAGCGTCTCTTTTAATTGGACTACCTCAACAGCTCAAAAAATTGACAATCCTAAGCTAGTTCTGGCTCCTGACACCACAATAACCCCTGTTCCAATTAAAAAACCGCTGAGGCAGAAGACTGGCAACTTCACACAAACATTAGATTTGAACACAATTACTTTCCCACGGTCAAGCAAACAAATTTATAAATAGCCTAAAGTAACAATTAAAAACAATTACTCTCTCACGGTCAAAGCAAAGGATGGCGACTCCGATACTCCTTAGCATTGTTTCCACGGTTATTATATAATTTGACGGCAGACATAGAAAACTATTATTTAATAGTCAACCTAAAACATCATCATCATCGTTGTCGCCGCGTTGTCGCCATTAACATCATCAAACGGCGATTTAATGGCCAGACAAACAAGATTCCTATTTCCGAGACTTCTATAGTGCCACAACATGGCCAAAGGCGCTTGAAAACGCCGGCATGTCAATGACGAACGATGATGATCTTGAAAGTCCGCTTTTTATGGAACTCCAGTTGAAGTAAGTAAGCAAACATGGAGAATTTGAATTTTTAATATACGGCTATAATAATAATAATGTGATTTTAAGTGGTTTAGGAGGCTAAGTAAGCGTGTGTGAAAACCACTGGTTACTGAAATCTATGGACGTAATGGCCGCTCGTCTACCGGAGATGCTATCCTTACCATTAGGCTTTCAAAACTCTGATTTTTAGATAATTAACAGCCAGCCAACAATAAAAGCCCCTAAATATGATCCTAAATAATTCAGGAAGTGAGCGAAAAGCGTGATTCAGCCACTGGGTCGTATATTTCAAGAGTTATGACTGATTTTGATGAAGCTTATTATGCGACCATGGGACCGCTTTCAAAACACTTCGTTTGTGCACTTATTGCACCTTTCTGCACAAATCCACCCTTGTAGAACGATGCACCGACATTTATTCTGCAATTGTATGCGTAAATAAGATTTTTATAACGATTATTTAAGCAGTTATAACCCTATTTGCACCGGCGTGGTGAATGTGGTTTGACTAAAATACGGCTCGCCTAATCTTTTCTTCTAGGCCGCTTTAAGGCCCACTTGAGCTATCAGTCGAAAGTTTCATGGTTTTCTGACTCAAAATTTGTAATAGTTAAGATCTATTTCGCTTTAATTATTTAGATATTTGTAATCGAAATGTCAATGGGGTTTTATCACTATGGCCAATCATCACGCTGTCTCCCTTGGTCACGTGACTAAATTAATGGCATCCCGGCTACCATTGACGAGGTCCCATAACTTAGATCACTGTCGCTCTTTCATTCGCAAAGCCTCCCAATCGTCTTGTACCGCATTTGTGTGACTTCCTACTAGTTTTAAGTTTCCAGTATAACCCGCATACGAATATACCCCGCAAGGGGGGCTGCAGTTTGTAAATTCTTGTATTACCCGTGGGTAATAATCGTGCAAATACGGTACATTGGCTTAAAATAGGGCTGTAGCGGACGCAAATTTTTGAAATCCGGCCGGAGCCGGATTTACAATTTAAAAATAAAAATAAAATAACTTAAATAAGTAATAACTAATAACGTACTACATCACTTGACTTAGGTGAGTGGAATCACTCGACTGTTCATTACTAATTTACTGCAGTTCATTACTAATTTACTATAGAGTATAGACATGACAATGATGACAATTATGACATATACTCATAATTTATTAATTTAAATCGCGGCCTCATAAAAACATGTACAGAAAATTCACTTGACTGGGCAACACAAATCCGGCTTAAATCCGGCAAATTTGGACCGGAGCCGAAGCCGGATTTGTAAAATTGGCCGGATTCAGGATTTGCCGGAGCCGAAATCCGGTACAGCCCTAGCTTAAAATAACAGATTGTATCCAATATAAGATAACAACATTTACATATAGCTCACTTAAGTCATCAAAACCTGTCTACCTTAGATCACTTCGTCATCTCATCTCACTCTTTCACGCCCGATGAATCAGTCATCCCTGAAAATTTGCAACTGTGCCTTATCATACACTGCACCTGAACTTTGGAACTTGGTCCCTGCTTCCCTCGCCATTCTTGGATACTTTCAAGCAATACAATCCGAGTCCAAATTTCCTATAATTCCTGCATTATCTCCTCAAGTCTTTAGGTCTAAGCTTAAATCCTTGCTATTTCTAAAATTATTTCCTCCATAGCTGTAACAACCTAGCCTCACTGCCCGTCGAATGTTGACTATTGTTGCCTGGCTGATCATTTACCTTTCTCATACCTATTTTAAGAAAGGCTGAGCACCTAAAAATAAGCAACTACTGTTGTACTTCTCCCCAAGGTGCTAAATAAATCCACAAGATTTTACTTGCTTAGCCATGCCGATTCTGTGAGTAATATCCTGCAGACACCTGCCATCAGAACTCTGGACACTGCCCAGGTAGGTGAATTCAGGTACATTTGCCACCTGGTGTCCATTAACATATGTGGCTCCTCCAGCACCCCGATTCTACAGCTTGTTTTTGTCCGGACACGTTTACCGTATTTGCACGAAAATTACCTGAGGGTAATACAAGAAATTACAAAGCACAGTCTTCATTGCGGGTTACATTCGTATGCGGTTTATACTGTAAACTTGAAACAAAGAATTTAAAAACACTGCTTTAAGTTCTATTAGGAAGTCACAGAAAAATGTGGTACAAAGCGATGAAATGAAATTTCAAGATTGTTTTTGAAGGATATATAACTGGTAAGTTATATGTCCTTAATATTGTACCAAAGCTGGCTTGGCGCCTTCTGCTTGTGTTGCACGTGTATGCATGTACCTCGGAAAGTCGCCGTTCTTGACAGTTTGCAGGCATTTTGCACCTGTTTTTTGCACTAAATGAGTGGAAAGTGACCATCTCGTCATTTTCGGGTAGTCATCCGCACTTTCTCTGTGTAGATTTGGACGTTTTTGGTCGTTCGCCATCAAATGTCTGGACCGCCATCTTGTACGAATATTATCACAGCCGGTAGAACTCTAGGCAAGACATACGCTCGACAATGCTACGACGCTGTCTTTCACACTAGATCGAACGACCGCTGTCCTAACTTCGATTGGAATTCCATCAAAACGGACTTTCAAGATCGTCATTATACATTTGTCATCGACATGAAAACGATGTCAAAGCGCCCTTGATTTTGGCCTTGGCTTAGTTGTGACGCTATAAAAGTATTCTCGGAAATAATAATATAGTTTGTCTGGCCATTCATACACCATTCACGGCTTGTATTTGATAGGGACCTATCCATATAGAACACATGTGGAAATTCCATATTTTGACTCCCCCTCACCCTGTTGCACACCGTACATTTGTGGGACACCCTCCCTATTATTATTATTATTATTATTATTATTATTATTATTATTATTATTATTATTAACGATAATTGATATAGCGCTACATGATAGCGAAGGCCATAGTGAAGAGCACTTTACAATAGTCTTTAGTAGGAAATGTTGAAAAGATGTGTCTTAAGTTTCACTAAGAATCAGTTGGCGGGGGGTAGTCTCCCTCATTATGTCCTCAGGGAGGGAGTTCTACAATATTGGGTTCCCCCTCAAAACGGATTGGTTCCCGAATTTAGCAGTCTTAGATGGGTGCGGGATAACGAGCTGAACTCGACATCTTGAGCGAAGCCGTGAGCGTCTGTCGGTTGGTGAGGGTCGGTGTACCAGTCTCGAAAGATACTGCGGACAGCACGGGTCGTGCAGAACCCTGAACGTAAGCCAACAACATTTGAAAGTTATCCGTTCAGGGATCCGAAGCCAATGAAGGCGATCTCGCAGTAATGGTGTAACATGTTCATTCCACCTGACTCCAAATATAATATCCCCTATGCATGCGTACAAAATAGCAACCCCCCTAGGGGGAATTAATTTTTAGCCATAGACTAGAACACAATTACTTTCTCACGGTCAAGCAAGGTTCCCAACTCAGCCTATTCTGCTTTTGCAGTTTATTAATAGAGTAGACCCACAAACTATATTCTTATTTTCCTCCACTACTGAAAATTACATAAATTTTCCAATATAACCTTTCCTTAACCCCTTTACTGTCCATTAAAATTTTACAAGCCGTCACCGTGCTGGCCATTTAGTTTGCTTGAAAAAAAGCGTTCTACAAAACTGAATATTTAAATTTACTATATCTCAGGCAATACGAGAGCTAAGAAGATTAGGTATACACCACTGTTTAGCATTTTTATTGCTTTTTCTAACCATCTGTGCCAAAAAATAATTTGGGGGGTATTGTCCACCCTATGGTCTAGAATAGCACCCCTTCACAATTCTTTTTTCAAAGCTCACCAGCTAAAACTGTTGAGTGGTAACCCTACTTTGTTGAGCGGCAAAGTTGTAGGAGAGTGTCAGAGGGAAAAAATAAATCAAAAAGTTTGAAAATCGGACAACATTTGGTAGAAATATATTATATCTAACTCAAACACCCCTCTGTCGGAACATAGGCTGGCTGTAGTCGTTATTCAATGTCAGCAGGCTTCCAAGGTATTCAAATTCTGTTACGTGTTCGATTTTGTCTCCATTTACTGTTATGTTTACCGTGTCCTCTTGTTATCCAAACATCATTGTTTTTTTTTCTATGTTTACCCTCAATCCCATAGGCTCTGCAGCTTCCACCACACTGTTGAGGCTTTCTTGTAAGCTTTTAATTTCTTCTTCTATTAGGTCTGTGTCGTCTGCGAATCTCAGGTTGTTTACCAATCTCTCCATTGATCTTGACTAAGGTTGTTAAGACAGCTGGTTTTGAAGGACTGGTTAACTGTTCAAAAAAGACCGGTTAACCGCTCGTTAGCGGCAGTCTGGTGTCATGCCAACATCAATGTGCTTTGATGCCGCTGGCATAGGTGCCGGCGTCCTGCGCGGCTACATCAAAGCGCTTTGATGCCGCTGGCGCCTATGCCGGCGTCCAGTGCGGCTACAACAAAGCGTTTTGATGTTTTCAAATCGAAATTATGGTTAAACGGTCAAAGTTAAAAGGAGCGGTCCTTGCTCTTAGGACCGTTTAACCGGTTAACCGTTAACAACCTTAATCTTGACTCCTTTTCTCTTGTTCTCTCCTGCATCCATTACCCTTTCTAGATATGCAATGAAGTTAATGGTTGAGACTGGGTCTCCTTGTTTTGTTCCCTCTTTCTGTTCACTCCTAGTTCTTGTCCTACTCTTACTGTTGCCTTTGTGGTTTTATACATGGTTTGTAGCATTCTTGTGGCTTTGCTGTCTACCCTATTAATATAGGAGTCCAAGGTTGTCCAGATCATTTTGTGTTCTACTGTATCGAACGCCTTCTTGAAGTCTATGAAGCAGTTGTATATTAGCTTGTTCTTTCTTCAAGCTTTCTCTGCTATGAGTCTCAATATCAGAATTTGCTGTGTAGTGCTTCTGTCTTTCCGGAATCCTGCCTGCTCTTCTCCCAGGTATGGTTCTATGCTGGTCTGTAGCCGTTCTGGTATCACCTTTAGTAGTATTTTTGTCATGTGGTTTATGAGAGAACTTTATTGTTCTGTAGTTACTGCATTCTTTTATATCCTTCTTTTATCTCATTTCTTCGCTATTGTTACTATTGATTTGGTCCATTCTTCTGGCATCCCTCCTTCTTCCTATATCTCATTTATGATCTGATATAACTCTCCCTCCAGATGTTCTCCGCCTGCTTTCAAGACTTCAGCAACTATTCTATCTGTTCCTGCGCTCTTCTTGTTCTTTAGCTTCCATAATGCTCTGTGCACCTCTTCTCTGAGTGGAGGTAGTTTTTTTTGTCCTCCCTTGGTGGCACAATGTCTTTCAATTTCTTCTTGATCTCTTCTCCTTCGTTCGTTGTCTCTCTTGTTTTTGAGCTATAGAGTTCTTTGCAGTATTCCGTCCATTTCTTATTTATCTCTTCTTTCTCTGTTAAGATTTTCCTCTCTTTGCTCTTTATCATTCTCGCTCTCGATTGCCACTTTCCTCCAAGTTCTTTTATCAGTTGGTATGTCTGTTTCATTTTCTTCTCATCTGATGTTGTTTGTATTTCTTATTTCCCTACAGCGTTCTTTTATCCATTTCTCTTTGTCTGCTCTCGCAGCGTGTCTTACTTCGTTGCATTTCTTCTTATATGATTCGTTGGCTGTTTGTGATACATGTCGTTGTAGTTTTAGTTTTCTTTTCTCATCTGCCAAATCCAGTTTTGTGTTGTGATGTATGGCTTTCTCTTATTCTTAGTTACCAGTAGTATTTCCTGCATTGCTTGTTTTATATTTTTCTGCAGCTTTTCTATTCTGTTGTCCATGCTGTTATCTTTCTGTCTTGTTTCTGTTGGGTCATTCCGTGTCAAATCAACATGCTTTTGAATAAAATCGGACGTCATCGTCTCAGATTTTGATGAAAATTGGCACAATTGTTCATCCCCATGAGTAATTTTGAAAACCATAATATTAGAGTTTGGGGTCAACCCATGTCCAAACTATGGGTCATGAAAGTTTGGTCAAAAGGCGCCACCTTGCGACAGTAAAACTGTAATATCTCCACTTCTGTGATAGCTAGAGACATGATCTTTGCACCAAACTTTAGCTTTTTGAAAGCTCTATCTGGGCCAATCAACAGGTACACCTAGAGTTTGAAAACCAAAAGAACAAAGACAATCATAGCACATAATTTGACATTTTGACCAATGTTTATTCAACAATATTTATGATATTATTTGTGAGGAATAAATGGTGAAAATTTCAGAGTGGGAACTCTTATAGTTTTTATGCAGTGAGTAAAAGAATATTTGCCCCCAATGCAAAATCGCAATTAAAACATTCCTGTTGTACATTGCATTCACTAAGTGACTAAGTTAATTTAGTGTGCCAGTGACATCTGACACTTACACACATCTGTGACAGTTTGCCTTACATTTAACAGTTTTTTTATTTGCTGTGATTGTTTTTATGTATAGGTGGTATCATGGTCGACTTGATCGTAATGTTGCAGAAGATCGACTTCGACAGGTTGGTCAGCTTGGCTGCTACCTGATAAGAGAAAGTGACCGGAAGCCTGGTTCATATGTGCTGTCTTTCCATGGAAAAACTGGTATTAACCATTTTAGGTAAATTTGAAGCTTAATTACATGACAAGGAATTTTGTATTTTTGAATTATATATTTTTTTGGTTGACCATCTCAGAAAATTATGAAATTTACAAGAGATGTTCCCCAAACATTCATATGAAAGTTTCAAAAATTGTTGCTAGTTCTCTTAAGTAGTTTTTCTGATATTCAACTTTGATAGTTCCGAGGGAGGGCCTGTTTTTGGGGTTTTGCGACAGCCGCTTAAATTTCATGCAGCTTCGGAACTTTATAGCTTCAGTAGTATCATAGCCAGGGTGTTGAAACTTTCTTAACTTATTCACTATTACCGTATATACTCAAGATAAAGTCGATCCAAGTATAAGTCGACCCCTAGATTTTGGGTATTTGAAGGTGTCTAAAGCCATTGACCCGGCTATAAGTCGAAGTGACGTCACCGTGGCGAACCCTCTTGAGGTGATAGTGAGAGTCGGAACAATGGTGGATGCGAAGTGGGCATGTGGCGGCAGCGGCGCCATTGTTTTGATTGAAAAACTGCGTTTTAGCTTTGAACTATCGAGAAACTGAACGATTTTCACATTCCCAGATTGATTCCTGACGATTAAGAAAATTTTAAACCTGCTATTCGCTCATTCTTGACAATATAAAAATCTTAATTACCGGTAATCTTGAATTTTTTTTATATTTATGTAGCGCCAATATTTAATTAATATTTATGTGGCGCCTATAAATTACCAATCTTAAAAGCGCTGATGTGAACTTTTATTTAGATGCCGTAGCGTATGTTGAAAATAATTACGCAGTTAGCTAAATTAATTATTTTTGACATGCTATGTATGGAAACTTTACCCAACAGTTAGTGCCTCGAGTATAAGTCGAGGTCAGGATATATAACCTGTGAATTGGCCTTAAATTTCTCGACTTTATCACGAATATATATGGTAGTAGTTGTTTATAAAACAAGGGCAAAAACTGTTCTCACTGCACAGTCACAAAAATTTAAGAAAAAAAGTTGCACACTTCCTTGATATTCAGTGTTTAGCTCTCAAAAGGGAACCTTTCTCTTTATTTCAGAGTTGTAATTTTTATTTTGTAAACTGCCTAGTAGCTATGCTTTCTTTCATTGCAAGCAGATAGATTGTTGCTGCCTGAAGTTTTAGTGGGCATAAAAATGTGTCCAAAGGCCTATGATGACTTGGCTTTGAGTGTGAAAATGGTCATATGGGACAGGTGGTAGCTTAAAATAAATGGTATCTCTGTTCTGTTCTGTTCTTTAGCCATACTCGATGCAAGGTTGGGCTACACTATGTATCACATCTCTCCATATCTGTCGTTTTTCTGTTTTCCGAGTGATGTTTTGAAAAGAGAGTCCAATCCATGTTGTTCTGTTATCTAGCCAGGCTAGTCTTGGTCTTCCTCGTGATCGTCCGCTGGATATTGTTCCTTGAATTAATTCTTTTTTAGACAAGAGCCTTGTTTTCTCATAATATGTCTGAAATAACATACTTTGCCTTTTTTAATGCTGTTCATCAGACTTTTTGTCGTACCTGCCTGTTCTGGCACCCATTTATTTGTTCTTTTTGCTGTCCATGAAACTCTTAGAATTTGTTGTAATCCTTTCATTTCAAAGGCTTCAATTCTTTGCTCAACTTCTTTATTCAGTGTCCAGCTTTCTGAGAAGTATGTTACAACTGGCCAAACCAATGCTTTCCACAATCTGATCTTTGTGTTGTTTTGCAGATTATGACTCTTCCACAGTTTTAGTAGTGCTGCGTTGACTTTATTCCTTTATTGAGTCTTTCTCGAATTTCCATTGAGCATTTGGCATTTGAATGGATTAGTGAGCCTAGGTATTGGAATGATTGGAATGATGTAACATTTTCTAGTGATAGCCCATTAACCGTAAAGTTGATGTTTTGTTCTGATTCAGATGTTGTCTCATGACTTTGGTCTTACTTGCGTTTCATTCTATTCTATTCCTTAGATAATTTATTTAATACTATAACATAGCTAGAGCTAAAATCAAGAACAATTTACAAATGTTCTTAAGATATGCAAAATAAATGAGTTTTGAGGGCAGTCGCAATTACCTCGAAGGATGTAATTGATGTCACTGAAGTGGAAAGAGCATTCCAGAGAAGAGGGTTGCCGCGGGTAATGGATCTCTCCCCAGCATCACCGTCTTGGACGGGGGAGGGACATAAAGGCGAAGTCGCCTGTTCGATCACTGATGTTTCTGACAGTCTGACGACATCAGCCTATCACTAAATCGAGCATAATCAATAATAAAATATATCCAAAATTCGTGGTGGTTCTTTGTCTATAAGATTTTATATTAGTTTTAGAACGTATGACTTTGAAATCTGTATCTATGCAGGACAATTTATAGAGTGCCGTAAGCATGACGAAGGCCAAAGGCAAAAGTGCTTTACAGTCAAAAAGCTAAATTATACGAAATCTTAAATAAGCGTGTCTTGAGCTTGCATGCAAAAGTCCCGGCCATCGTCCAGAAGTGTATTCCACAGGAGGGGGTTCCTGTGTGACATGGATCTCTCTATGAGCTTAGCTTTCTTCAACAGAGGAGGGACATGCAGTAGGGACTGACTGCTTGATCAAGGATGCAGGATTCGGTCAGTCTGATCCCGTCTTTGCACCAGAGTCAACAAGTACCGTATATACTCGCGGATAAGTCTAGAAATTTAAGCCTAAAAATTTGCTTAAAAACGCAGAGTCGACTTATCTGCGAGTCAATGTAATTTTCCAAAGAATTTTGGGAAAGAGATGCATTTCTAATGAATTACAACGTTAAGCCATGTTGCGTCTACCAATATTTAAAGACACTTCCATCAAAATACGCTGGATGTCTGAATCTTTTCTTAAGTAGGCACCGTTGTTCTACGCAAGTTAGCTTTAGTCTATCAATTAATTAGGGACCAACCAGATAAACAATTTCCATTGAGTACCAAATCCGAGATGTGCCATTTGCCGGAACCGGGTACGAACTGAGTAGTACTAGTAGCGGCATCTCCCAAGCAATGTTCCTTCTAATTTTTTGAGACCGTGAGCGCACCAGATTTTTCGTGAGCGGAAATAGTTTCGTCATGAGCGCTTGCATCAATATCAATCAATCAATGCTATATTATGTATACCAGTGGTGCACAAACTTTTTCGGCCGCAGGCCACAGTTATATTTCTGAAATCCTTTGGGCCAATCGGGGCCAGACTCAACTGACGACTGCCATTTATGTCTTTGCTTTTCGTTTATTACAATTTAGTACAAAATCACTTTTTAAGTTGAGATACATTGTACACTACTGTAAAGTGTCTTATACAATATCAGTACAGTAAGGCATGGTTATGCCTTTATATAAGTTTCTAAACATAAAGTTTATAGTCATATGCTATGTTAAAGTTAAACATAATTAGCAGAATCTAAAGTATTATTATACTAGTCTTATAAGACTTATAGAAAAAGTTCATAATCTAAAGTTATAGGCCTAAACTTAGTGTACAATAACCGAAACACATTGGACTATTTATCTGACACTAGCAGTTTTAACTTTGTCACTAGCAGTTTGAAAGATTGAAACGAGGAAGTCAGTGTGATGGCTGTTTGCGCCTCTGCAACCAGCTTACAGATGTCGATTGACATAGCAGGCATACAACGTTTTTCTGCAGCTAAGCAAATAGTAAAGCTCAGTGACCCAGTCGACTCGTCATGACTGCAGCAAAATTTAGAGATATGAGTCACTATAGATTTAATTTGTAACAACATCCTGGGCTCTAAAACCGTCATTAACGGCATTGAGAGAAGGCATGACATATTGGTATTTTCATTTAGTTCTCGCGGGCCACATGGCGAGTTGTCGCGAGCCGGATGTGGCCCGCGGGCCGGACGTTGTGCACCACTGATGTATACTAATAATAAACGTAAGAAATTAAACAGTAGGCCTACTTATATCAATATATTTCAAATTCAATATATTGTTGGCGAAAATGAAAGTTGTTCAAAACCTAATTAAGAAGTAACAAAGCGATTTGATAAAACTTATATTTACTAGATTTGTTCACGTCTGTCTTTAGTCAAGTTATCAAGCAAAATGTCATAAATGTGTACTAATAATCCCGGTATTCTTGATTATTGACTCACGTATGAAATGCGTGACCCAAATCACCCAATGGACGATGTTCATATAATAGCGCCTATTATGCAAATTTATATCTGTAGGCTGCACATGCGCACAAATATCAGCAGATATAAACGACACTGATTGGGCAAAACAAACACGTTAGCGGCTAGGGATAAATAAACAACCACGACTAACACTGCTCATGCCTAAATAAATAAATCACCTCGGTCAAATGAACCTACCGAAATCATACTTTTGGGAAACGCACGTAATACCTGTTGAGCAAAATAAATTGTGCACAAACAAAGAAATGTTGTGCGCGCTACCACTTAAATTCGTGCACGCGCGCACCTTAGAGGGAACATTGCTCCCAAGTCCAGAGAGAAATTAAAAATTTTCAAATCTTGCTACTTAATTTCGTATTAGACATTCTAGGATGAGTATTGATATTTATTAACTTTATTTTCTACAAATTTGAATGGCGGCCGCATTCGCAAACGGAAACGGTGGAGGTCGGCAGAAACCATAGAGGCATAGACTATAATATTTAGATGAACTGGAATTTTATAGACCTATTAAGAGTTTGATTTAATTTTTCCATTTTTAACTAATTGTGTGCGTATTATTTGCCGAGGAAAATACTTCCAAAAAACTAATATTCGGCCGTGGCGAATGTCCGAGACAATTCCAGTTGGCCCCTACAATTAATGGCATGCCAACAAAACTATTGCTAACTAATCCTTTGCCCTTAAGGCATTTCAGGCTTTGGCTGGGACCAACCAGGTTGCTTTTGTAAAGTCCCGCTACGACCCAGTTTTACGGTCGGCAGCCCAGCTCTAAGCAACAGTCACGACGCGCAATGCATTCTGGTCTAGTAAACAATGTGCCGGCGGTCCAGATGAATCATAACACCCACTGTACTCGCAATGCATTATTATTATTATTATTATTATTATCCGAGCCAACTTCTATAGCGCCGTAACAAAGCCAAAGGCACAGTCAAAGGCGCTCTGACATCGTTGGCTTGTCGATGACGAACATAGGATGATGATCTTGAAAGTTCGTTTTGATGGAATGACGGAATTCTCTGCCTTGACAAATACGGTGGTGAATCCTATAGAAAGCGGTCTTTTGTAAAAGAAACGTTCACAGCAGACGGCAGTCGTTCCAACTAGTCTTGGAGGTGCCCGTCTGAGTCTACCATAGAGTTCTACTGGCCATGTCTGCTAGGCAATAGCGCTATATATATATATCAGCCTATAACTAACGTCAATGGAATAAAGGCCGGTCCAAGATGGCGGTCCAGACACTCGACGGCGAACGACCAAAAACGTCCAAATCTACCCGGAGAAGGTGAAGAGGACCCCACGAAAACTATGAGAAGTCCGCACTCCGCAAATTTAGCGCTAAAACTCAGCGCAAGATGCCGGCAAACTGCCAAGAACGACGATCTTCCGAGCACGCGCATACACGTACTAAGCAGCCGGAGGGCTCCAAACCGGCATAATGGGTTATATCAAGTGAACAACAAACACCCCAACCACGTTGGCCTGCAAGCGGTTTGGAGACGCCGGGATTGGGGAACAGAGTGTCTGTCTGTTGACCCAATTTCAATGTAGATCAGGTGTAATTATGCAATTCGAGAAGTCTGTAGGCTCCTAAAATTTCGTGTCGACTTATATGCGGGTCATAGCAAATTTCCTTAATTTTTTTATCTAAAAACGGGGTCGACTTATCTGTGAGATCGACCTATACGTGAGTATATACTGTACTCTTGCAGGAGGTGTCATGCAGGGCTTGGAAATGTAAGACAGCACCATTTGTATAAGATTCGCTGAGGCACCTTGAGCCAGTGTAGCTTGTTCCTTAATAATGGGGTTACGTGATTGTGCCACCTGGTGCCAAAAATCAAACGAGTCGATGCATTGAAGACTGCAGAAGACCTAAGAGTTGGAGAATCCAGTTGCGAAAAGATGAAGGAGCGGACTAGATGGACAGCGTCCTCTGTCGATATGTAGGGGCGGATCACTCAGGTATGCCTCAGCTGGAGGTAGCACACCCGGATCGCATTGCTGAGGTACCATGTGAAGGAGAGCGAGGAGTCGAGGTGGACCCCATGGAGACGTGCCTCTGTCACCGGAACAACGACTGCATCACTGATCAGGAACAGAGTGCAACTGATCAGGTGACTCCTCGAGGTGCTGAGCCAGAGCAGCTTTGTCTTGCCTGGATTGAGCGCAAGGCAGTTAGTTGCCGTCCAGCTCTTAATGGGTTCAAGGCATTCCAGTGGGAGGGTCCAGTCACTGCAAAAACCCGACGCTGAGTAAGAGCAGTGTGTGTTCTGGGGACATAAACATTCTTCTGATCAGTGGAGCGGAGCAGGCGATGAGCAGCAGAAGACGATGATTTGAAAAGCTCAGTAATGTAAGACAGTGCCTGACCTGGAAGTGCTGCAGAAACAATAATTGCTTGAAATTAATTAATGAAATGTGCATTGTTCAGGTTGGCACTGGGCGGCAGAGCACGAGCTGCTTCAACGATGTTAAATCCCGTAGCGTGTAGATACGTGTTATTGGGAAAACGTTATCAACATCCTTGTGCCATGTTTCAGTAAGGATTAGCACATTCAGCGAGAACTTGTTGAATAAATCCGGAATGTTATCTAGTTTGTTGTTCACCAAGCGAATGTTTAGCAAACCGGTTCTTGTCAGAGGAGTCGATGTGGCGCTCGATTTTTGGGTAGATGAGTGACGACAGGGGACAACCCGGCAGTCTAGGTGGGCGATGATGATGGTCTGCAGACGTTATCACCCTAATGGTTCTCTGCAGCCGCCACCCCGCCCTGCAGCCATCAGCTCGTCCTGCAGCAATGAGCTGACTTGCTGGAGTGCGAGTTAGCGAAGAGATGGCCAAGCCTCTGCCAGCCGGAAGATAGACACCTATTGAGAATCGGTGAAGTAATTCCGTGGCTGTTTAGGAATATGCCACACTCATGGTGTTGGTGCACTCCGACAGCAATGCAACAAGTGACATTGAAGACGTGTCCCTCTGTCGAATGTGATTGCCAAACAATGGCCACCAGGAACTGCCCACCAGGAACTGCCCACCGCGAACTGCCCACCGCAGGTTGGTTGAGAGTTGGAGGCTGAGATTGAGTGATGGCCCGGGACACAGTCGGGTCCCACAGATGCACGAACCAACTGGGAGAAGAACTGCGTCTGAAAACTTCTGCGAAGAATGCTGAAGACGCACAAAAACTGCAAAGTTCATAAGTTTGAAAGTTCGCAATCAACTAAAAAATGTCTACAAAGTCTTTAACACCATGATGGATGTCCTGGGAGATCCAATATGCAGTACAGGCAGCATAGTAGGGACTGTGCTAAGTTGCAGTTTCTCAATTATCATTTTATTGCTAGAAATCAAACAGAACATCTCAGGTTACTGAAGTCAGGGTTAGCACACCATTATGTTATAATCCTTGCGACATCAGTCAATGCACGCTTCATGCTGTGTATCAGTTCAAGATGATCTGGTTGACTGCCTCACAAAATTATGAAATTTGTATGCAGTATTTCCCAAATATCCATATGAAAGTGCAAACTTTTAGCTAGCTCTCTTAACCCCTTAACTGGTTGGCCTGTGTCAGACTCAGGTTTCCATTATGTATCTATAATATTAGCAAAATTAGGCCAATTCTCTTAGAAAATAGCAATGAATCATCGGTAGCTGACAACAAAAGTGAGTTAAAGTTTAGTTTGTGTGATTTTGAAGACTTAGATGGCAACACAATCATGGAAATAGTGATCTATTATGTTGGATCCGATTTTGTTTGAAGTGATAGACATTGCAACGAAGCCAGGGGACTGGACTCAACTGGCACCACTGCAATTGGAAAATCTGAAGTATTTCAAAATATTTAATGACTATCTGTTTGCAGTAAAAAAAACGACAAGGGAGCTTTGCTACTTTTCAACTCAATTTCTTCCGATATATTACATTTTTTTCTAAATGGTCTAGCATTTTGTCTAATGACTTCTTATATCATTTACCAGAACTTGACTTTCTTCTGTTCTCTTCCCTAGATAATTTATTTAACGCTATAACATAGCTAGAGCTAAAATCAAGAGTGATTTACAAATGTTCATAAGATATGCAAAATAAATGCGTCTTAAGGGCAGTCACAAACGCCTCAAAGGATGTAGTCGATGTCACTGAGGCGGGAAGAGTATTCCAGAGAGAAGAGGGTTGCCACGGATCACGGATCTTTCCCTCAGCATCATCGTTTTGGATGTAGGAGGGACATAAAGGCGAAGTCGCTTGTTTGATCGCAGCTGTTTCTGACAGTCTGTCGCCATAGGCCGCTGTATGAGCGCAGAAATATACTCTGGGCAGAGAGGATCGTTCAGTGCTCGGAATGTCAATGTACAGAGTATGACTTGATGAGCAGTTTGATTCTTTCCGAGTTTCTTATTAGCGATAGTGCCACACACTCACTATACAACCCTCTTGGGCTCACTTTCAATCAATCAATCATTTATTTATTTCTCTTTGCAACAATGATAGAATATACAACATTGAACGGTATAACATACAAATTCAGAAGTTCATTTATAAATAGATGCTCATGAGTTTACAGCTAGTACAGCATATTTGAGAAATTGGTCAACCTAAGGGTTATAAATCCATCATGTGGTCGAACCTGAGTAGTTAATGAGTTAGTAGTAAATGATGGACACTTATTGAAAGTTTAGTCATTACTAAATACTAGTTACATAGCTCATAGTGGGTTAATTGATTAGGTAAAAGTTAATCAAATATGTTAATTAGTTTTTTTGAGTTAAGAGGTATTTTTAGCTTGTTTTTTAAATAATGAAGGTGAAGTAGGTTTTTTAATTTATTGGGAATGCTGTTCTAAATTCTTGGTCCTGAAAATTTAATAGTAAATAGTCTTTTGTTAGTATAAGCAAAAGGGAAGAAAAGATTTTGTCTATTTCTGAGGTTGAGTGTATTATTGTTGGTTATTGCATCAAAGAATTTGTTGGTATAAAATGACCAAGGTAATAGTTTATGGTTAAATTTGAAGACAAAGAGCAAAGTTTGATATTTATTTATGTTTTCTACATTTAGTATATTATATTTAACCCCTTAACTGGGCAAATATTTGTAACTCAACGTAAAATGGACGAGCGTTTCTCGAGGCACCCAGTTAAGAGGTTAAGTGTTGGAAGCTTGGAGCGCAATGTTGCAAAATAAACAAGACTTTGGTTGATTTTGTATAAAATTATATTTATTTTAACATAACAGTCCAAATATCAAAATGGAAGAGCTTCAGCATCAAAACCAAAGACTCTAAATCTAGATACAAAGTAAGTAAGAAGATCAGACCCATAACAAAGAAATAGCTGGTTAGTATTTATATAGTCCTGATCTCTAAAGATTAATCTTACTGATTTGTTTAGAATAATCTTAATCTTGTCTAAGGTAGATTTGTAGTTGCTTCTTCATACTAAAGTGCAGTAATTTAAGTATGAGTTTATAAGAGCATAATATAGCTGGTGCAAAGCTTTGGTATCCAGGGAGTTTTTAATATATCTAATAATATTGTTGTATTGCAATACCCAAAAAACAGGAGCAACAGAGTGTGGAGATCACAGAACGATAAGTCTTATAAGTCATATAACGAAGATAGTTCTAAGAGTACTGCTTGAAAGAGCAAGGAGCAGGACTAGAAATGCAATAGCAGAAGAACAATATGGCTTCAGAAAAGACTGTGGATGCCGAAATGCAATTTTTGTACTAAGAATGCTTGTGGAAAGATGCATCGAGATGCAAAAAGATTTGTATTTATGTTTTATTGATTATGAAAAAGCATTTGATAGCGTGGTGCATGAAACTCTATTTACAGTCTTGGAGAATTCAGGAATTGATGGGAAGGACTTAAGACTGCTGCAGGATTTGTATTGGAAACAGGAAGCTGCAATCAGGATTAACGGAACTTTAGGAAAATGGATAAAGATACGGAAAGGGGCAAGACAGGGATGTGGAATGTCGCCAGACTTTTTCAACTTATATGGAGAGGAAGTCATAACAGCAATTGAAGATCTAGAAAGTGTCAAAATTGGAGGAAGAAATGTAAATAATCTTAGATTTGCAGACGATGCAACTCTAATAGCTGATTCAGAGGAGAAACTGCAGGAACTTATAAATAAAATTAGCAATAGAAGGCAAAAGGAAAGGTCAATATAAAAAACCTTCTGCATGGTGATTACCAGGAACAAAGTAATACCCACATGCAAAATAAGACTAAACGGCAATGAAATCAAACAAGTGGCACCCTTCAAATATTTAGGCAGTATGATAACCAGCAATGGGAAATGTGAGAAAGACATAACATCAAGAATAGGATAGGCCAAGGCAGCATTCTGGGAACTTAAAACGATACTTACAAATAGGCACATCTCTTACGAGACACGATTAAGAGTGCTCAAATGCTATATTTGGTCAGTACTCTTGTATGGAGCAGAGACATGGACTATATCCAAGGCAATGGAGAAGAAATTGGAAGCCACAGAAATGTGGTTTCTGCGAAGGATGCTGAAGATTTCATGGATGGAAAAGAAAACCAATGAAGAGATTTTGAATGAAATTGGAATAGAAAGAAGTCTGATGGCAACCATCAAAAAGAGGCAGCTTTCCTTCTTCGGACATGTAATGAGGAAGGAAGGACTGGAGCATTTGGCAATAACCAGAAAAGTGGAGGGAAAAAGAGCCAGAGGAAGGCAGAGAAACACATATGTAGACTGCCTACGAGAAGGAATTGAGGAAATAATGAATAACATCGAACTAATAAGAGGATGTCAAGATAGAACAAAGTGGAAATCCATGGTCGCTAACGTAGAAATACACAGCACCTAAAGAAGAAGAAGAAGAAGTATAATATATAGATTCTTAATTAATTAGTGAGTTAGTTCATTTGACTGTTCTTTCCAATCTAAGAATTGGTAATAATTATACCTAAGAATTTTAGAGAAATTTTTTGATTTATAATAGTCTCTTTCATTTTTATTTGAATAGTATTATTTAAAGGAGAACTTTTCCTTGATTGGAAATGAATGAAATTTGTTTTGTCAAGGTTTAAACATAGCTTATTGATTTTAAACCAGATTACTACTTTATTAACCTCTTCACCGGGGATTAAATTTTCAGATGCCATCACTGTACTGGGGATTTAATTTTTGGGAAAACGCTCTTCAGAAATGAAAACTGTAACGTTTTAAATTTGCTATATATTTTTTTGAATTTGCTATATCTCAGGCTATGTAAGAGCTAAGAAGATGAGGTATGCACCATTGTTCAGCTTTTTTATTTCTCTTTCTAACCATCAGTGCAAAACAAAAAAATTGGGGGTAGGGTCCACTCTACGGCCTAAAATAGCACCCCTCCCAAAAATTTTTTTCAAAGGTCCGTAGAAATTTTTTTTCAGTGGTGACCCCTATCGGATGAGCAGCAAAGTTGTAGGGGCATATCAGTGGAGCAAAATAAATCAATAAGTTTGAAAATCAGTCAACATTTGGTAATGATACATTTGGTAAAGTTAGATCAGTTCTAACCAGAAAAAGTTGAATTCTGGAAGTTATTAGTCTCACTCTTTGATCAAAAGAATATATATTCTCTCTTTCAAGGATACCATGTAGCTGAAAAATAGATGCTATCTAGCGATTGGATGGATACTAAAGCGATTTGCAGCATAAAATGTCTGTGATACATCACGTACGGCAGATAACGTTGGACGAGCTGAGCTCGGGGAACCTGGTGAAGAGGTTAAACTCATCATTTATTATTGTGTTCAGTTCATTAATATTGTCCTGACTCGCTAATAGTCTGATGTCATCAGCAAACAATAGGAATTTTAAAAGATTTGAGGTGTTAGGAAGGTAATTTATGTAGATAAGAAAGAGTATGGTTATGGTACAGGACAACTTCTATGGCGCTGTAGCAAGGTGAAGGCCAAAGTGAAAGGCGCTATCAACAATGCTGACAAATCAATATGGAACGGAAGATGTTGGTCTTGGGGGGAAAATCCGCTCAGATGGCAAGAAAGAGGTCGCTGCCATGTTGAAATTGGGCAGTGAACCCTTCAGAAGGCAGTCTTCCGCAAAAAGATGTTCTGTCGAAGAGTCAGCGAAAACGCAGAAAGGATATTGAAAGAACGCACGAATGCTGAGAAAAATTTTCCGCGTGGCGAAAATCAGGCGGCGAATCCTTGAGGGCAGTCATCTGCGAGACAGTAATTTCTCACCGAACTTGATGGGAACCGACTGAAGATGGAATTCCGCGCATGAACCGGAACAGTCTTTGCCCTTTATAGCCTGTAGCCTACGTTGGCGGACTGGTGGCTTAGATACAATGGCGGACCAACCACGCCGACACTGGCGACATAAATCCGATCTGTTCGGCGCAGATAAAACGCAAAGGCAATCGCCGCAACCGCTTCGAAAACGACAGCTAGGCGACAATCCATGCGATTAGCGCAAAGAAATAAGTGCAAGATGTCGGTAAAACCGCCATGAAGAGCGATATTCCAAAGCACATACAGACACATGAGAGCAGCCAAAATGGCGCTACTGGAACGTAGTGGGCCTTATATTGAACCTTGGGGTACACCAAATTTAATATATTTCAATTCAGAAGTTAATGAGTTTACCAATGTAAACTGTTTTCATTTAGTAAATATTTGGTAGCCAAGTTTGAGTTAATTTTTTTAAACCTTAATAATCTAATTTTTAAAATAATTTATTATGATTTAGTGTATCAAAAGCTTTTTATATCAAGAAAGATTCCTATATTTTTTGTTAAGTTCAAAGTTTGAGGTAATGGTATCTGCTAAATTATTAATTGGCATCTATGTAGAGTTATTAGGTCTAAATCCGAATTGATAATCAGAGAACATATTATATTTATCAAGATAAGTTAACATTTTTGTAAACATAGCCTTTTCTAAGATTTTTGAGAACACCGGTAAATTGGCTATAGGCCTATAATTAGATTTAATATGTTTCGAGCCTGATTTAAATATTGGGATAATTTTTCCAAGTTTGATTTCTTCAGGAACAATGCTTTATTGTCTGTCTTAAAGGAAGTGTTTATGATTTCAGATAGAATTTCAGCTATGAAGTCAGCACTATCAATAATTATATTTTAGTTTAAGTTATCATATCCTGCAGAATTTTTATGTTTAAGATTTAGGATTATATCTTTTACCTCTCCAGGTGTAGTCGAAAGTATTAGAAAAACATGGTTGTTTGCATTATTCATTGTTCTTCAAAAGTTATAGCTGATTTTTGGTTACGTTGATTATGCGCCTATACACTGTCCATGGCTGTGTCAAGACTCTTTTATTGTGCGCTAATTGCATCTTTTGCACAAAACCATCCTTGTAAACTGATGCTCTGATATTTAATCTGTAATAGTATATGTAGATTAGATTTTAGAGTCGATTATTTGAGCAGTTTTAAGCCTATTTGTGCCTGCGATGTTAGCGTGGTTTTTCTAAGATTCGGCCAATGAGAACATCACACAGCCAACCAATGAGAGCGCTCACACAGCCAAGCAATCAGAACGCTTGAAGGTAACCAATCAGAATGCTCACACAGCCAACCAATGAGAATGCTTGAAGGTAACAGACAATACAGAGGAAGGATTTTAATATTATAGATGACCTATCCACTTCTTTTGTCTTGTACGAATAGTGTTAATTATGCTTTTCTTCTCTTCTACCCTCTCCAAGACTTCTTCGTTTGTTATTTTTTCCGTCCAGGTGATTTTTTCCATTCTTCGCCAGATCCACATTTCGAATGCCTCTAATCTCTTTATGTCTTCCTTTCTGAGCGTCCAAGTTTCTGACCCATAGAGTGTCACTGGCCAGATCAGTGTTTTGACCAATTGTTTTTTCAGATTTCGGTTAAAATTCCTTCTCAGTTCTCTTCTGTTCGTAAAGGCTTCTTTCCCCATGGCAATTCTTCTTATTTCTTTATGGCACTTGGCGTTTTCATCAAGCAGGCTTCCAAGATAGCAGATTTCTTCTAACTGTTCTATTTCCACTCCATCAATGATTATTTTCATTTCTCCACCATGTCTGCTGATTTTCATTGCCTTTGTCTTCTTTAAATTGATTTTCATTCCGTAATCCTTTGGTGTTGCGTTAAGAGAGTCCATCAACCTCTGCAATCCATGGTTGGTGTTTGCCATAATTGCCTGGTCATCAGCAGATCTTATGTCCCTTATCCTTTTTCCACCCACCACTACTCCATCTTCTATGTTCTCAAATGCTTCTCTTATGAGTTCTTCTGTGTACATGTTTCTGTTACATGGTTACATGAGAGAAATAATTTCACCACAGGGACGCTGGCGTCACGCTGGTATCCTCTCGGCGGCGGTGGCGCGCCGATCCTGTATCACTGGCGGCGGCGTCATGCAAAACGTCGGTGGCGCGGCGGCACACAGGTCTAACACACTCACCTTTCTGTCACCAGCCGTTTCTTCACCAATGCTGCTCCGTCTGTTTAGAACAATCTACCAAAGTCTGTCACTTCAGACTTAACTGTTTCACTAATTGTGTTTAAACGCCAACTGAAAACTGTACTCTGCAGTTTGGCCTACACTGTTTAGGACACATGACTCACCCCGCACTTGTGATTCTTCACTTAGTGAATGACTTAATGTGCGTTAGCTGTGTAATTATATTAATAATAATAATAAAAATCCTAGGTCATGGGATTTGATTTCTCCAACTTTTGTTGCCACCTTTGCTGAATCCATTGGTATTTTGCATTTCATTTCTTTCATGTCTGAAATTTTCTATGTTAAGTCTCATATTAAATTTGAATGATGGGTGTATTTAAATATTTTGTTCAGGATCACAGCCATGTGTGGAGATTTCTATATTGGAGGTCGAGAATTTGATAGTATGTCTGACCTCATAGGATATTATACAATGTGTTCTGATCTTCTGAAAGGAGAGCGTTTGTTGCACCCAGTTGCACCACCAGAGGTCAGTTTGTATTGTACATCATTGTTAATCAGAGTGATTTACCAATGTTAACTGAGACAAAATATCAGCATAGCAGTGCATTCTTTATTGTGTTATAGAACTGTCTTTTGTCATTTGGTCAAATACTGTCAGTTGTTTTCCCACAGCTTTTTACTAATGGGAAAGAGCAAATCAATATTTATTTTTCCTAGTAACAATAAATAAAGATATAGGAGGAAAATAGGTTTGAAACTTTTCTGGCAAAGTAAAATCAAAAGTGCAGGTATAGGAATAACAGGAATAACCTAGGTATGAAGTAACAATGTGCCTCAGATTGGTAGATGTCAGATGGACAAGGAAGAATTTAAACTAAGCTATAGTGGTTTTTATCTGTTGTATTAGCAATTGAAAATTTTATAGTAGCTATTGATAAAAATGGCCAGGGATATGGGTTTTTCATGTAGGGGCCATAGGGTTAAAGACGCAACTCATTTGATTTGCATCTTGGCTTCAACTCTCCAAACTTGGTTGCGAAGCTCTGGTGTCTGCATTCCTTAACTTTTTATCATTTGCAGTTCTCATCTTTGGTGGCAAGATTGATTCTGAGTTGACTTTCTGAGCACATCAAATCCCTCACTTGCACTTACATTATACAATCGTCACCAACCTTTACGAGTTGGTGACGATTGTAGAATGTAACACTTGATGCACCTTCTGCTGCTACCTTGGTGTTTGCTTTTATCTCCTTTAGATTACCATATTGGGCTCACTCTATGCTGGTTTTCCAGCTGTTCATCTTAGTTCATTCCAATCAGTTCTACACCCAGCTGCTAGACTCCTTGTCAGGAGAGTGATCATATGACAAATGTTTTACATTAGCTGTCCTACCCAACAGAATCTCATTTTCGCATCTTGCAAACAATGACATTGTGTTTGAATCAGGCTGCATTTTACCCTCTAATTTTACCCTCTAAGCTACTGTAGTTTCACACATATAATGCAATATACATATTTTTGTCTACTGTGCACCCCTCCAGTGCCTCCACTTGTTATAGTCATAGACACACTATATAAATTTTTTTCACAAGTGGCTGACTTCAGGATCAATCAAGGGCCTTTAAGTATGAAATAAGACCAATAGCCAATGCCATTGATATTCTTTATTGCATTTGGGCCGTAACAGAACAGAGACATTTAAAATCAGAGAAACCTATGGTGAATGGTACCACACATGATCGACAGTGGATGGAACTTTGTTTACCCTTGCATTTGGAAGCAGAATTTGAAAGACGATTGCGATTAACCAGGTTACTAAATACAGATTCCATAAATGATAACTAAACAATTTATGGAGGCCTATTATGGCATTATATGCTTCTTTAGTTGTTAGATCCGATAGCCTTTTGGTAATTCATCTTTGTAGTTTTTTTGGGGGATCTCTTTCTTCAGTTTTAGTTTTATGATTGTCATGACTAGTTGGTGGTCTGAGCCTATGTCAGCTTTTGGAAAGGCTCTGCTGTTTTGGAGGCTTGATAGTAGTTTTTTGCAAACAAATACAGAGTCGATTTGGTTGTGCGTTTTCTTCTCTGGTTATTCCCAGGTCCAGCACCTTGAAGCCTTTGTATTTTTAAATTTAGTGTTTGAGATGAAAAGTCTATTTGTGTATATGAAAAGTCTATTTGTGTAGCAGAAATCCAGGAGCCTTTTTCTTCTTTTGTTGCATTCTCCTATGCCATGATTGCCCATTACATTGATATTTTGTGGATCCCTGTTCCAGTTACTTTGGCATTGAAGGGTCGGTGCACAAGTGTCGATAAATACTCCGGACAGCATGGGTCGTGTAAAGCTCTGAACGTCAACCAACATCGTTTGAATGCTATCCGTTCAGGTATCCGGAGCCAGTGAAGGTGGTCTCGTAACAGCGGTGTGACGTGTTCGTTCCACCTGGCTCCTAATATAAGCCGCGCGGAAATGTTAAGAACTGATTGAAGGCGGTTCAGTAGGTTGTCCGGGAGTCCGAAGAGTAGACTGTTACAGTAATCCACGCGTGTCAGGATGAGAGCACGCACCGACGTTATCACGACCGGTAGTGGAAGATAACGATGAATGGCTTTGATCCTTCTTAGGTGATAGTAGCAGGTATGGATCACATTCGTTACGTGCCGGTGAACGAGCGCGTCGTCCAGAAGAACACCGAGGAGTCGCAGCTCAGTCATCGGGCGCAATGTCGACTCCGTCCAATCGTGAACGGATTGTGGCTGATGAGATGACTACGTCTCGGGGTAGTGACCCAAAGGAACTCTGTCTTTCCAGGGTTGAGGGAAAGTTGGTTCGCGTCTGTCCATTGTCTGATTGCGGTGATACAGTCTGTTATGCTGGATCGTAGTCGATCAGCCTCGGATGGGTGGCAGGAGGAAAACACTTGAACATCGTCCGCGTAGGCGTGCGATCCCAGCCCGAATGACTTAATGATTCGGCCGATGTTTCCTACATATAAGACGAATAGCAGCGGGCCGAGGACGGACCCTTGCGGAACGCCGCTGAGGACCTGGCGCGACGCTGACGTAACTCCGTTCCAGCAAACCAACTGGACTCGCCCAGCCAAATAGTCCTTGAGCCAGGCTAGAACAGTGCCTTTTACTCCATAAGAGTGTTCCAAGTGGCGAACTAGAAATGACATCCATTATCCATGTCCATTGATGGATGTCAAGTCGCTGGTACCAGGAGTCGAGTATGGCAAGGCCATAGATGGCGCAGAAATGCAGGAGTTATTCAGAGTTGTCGTTCAAGATGCCAGAGCCAAACGGGCTGACCATGCCGCTGTCATCAGTGGCTTATCCTGAAGCAGCATTAAGGTCTCCTAGAATAGTTGGTTGGTTGTGACTGGGAACAGAAGAGAGTGATCGACAGTTGATTGTAGAGTGTAGACTGGGCTTTTTGGGGCCGGAGCGAGGCGGAGCGGCGCTCCGGATAATCCGGACCGCGTTCCGGAAAATCCGGACTGGTTTTTAGCAAAATTAAAATTTAAATACAAAATTTAGAACTATATCTATTGTCCGTATCATTTTTTAAATTTCTGATTACAAATGTGGCATGACTGATGATTTTGTTAATTTGTTATGGATGATCGCGGGCCTTCTCGGCGATCTCCGCTTAGATAGGTGCGTTTAAATAATATATCTATGGGCTTCGATGATCACCGCCATTGCTGTTTAGACTAATTTTTGTTGTTGTATTGTATTGATTATAATCATTATGTGTGTGTGTGTGTGTGTGTGTGTGTGTTACAGTCAAAGTGTGAAATCAGGCAATGTTGACATAAGCCGTTTCACTCGGGCAATGTAGACATTGACTGAAATTTTTAGGCATTGTTTAACAATGCCTGAAATTTGCTCAGATTTTCTACACACTTTGCCTGAAATCTTTATCCGTGGTGGAATAGCACTGTATATGGAGCTATGCATGCACCAATGTGTGCGGAAGGGTCCTGACTATTGTTCCAACTAAGGTTGTTAACGGTTAACCGGTCCTATGAGCAAAAACCGGGTCTTTTAACTCTGACCGGTTAACCGTAATTTCAATTTGAAAACATAAAAGCGCTTTGTTGTAGCCACGCAGGACGCCGGCATAGGTGCTGGCGGCATCAAAGTGCTTTGATGTAGCCGCGCAGGACGCCGGCATAGGCGCTGGCGGCATCAAAGCGCTTTGATGTAGGCATGGCACCAGGCTGCCGCTAATGATCGGTTAACCGGTCTTTTTTGAACGGTTAACCGGTCCTTCAAAACCAGCAGTCTCAACAGCCTTAGTTACCTTGGTTAAAAACCTTTAATTTAATAGTAAACAAATGCTTTTTTGCTATGGCTAAAAATTAATTTTCACCGTGTGGGGGGTTGCTAATTTGTACGTACGCATAGGGGAGTTAACCAAAACATACGGTGTGCAACAGGAGGGAGGGGGTTGAAAATATGGCTTTTTGTGTGTGTACTATATGGATGTCCCCTTAAACATTGCAAGCAGTAATATAAAACAGTTCTGAAACATTAATTAATAACTGCCAAACTTTTATTAAGTTCAAATGAAATAAAGGATAAAGGAACAAGCAGTAATAGAATACAGTTCTACAACATTAATAACACACACAAATATATGTTACAGTAAAAGTGTGAAATCAGGCAATGTTGACATTGCCTGAAATTTTTAGGCAATGTCGACATATGCCTTCATATCCCGATTCACTCGGGATGCTATTCCATCACAGATAAGGATTTCAGGCAAAGTGTGTAAAAAATCTGAGCAAATTTCAGGCATTGTTAAACAATGCCTAACAATTTCAGTCAATGTCGACATTGCCCAAGGAAACGGCTTATGTCGACATTGCCTAAAAATTTCAGGCAATGCCTGATTTCACACTTTGACTGTAACATATATATATATATATATATATATAATTATATATATATATATATATATATATATATATATATATATATATTTATATCTATCTATCCAAGAATGTTGTGTTGACAAACAGTGGCGTATTTACCATTGGGCCATTTGAGCCATGGCCCCCTTTGGTCTTGGCCTAGCCTGTCCTGACCCATCCATTCTGGCCAATCAAGTGCTGTAGTTGCCCCACGTACGTACAGAAAGTTAATTCAAGTATATGCCTCTGGTCTTCTAATTAAACCATAATCTTAATTTTATAATCTTGTCACTCCAGCGTTGGGACTTATAAGAATTATTCAATGAGTTAAATTCAACGGGATTCAAGGGGTTAAAAACAGTTGTAACACGTAGGAGTCAAGTCATGCATTACTGATAGAAAAACAGAACACTGTTAGATTTACTTATTTATTAAGCAGTGTGACGTCACATCTATGATCTTGCGTAGCTTACTAGCTTAGTGTTCATGATATTTTTAAAATTGTGATAATCTGATTTATGTTCACAGTTTTATCTGCACTGCTGATCTCTCCTCAATAGGGGCTTACTTCATATATATTTTTGTTTGGTATGCCTATCAATGTATGAAGCTGAAGTATTTAAGAATTTATGTAAAGGGTCAAAATAGAGTTCTTCATTGATTTTGTAGCCAGTTTATGACAAACGAAAAGTTATTTCCATACTTACTTACAGCCAGATGCCTGATACTGATGAACTTAGGTGAGGAATTTTATATTTTAATGAATTATATATGTTTACTGTTCCACACAATGTCAATTGGACTTTGTTAACATATACTGTTTTATTTTGAAGTCATCAAGGTGTTTGTCAATAAGTCATGTTTTTGCAAATTTGTAAAAAATTCGACCTATGCATCTTGCATAACTTGTGATGGCTCCAACAAAAAAAGAAGAGCAAGGAATTGTATGATGACAAAAGGGAGTGGCGTTGGTATTGGTTAGAAGAGTTGAGCCACCGAGCCATAAACATTGAGAATGCACTTTGAAGATGGCATCTGACAAAGACTGGTGATGAGCCTGTGGTTATTGCTGCTGCTGCTGATGATAATGATGATGATGATGATGATGATGATGACGACGACGACAGTGTCAATGACAACAACGACGTTGACACTTGTTGCTAAGAAACTTTTTCTTGTTGCTGCTGTAACTATGAACAGTTGGTGCAATATACATTTTGAAATTGCAGTCTAACAAACTTTTCATACAAATAGACTTGAATAACTAAACTAGAGCAGAATCATCTTTATCACAATAGTTATGAGACAGAAGTTGGTTAAATTTTGTAATGTTCATGTGGAAAATGAAATGATGTTATTGCAACAGACATTGATGTTGTTTCATTTAGGCCACTAAATGAAGTAAGGTGGCCCTCTCAACACTTCACTGTAAGTGCCTTGGTTAACCCGTTCCCGGGCAGTGCCGTCTTAAAACGGCGCCCGAAAATCATATCCCAAAGTGTAACGCCGTCTATAAACGGTGCGCCACATAAGCATCGAACATTGCAGTTTTAAACTGCCCCGGGACTCCGGGAGTAACTTTTGATTTAGTTTACTATCCATTCGATAGATGGCAGCACTTTCTTCGCTGTTGTTGACTATACAAGCAAGAAAACGCCATTGATCGTCCAAATACTGGGATTTTGCATTGAAATGCCTCGAAAAAGACTCGTCTGAGGTTTGTAAAATCATAACTCCGCCATAACTCCTCCAATTTTGGCCCGATCTTCAAAATTTTCGCACTATTATGTTCCAATTACACCACCCTAAAACTTTCTCGCTCACAGTTGGGAGGTCACCGCTGAAAATTTTTTGCTATTGAGCTTTGAAATTTTTTGGGGGGAGGGTTCCGATTTTCGGCTGTATGGTGGACCTAACCCCAAAAATTTCTTTTTTGGCATGGATGGTTCGAAAGAGCAATAAAAATGCTAAACAACGGTGCAACCCGCATCTTTCTAGCTTCTATATAGCCTGAAATATACTCAGTTGTTCGGTTTTTCAGATTGAAAATCTGTTCGCAAAATTGTCATTTCTTCGAACAATGAGTAATATTGTTTGAAAAATCATAACTGCCCCAAATTTTGTCCAATCTTCAAAATTTTTGCATTATTCTGTTCCAATTACACCCCTTTATAGCTCTCTCGCTCACAGTTTGGGGGTTACTGGGGAAAAAATTTTGCTATGGGGCTTGGAACAAAATTTGACCAAAATGTTGGGTATGGGTTCTATTTTGGGCTGTAGGGTGGATCCTACCCCTAAAATTTTCTTCTTTTCACGGATGGTTCGAAAGAGCAATAAAATTGCTAAGCAATGGTGCAAACCGCATCTTTCTAGCTTCTATATAGCCCGAAATATAGTAAGTTTAAAACTTGTATGTTCACAATTTCACATGAACGCCTTTCCCCCAAATTAAATACCCCGATTGGGGACGACTTGAAAAAATTAAATCCCCCTGTAACGGGTTAAGAATTATGATGTTTTAATTGAATATTGACTAGTACAAATCATCATCATCATCAAGAGCTCTGAAAAATCATGGGAAACATCACGCAGGCTATAAATGTTTGTATTTTGGATCACTATCTTTGTCTACTGTATTTTTGCTCATATAAGACGCAGGTTATACATCTTTGTACACAATTAGCCCCCTTGGTACGTCTTATACTCTGGTGCATCTTATATAAATTTTTTGGAGCACAAATAACTGCCACCCAAGTCATCATCTATATATACTAGAACTCGAAGGCTTGCTTCGCTCGCATGAGGCGAGCTTCGCTCGCTGCGAGCTTCGCTTCGCGTCGCTCGAGGCAACGAATATTCCAGAATGACCAATCAGAACGCTCACCCAGCCAACCAATCAGAACGCTTGAAGGTAATCAATCAGAACGCTCACACAGCCAAGTTGAGCCAACCAATCAGAACGCTCACACAGCCAAACAATCAGAACGCTCGAACGCAACCAATCAGAACGCTCGAAGGTAACAGACATACAGAATAACGATTTTAATATGATAGATAATTCTCTTTGTCCGGTAAGTTTGTCAGTCATGTAACACGGCAGATGTTGGAAGACGCTGTTTCTATTGACAACGAAACTTTATTATCGAAGTAGCGTTTGACGCTGCGTCTTCATCTCAGCTTAACGAATCGTCCTGATTGCCTGCACGTTGTACGGCACCACTGGCGGCGCAGTACACCGTGTGGTGCCGTGGGCCCTACTGGGGACGCAGTCCCTCGTGTTGGGCCGTAACCTGTAGACCCTACTGGAAGGGGGCACAGCCTCTCGTCGTAAATCAAGCACCAACTGGCGTGGGGGCTGTAGCCCCTACTGGGGCGCAGCCTCCCGTCGGAGACCAAGCCCAAGCCCCCGAGGGAGGCCGTACGCCCACTGAGGGGCGCAGCTCCTGTGTTAGGCCATAGGCCTTACTGGGGGCGCAACCTCCCGTCAGTGATGTTAATCCTTGTCCTGGTCCTTGTCCTTAAGGACTCCTTAAGGACCAATTTGAAGTCCTTGTCCTTGTCCTCGTCCTTGGGGGTTCGGTCCTCGTCCTTATCCTCGTCCTTGCAGATCGGTCCTTGTCCTGGTCCTTGTAACTTAGTCCTTGAAAAGTCCTTGTAAGGACCAAATTACTTGTATACCATTTTCAATTGTACTGATAATTATGTTCCAAGGTAAGAGTAGTATGTGGATTTATATTTTGGCTACATACTTTCGTTGAGTTACTCTAAATGTTTAGTCATTGTTTCCTTTATAATACCAGTTGATTCTTTAGCAGAATTCTTTGTTTCCCTGCGACGTCGGCTCCAGTTGAACGAGTGTTTTCGCAAAGTGGTCTCATAATTAGACCTCACCGTGTGTGCATGACTGATCAGCTGCTGGAAACACTTTTTCATTTATTATTATTATTATTATTATTATTATTATTATTATTATTATTAAACTTGACAATTTCTTAAGCGCAGTAACATAGCTAGGTGGCTAGAGTCAAAGGCGCATTTGAAATGCAGCATTGCTGTTGACTACATTATGTTTTTTTTAAATTTTGCTTTTCTAATTTTGTGATTCGGATTGAAATTGTGTTTGGTTTTTTCCTATCCGACTTTTTTGTCTGACAGAGGTTGGTTCTTGTCCTTGTCCTTGATCCTTGTCCTTGGGGGTCAGTCCTTGTGGTCCTTGTGCTTGCGGGGTAAGTCCTTGTCCTCGTCCTTGGAGGGTCGGTCCTCGTCCTTATCCTCGTCCTTGGGGGTTCGGTCCTTGTCCTTATCCTCGTCCTTGGGGGGTCGGTCCTTGTTAACATCACTGCCTCCCGTAGGGCGCAGCCCCACATGTGGTGCCTCAGGTCCTACTGGGGGCGCAGCCTCATGTAGGGCGCAGCCCCACATGTGGGGCCGCAGCCCCCATGTTAGGCCGTAGGCCTTACTGGGGTGCAGCTTCCTCTAGGAGTTCTAGACCCAGCCCCAGTGGGGCCTTTATCCTACACTGGGGCACAGCCCCTCGGGGAGAAAAAATCCAAGCTCTCCGTGGGAGGCAACGCCTCTTTGGGTCCGAAAGCCCAAAAGGAGCCATATGCCCAAAAAGGGGGTCGTAGGTAACACTGGAGGGCGCATCCCTTATGGGAGACCAAATCCAAATGGAATGGAAGGGCGTTATTGTGTGTAGCTTCTGTGGTGGGGGAGGGGAACATGACCCCCCGGTGAGCACATAAGACAAATTTTAAATGGTAATCTACGCATTCACTTTACAGTTTCAGATTTTAAAAATTTTTATATTTAATAATGTGAAATTTTGGAAAAAAATCGCGGAAGGAGATAGCCACTCTCCCTCATCATTTTTTATGGGTTAAGAGCTAGTCAATAAATAAATCCAAGACTGTAAGTAGATGCAAGTAGAATTGTTGGAAGGAAATCCTCCAAATTCAAAGCAATGTCTGTGGCTCTCAGTATCTTTCTGTCTGTGGCTCTCAGTATCTTTCTGTCTGTCTCTCTCTCCACTGGCAGTGACATTTAAGTGAATGAGATTTGTGATTAATCAGAATTCTGAATAGCTTCCACAATAGACAGTTAAGCAACTTATGTGTAGACATTATATGATTGTCGACGACAGTGGAGGAAAGTCCTTCCAATTCGGTTCACTGACATTTGCGCGACCGAGTCCGACACCTGTGCACCGACATTAGCACATATTTCGAGGAAGCACGAATTGCGCTATAAATTAAAAGTCATCCGTGTTTTAATATAGTCTTAATCATAACTCAAAATCAAACCCTAACCCCGATTATATCAACTAATAATATCGCGCAAATGTCGGTGTGCAAATGTCGGCGCACAAATGTCAGTTGTGCATTTGTTGGGTCACCTCCAATTCAAGGTGCTTTCTCTCTGCTTGTCTCTGTTTGTGTCTCTCCCTCTATCTGTCTTTCTCTCGGCCGGCAGAGACATGAAAATGAAAGATGATTGTAATTGGTCAAATTACTGAATAAAGATTTAGTATTGGATGATTAAATTATATATTGATGTAGGTTTATTTTAACATTATGGCAGTTGACGGAACCTTTTGGTGCCTCTTACCGGTACATATGGGTGCGTCTTATTCATAATTTTTAAAACACAGATCATCAAAACCCGCGTCTTATACACGGGTGCGTCTTATATTCACGAAAATACGGTACTTGTAGGAGGTTCAAAGCCTAATGTTAAGAATAATGAAAATTTCCAGCAAGAAAGGAAGATCGCACAGAGAATGGTTTGACAACATTATGGAATGGTGTGGAAATAGACTCTTATGTTACAGTATTAGCCACTGCCTTACTAGTTGAACCATAAAACTGCCAAACTTGTGTGGCTAGCCACCGAGCCAAAAAAGTTGTAGCCATAAAACTGCCATAAATTTTGTGGTCAAACAAAAATTTACTTTTGTCATGGAGCACAATTAGAAGTGCAGGTGCAGCAGAGCAGCATATTTATACAGGTCTCGAAAATAATTATTATTTGTCAGCAATAAATCAATAATGACTATAGCAGGTGTTTCTAATAGAAATTAATACTAACGTTCTGAAATTCTATGGCCTTTCCCACTTTTGTCATGTCTACATCATCTGTACTGGTAGAATCAATGTTCTCTACCACAGGTCTCGGTTGTAATAACAAACGATGCATGATAGAAGACAAACTTCACTGTATGTCATTTATTCTTGGTAACTTCAAATTGTTCATAAAAACAGCCACTTTGAAGCCTAGTCTGGCTATTCAAGTTTCTTTCATCATTTTGAGTTTGACAAACATTTAGTTTAGTGAAATTTTGTACTTTACTATGGTACATTGACAGCACTTAGTATTGCAACAATTGCAATAAATTTGTTTTTAAGCTATTAAATATTTTGTTGCACTTTTAATATTTTACTATGTTGTGTTTGTTACTAGCATTTCTGCAATTTTGCTACTTCATCATCATATAAATGATATATATATATATACTCAATACAAACTACTGTACAGTATACTATGTCATATAAATGATATATATATACTCAATACAAACTACTGTACAGTATACTATGTAGACTTAAATTTTAGAAATATTGATTACTCAAGCTGAAAAACTGCAAAAATCAAGCCAAGAAATTATAGGATCTTATAAATTTGTGGCCAAAAATGCCAGCTTATTTATATTTGGCTTAGATGTCAGTAAACTACCAAGCACGGTGATTTTCTAAGGCACATTATACACGTGACACGGATAGAAGGGTTCCGCGCGAGGATACAAACTAAAAAAATTATTATTGCTTCAATCTGTCCAGCCAGTAATGATGAAATATAATTTTATAAAGATAGCACGGCAATAGAAATTGCGGCGATCATTGATTCTGTAAAGAAACCTAACTTTTGATATAAATATAGTTGGTACTTATTATTATTATTAGGCCCTATGCCTAAACTGTAAACTGTACTGTAGGCATATGTGTTTCAAAATTTAGACTGGTGACTACTGGTATGTTATTACATTTGCATCAAAACATTTTTCATCCAAAATAACTTTATGTATCTGATATGTACACATTATTGTTTTGCGAAACAGTCGTGTCTTTTCTCGTATTTTCCAATCCGTATTATTATTATTATTATTATTAATTCTGACAATTTCATATAGCGCAATACGCATAGCGAAGGCTAAAGTCAAGAGCGCTTTACAAATGTCCCTAATAGGAGATGTTAAATAAATGTGTTTTAAGGTTCCTAGTGAACAGTTCAGGAGATGTCACCCTAGTCACGTCCGCCGGCAGGGAGTTCCAAAGCAAAGGGTTGCCCCTCGAAACAGACCAATCCCCAAATTTTGCTGTCGTAGACGGGGGTGGAACCACCAATTGAGAACGGCTGCTTGATCGAAGCTGCGAGCGCCGATCAGACGACTTGGGCTTACAGACCAGAGCCGTTAAGTACTCGGGGCGGAAAGGGTCATTTAACGTCCTAAATGTAAACCAGCAACGTTTAAAGGCTATGCGCTCCGGAATCCAGAGCCAGTGAAGTTTGTCTCGTAATAGCGGTGTCACATGCTCATTCCACCTAGCGCCGAAGATCAGACGTGCTGAAACATTTAGCACCATCTGAAGACGGTTTAGCTGGCTGACAGGAAGTCCGAGTAAGATACTGTTACAATAATCCACTCGTGATAGAATGGGTGGGGTTCCGCTGACAATGTTCAAGAATTCAAAAGGTTCCATGGCACGAAAAGTTTGGGAACCTCTGTGCTAGACGGTGCCTATGAATGAAGTCCATGAGCAGCGAGACTTCGCTTTGTAGGAGGATGTCGGCGTTGGTTACATAGTGGTGCCAATGGATTCCAAGGATGAGGCACAGGCTTTTCATGTGAAAAGCCTCCAAGTTTTTCTCATACGCTGACAGCATGGTCCAAGTCTTGGTTGCATATTAGAGTAATGATAGAACGAGCGATTGGTAGATGCAAATTTTGAGAGCCAATGGAAGGCTCTTGTCTTTCCAGACATTCCGAAATGAGTACATTGCTGAGGAGACAATACTGATGTGCCTCTTCAGGTCTTGTCGGTAGTAGCCATTGGTCGATTGTATACTGCCCAGGTAAGTGAACTCATCTGTTGGTTCGACCGTTACGCCATCTATGGACACAAGAGTAGGCGGAGGGCCCGTTCCTAGATTCTGCAACTTGGTCTTAGACCACAAGGTTTTCAGACCAAGGGGACAGCAGCTTGATTAAATCCTGTTAAAACATTTTCAATGTCTGTCCCCGGGAGGCAAAGGAGTGAGGTGTCATCGGCATACCCTAGGTCAGAGAAACGGTGAGAGCCAACTTCGATGACTGGCTTTGTGATCATGTGGTCTAGAATTGTGTCTATTGCAACACAGAATAGAGCTGGGGCCAGGACGCAGCCTTGCCTCACGCTGAGGTCGTCTTTAGTTTTAGCGAGAGCTTTCCACGGACGCGTACACATGCTGCGGTGTTCTGATGCAGATCTTCTATTAAATTAAGATGTCAGGTATGCCTTTGGAACGTAATGCCTTCCATAGGGCTGAGCGATCAATGGAGTTGAAGGCAGATTTTATATCGAGGAATGCGACGTTCAGTTGGCGGTCAAATTCTTGGTGCAACTCGAAAAGTAGTCTCAAGGCAAGTATAGCATCAATGGTAGACCTGCCTGGGGTAAAACCAGATTGCTGTGGTCTACGGGTCACCAAAAGAAGGGGCTGGACGCATGCAAGGAGGAGGTGGGCAAAGACCTTCCCAGGGACCAATAGCAGGGTAATAGGCTGGTAGCTGCTGCTTGCTGCTTTTGGGCCTTTCCCTTTGTACAGGGAGATGATAATGCCATCCCACCATTCAGCAGGAACATGACCTGTCAAACCTGCAGAACGAGCTTATGTAGTGTGATGCTCACAGGACTCAGTGCGTATTTAAGTAATTCAGAGGGTATGCCATCTGGGCCTGCAGCACAACTGTTACGTAGCTTTTTGACAGCATAAATGAACTCATCAAGAGTTGGTTCGTCCATGCTGATATCCATGTTGGGTTGCGTCATGGTAGATTCAGAATCGAGCTCTTCCAATGGAAATCTGGAGGGTATATTGAGTGCTGAAAGGTAGTGTTCTTGCCAGTGCTGCATGGTTTCATTGATAGATTTACATGGTGAGCCGTCCATTTTGCTCACTTCTTGGTGTGACATCTGTGAGTAGTTACTGCCGGCAATGGTTCTGATGGCTTCTGATGGTATTTAATACAGATCTCACCCAGTTGTGGGAGAAATCATCTGCTGCTTCGTCTGCCACCTTGGAGAGAAAGTTAATCTTGTCGGTCTTTGCCTTGGCCTTGAAGATACCAGATAGTCTTTTCCTTTCACTGTGGTCATTTCTTATTGTGGCTGCTTATTTGAGCTCAAGTATTTTGATGGTGTCAGCTGTAAGCCATCATTGACGGATGTTCTTCCGTGGTCCGATGACTTCATCAGCGGATTCTAGTATGGTTGCTCGAAAGCCAGACCAGACTGATTCAACATCTTCCGGTATCTCAGATAGGATACTAAATGTATTGGCAACGGATAAGGTGTATCAACTTTGAAGTGCTGGGTCTTCAGTCAGCCGTGTGATATCTTATTTTCGTGACGAATTTTTGTATTTATTCTACCTGGTGATTCTGATTTTGAGTTCAGTGATAAAAGGCAGGTGGTCACTGTTTGCTGGACACTCCAGACCACGGTAGACTTGACAGGATTTGAAGAGGCCTTTGCCTACTTTCCGGTAAAATGGTAAAATTGTGAATTAAATTTCTCATCTGAATGGGATCTAATTTAGTAAGAAGTTTAAAATAACAAAGAAACATGCTATGAAATTAGTGTATGTATATCAGTTTATAAGGATAACAGACAAAGTGCTATCCTTAAGTATTTCTAATGCTATTGACACATATTTGTAAAATATAACCAGTGTGTTTGTCAGTTCATCAATAAAAGAGTTTTAACAAATGATTTTGGTCTTGAGAGGCTTACCGTATTTTGAACCATAGGATTAGATCAGCATATATTATTTATCTCTGAGATTCCTATGATGTCAGACTCTGTTAGTGTGTCTTATATACATGGGCGTCTTATCCATAATATTTTGTACACAATTTATCAAAACCTGTGTCTTATAATTGGGTGCGTCTTATACTTGGGTGCATCTTATATGCACAAAAATACGGTACACGTGTTCGAAATTGAAACTTTCAACAAAGATATTGTGTTCCAACCAGAAAATAACAGGAAACTAGACATTCTCACAGAAATCTAGGATGGTGTACTATTTGCATTTCTTAATCTAGTGTGCAGTTGACAACTTTTCCTGCATTTCGTCTTGAATTGGCATTAATGTGTTTAACTGCGCCACTGACTCATCATCTTCTCATTTCTTCATGTTCCGAAGCTGAGGTGACAGCAGGAATTTCCTTTCTCCAGCTATGTCTATCTCTTTTCCTGACTGCCGCTGACATTTGCAGTACTGTCCACTCCTCTATGTCATCTGCCCATTATCTTGTTAGTCACCCTCTTTGTTTTGTTTCGGGCTTCGTTCCGCGGACCACTTTACGTGCCCGAAATATTGCAGCTTCCTTTTTCTTGACATGTTGATGAACTGTCTTTCTGTATTTGACATCTGCAAAACCGCTTCACTGGTTT
The DNA here is from genome assembly GCA_018105865.1 of Metaphire vulgaris. Taxonomy (NCBI): domain Eukaryota; kingdom Metazoa; phylum Annelida; class Clitellata; order Crassiclitellata; family Megascolecidae; genus Metaphire; species Metaphire vulgaris. The sequence goes on from CM030842.1 coordinate 7,875,702, forward strand.
ATTTTCTCTCCTGTTTATGCAGTGTATGGTACATAATGAGTACTTTTAATAAGCCTCAATTCTTTTGTGTAGATCCCCAGCAATATGTACCATAACATCTCGTGAGGCATGGAGTCAAACGCTTTTGTGTGGTCTATAAAGCAGATGTAAAGTGGCTGTTGGAATTCTATTGCTTTTCCATTATTAGTCTTAAGTTTGTTATGCTATCCCACGTGCCATGTCCCTTCCTGAAGCTCACCTGCTATATTGCAACCTCCTCCTCCTCCATTTAATTGTCTATCTTTTCCAGAATGACTCTTAGCAAGGCTTTACTCATGTACGATATCAGAGCTATAGTTCTATATTTGTATTCTTTTTTGTCTCTTTTCTTTGGTTGCAGTATAAATATTAATTTCAGCAAATCATCTGGCCACTCCCTGTCTCCTAAATTCTAACACATTGTCTATGAATAATGCCTGTTGCCTTTTACTTTCCCATTTTGAGTAATTCAATTGGTATGTCACCCACTCTGTATGGCCACTTTCCTGTTGGCAGTGTTCTTTTTATTGGCTTTTCTATTTCTGCTTTTTTAACTCTTTTGCTCCATAATGTCAATATTTCAGCTTCATAACCTATTGGTTATAGAGATCTCAAGTGTCAAAGGGTTAAAGGAGGCGGTTCTTTTTCCTGCGTCTATGCCTCTTATTCAGTTCTGTACTCTTTCCATCTCTTCAGTATTGTTGATCTCTTTCCCAGTATCATTCCTTCTTTTGATTTAGCGCATAATGTTTGAGACACAAAGTTTTTTGTAAGCTCCTTGAGCATTTTAAACATTCCTATGCTGTTCCCTTTTGTGGATTCTTATTTGCATATTTTTTGTGATAGTTTTTATCCTGCCATAAGCTTTTTTACGCCTTTTCTTTCTCCTCCATATATTTTTCTTTTGTCTTAATGGTTTCTGCCCCTTTTAGCTTTCTTTTCTGTTCTACTAAATGCAATGTTTCTTTTGTTATACAAGCTTTAGATTTCCTCTTCTGCTGTCTTGTGAATGATTCCTCTGTGCTTTTAGATATTGTCCCTTGATATCCTGCCATAGTCTGTATGGGTGGTTTTGTTCCTCCAAACTAGTTCTTTGAATCTGCTTTGCACCTTCACGTCATATTCCATGGTGTTTTCTTTTAGGTTAAATTTGATTTGGTATCATAAATGCTTTTTTCATACTTAGTTTCCAATCTGCCATTAAATGCTGGTGATCACTGTCCCCATCTGCCTTTGGATAGGTCTTACATTTCGTAATGGTTCTTTTCCCTCTGATCGAAGATTGGAAGTAGTCTTATTTCTTTTTTTGTATGTCCATCCTGTGTTGTTCATGTATATAGTCTGTGTGGGTGGTTGTGGCTGGTTGCTCAGGAGTCCATCAGGGCTGTGTCCTGGCTCCAGCACTCTTTTGCAGGGCTATGGACTGGATCCTGGAGCATGCTATTGACCAGACCGGGATCACCCTACCGGAACATAGCTTCTCCGACCTAGACTACGCTGACGACGTTGCTCTTCTGGAAACGTCCGTTAAGAACCTAGAAACATCACTCAATCAGATTGAGTCGACAGCCTCCAAACTAGGGCTACATGTGTCCTGGACAAAAACCAAGCTGCAGAATCTAGGTTCTGGAGGAGACGCAGGAGACATATACGTTAATGGACACCAGGTGGAAAATGTGTCAGAATTCACTTACCTGGGTAGTGTCCAGAGTTCTGATGGCAGGTGTCAGTGGGACATTACTCGCAGAATTGGCATAGCTGCATCTGCCATGAGATCTTTTCAAAATTTATGGCGCCAAAGACAGATACAGCTCGGTACTAAGATCCGTATTTATCAGTCCTGCGTCCTGCCAATTCTCCTATATGGTTCTGAGACTTGGACTCTGCTTACACGAGACTCTGAAAGACTACAGGCATTCCATATGCGCTGCCAGAGACAGCTTCTCTGCATTCGCTGGTTTGACTTCGTGACCAATGAAGCAGTCTCCAAACAGACTGCCCTCCTGCCAGTGACAGAAATTATCATGCGACGCCGTCTGTCTCTCTTCGGTCACGTGGCTCGCCAGGGCAAGAACATTCCAGCCCATCGCGCTCTTGCCTGCGCCATTGCTCGACACACCGAGACGCGTCCTCCTCCGAGCTGGAGAAGACCTCCTGGCAGACCACGCCGTACATGGCCCCAGCAGATCGACGATGGTCTTCCTTCCACAATTTTTCATGAATGGCACTCAGCCATCGGTCGCGGTCACAACTCGCGCAACACGAGATTGGCACAACAGATCTCTGTCGTCCATGTGAACAAATGAAATGAATGAATGGTGGTTGTGGGAAAATTGTTTTGGATAACCAATTGTTATTCTTTGCAGAAATGAATTAAATTTGTGTCCAGCTTCATTCATCCTGCCCAAGCCATACCAGCCCATAAATGTTGCTCAGGACTGCGTCATTTTCCTTTCCCACTTTGGCATTGAAGTTCCCTCCTATAATGCTTACTTTGTTGATGATGCTTACTTTGTTGCTCAAAAAGCAAGACAGTTTCCTAGAGAATCTGTTTCTTTTCTCTTCCTCTGCTTCTGCAGTTGGTGCACACACCTGTAGGAAGTTGATATTCACTGGCTTCCCTGCCAGTTTTATCCAGACTATCCTGTCAATGATGGCATGGTATCCCATCACAATTCTTTTCATTTCTTTTTTATCCACATCGCTGCCCCTTTTTGTCCCATTCTCTTGTCCCTCTGTTTGCAATCATATTGTCCCAAATGCTGTTGAAATGACCCTCTCCACTCTGCCTTGTTTCTGCCAGTCCTACTATGTCTTGTTTTATCTTTTTTAATTCTTTATCAAGAAAGGTTAGTTTGCCAATGTGTTACAGGCTTCTTTATTCCATGTTCCTATTCCAGTATCCATATTTGATTCTTTTCTAAGTTTCATCCATTCTGATAATTGTAGTCCCTCTTGAGCTAGATATTATCTGTTTCTTGGTTTACTGTACTGGGCTTTGACCAAGAAGCTTCATCTATGCCACTTATGGCCACCCTGTAGGTTGAACTCTCCGATACCTTGCCCAGTGACTATCTTTTTGGTCGTTCTTCTGGAGGCTCAGCTCTGACTAGGCATTGCTGTTTCCTGAAGAGCTTATTCAAGTGTTAACCCATAAGGTTGTAGGCCAGTAGTTTCTTAGTCTTTCTGTGCTGCAGTTGAAAAGCCTTTATAACAGGCACACTGATATATCGCCTCTTCACTCGCATGACAATGCTGTTACACAATCTAACTAGTCATGTTTCCAACTTTATCTGCTAATCATATCGCTGCGGCCCAATTGGATAGAGTCCGATTGTTTGCCTTACATCACCATTGTCCAGTTCTTGTGAATCCTCTGCCAATGAAGCCACTGACTACATGATGTTATACTTTGTGTCATTGTGTTCAGGGGTGTGTTGAGTTTAGAAAGTTTGTATGCAATCCTTAAACAATGTAATAGTTGCAATTTTTGCCAGCTGTGTTAATAAGATGGTTTTTCAAAAATTAATAACTTTATTTAAAGTGTTTCGTGTTCTTCTCGCGGTTCCACCCCCTGCGAAGATGTCAAAGTTTGGCAAGCGTTCAGTTGTAAGGGGAAATCCGCGGCTGTGGAATGCTCTACCGGACACTGTAACCTCGTCGAACTCCTACGACCAATTCACAAAGAACTTGAAGACACATTTATTTGCGACTTCTTATGAATGTTAAATATGTACAAAGCCTTTGACTTTGGTAGACGCCATGTGTATGGCGCTATATAAATTGTCTGAATAATAATAATGAAAAAAGTTGGTAAGTAAGTAAAATCTTGTGGATTTATATAGCACTTTGGGGAGCAGCACAACAGTAGCTGCTTATTTTAGGAGCTCAGCCTTTCTTAAAATAGCTATGGGAAAGGTATATGATCAGGCAGGCAATAGTCAACATCTGAAGGGCAGTGAGGCTAGGTTGTTACAGCTATGGAGGGAATGATTTTAGAAAAGGAAGGTTTTAAGCTTAGACCTGAAGACTTGAGGAGATAATGCGGGAATTATAGGAAATGAGGACTCAGATTTTATTGTTTGAAAGTGCCCAAATCTGCGGAGGGAAGCTGGGATAGAGTTCCAAAGTTCAGGTGCAGCGTATGAGAAGGCACGATTGCAGATTTTCAGGGATGGCTGATTCAGCAGGTGTGAAAGAGTGAGATGGATGATGAACGTGTGGGTCGAGGAAGCTGAGGGGTTAATAGTGATATCAGGTAGACAGGTTTTGATGACTGAAGTGAGCTATATGTAAGTGTTATTATCTTATATTGGATACGTTCTGTTATTTTAAGCCGATGTAATGATTTTAGTATGGGTGAAATATGGGAGAATTTAGGTGACTTAGTAACAGCATGAACTAGTGCATTTTGTATTGATTGCAATTTGTTGATGGAGGCTTTGGGAAGGTTATAGTAGAGGGAGTTACAATAATCTAATTTGGAGTGGACTATTGAGGTGGCAATTGTGGAGGCAGTTTTGGTATCGAGGCAAGGACGTAGGTAATGAAGGTCGCATAGGCGAAGAAGGTCGCGAATATGAACACAGTGCTCAGGCTTTTAAAAGTTGGGAGATTTTTGATTCAAAGTTTAGAAAAGAATCAAATTTGAATCTGAGATTTCTTGCAGTTGGAAAAGGGGTTATTGTGGTGTCAGGAGCCAGAACTAGCTTAGGATTATCAATTTTTTTTAGTTGTTGAGGTAGTCCAATTAAAAGGGACTCTGTCTTAGATGGGTTGAGAGCAAGGCGATTAGATGACATCCATGCAGAGATCTATGAGAATGCAGATTCAAGCTCAACGATAGATGCATTAAATGAAGGAGGTGAGAAGAAAAGGAATAGCTGGGTGTCATTGGCATATAGAGTTGGTGATTTAAATTGAGGGAATTAATTAAAGATGAAAGTGGTGTCGTGTAAAGGCTGAACAGTACAGGTCCAAGAACGGATCCTTGAGGCACTCCATAATCTACACTGTGAGATAGAGAGATTTGGCCAAGACAGGACACTTGAAAAGACCAAGATTTGAGATAAGATGCAAAACCTGTTGTGACTATGAGCTTTATCAGATATGCCAAAACAGAGAGAGTTGCTCGAGCAGAATTTTTGTGATCTATGGTATCAAATGCAGCAGAGAGATCACGGAGACAAAGGCCATTAACTTGTCTCATTGTTTGTTTGGAAAGGGGAGTAGAAGTTTGGATACCTCTTCTTCAGTTGTAGGAGTGAAGCTTGATAAATTGCATGGAGGTTGTGGGGGAGGAGGGTAATGAGAAGAGATGTTTTGAGTAATAGTGAAAGACTTAAGGATACTGCAAATCTTGGAGATTTTGCCAGAGAAGATATTAGCAAAAAGATTCAGAAAGTTCTGACAGGGATATGGATTGAGGGAGAGGTTTTGGGTCTTTGCGATGGAAAAGATCATTTACAGTTTTCCAGAGTTTTCATAGGTTAGAACTATTTGTTGAAATGATGTTAGAATAGTACTTCTTTTTGGCAGATATGAGGACATTATGGTAGCGGTTAGTGGTGGAACAAAGATTTAAAAGGTCAGATGGAGAATGTGTTCTATGGTAGGTTCGTTCAAGATGTCTGCGAAATGTCTTGAAAGCTTGAATGAAAGAGTTGTACTTGGGTTTGCTGTTGTGAGGTGAAAGAGGTCTTGTGATGATAGGAGCATGTTTATCGGGAAGACCAGCTAACACAGAATTTGTATTCGTTGATCAGTGACGGCAGGGTATTGTTGGGGGTTAAGATTAGGTCCGATGATTTAGTGTTGTCACAGAACAAGGCTACGTCAATTTTGTTTAGACAGCGTAATAAGTAGGTGCTACGAGGCGGAGAAGTTTATTTATTTATTTATTGACAATTTATATAGCACAGTAGACAAGGCTAAGGCCTACAACAAGAGCGCTTAATACAGTTCATATCCAATATTAAATAAATGTGTCTTCAAATTTCTAATGAAATGTCCAGCTGAGACTGCTCCAGTCACTTTGTCTGGAAGAGAGTTCCACAGGGCGGATTTCCCACAATGAACTTTCCCCAAACTTAGGGTCTTGGACGGGAGGGACCAACAACTGCACTCTCCAACTGGACCTGAGAACCGATCTCCTCTCGATCACAGTCGATCTCCGTACAAGCACAGTTAGATAATCAGGACAGAGTGGATTGTGTAAAGTCCGAAATGTAAGCCAACAGCGCTTGTAGATAATGCGCTGTGGAACACTTGCGAGCAAGTAAATGAAACAGACATTTTGTGATGTGTTCTTTGATTTTGATTTGTTATTACAGTTTTTCTCCAGGTGAAATTTTTGTTGTGCACAATGATATGGGTGATGGCTGGCTATGGGTGACATCTCAGTCAACTTGTCTTAGTGGCATCATTAACAGGGAATTGGTACAAGAATTGGTAAATATATTTTGAAATGGGTTCTTTATTAATATAATTCATTAGAGTTATCAGACTTAGTCTTGATTTGATTTTGGTTAGTTCAGAAGTTATTTCAGTATATATTTTAAAATTTGGGTTGAAGATAGATCAACTTTCCATACACCTTCACGTGCTGATCATATTTCGCCAGCAAAGGGTGTTGTAGTTGGGCTTACGGGATCCTTCCCAAAACGAGTGTTTGCAAATGTTTCTTCTTAAAATGTCACTTTTCCTATGCATTCCATACGAGAAACAGGCCTGTTAATGTGTGTATGCACCTTATTTATCCATGCAAAAATGCAATTGATGGCTTGATTTAACTCTTTAAAGTTGCCTGCTTGATAGGCCCTACTCGCTATTTAGGCTAAGGTTCAAAGTAGGAATTAGCTGGAAATCGCCGTGGCTGAATATGAGGTTTTTTGCAAGTATTCGCCTTGGTAAATATTTGGCATGCCGGCAAGTAGTTGCCAATAATCACAAGCAGAGTCAGGCTGCAGTGACACCTGGCTTTGTTTAACTGAGCTAGTAGCCAGTCATTAAAGTCGTTAAGACCACCCGCATTGTGGCTTCAAGTCGTTGTCCCTGTCTACCTCTTCCTATTGCCTCCTCTCCTCTCTCTGAAAATTGTCTTTCTCCATCTCTCTCCATTTACTTATACTCTGATAGCAGACACTGTCATGGTATAGAACCAGCAATAGCCTAAGCGGGTGTCAATGGAGTAATTAATGGGGGCTGGGCCACTAGAGCTCTTTGAATGCGCGGCTGCGGACGAACAAAGCACCTACGCATTCGCCACCCCGAAAATTTTCTCTACTAGCAGAAATGAGGCCACGCCTATATATTGTTGATGTAGCGCACATAAAATAATGTCTGATGAGGATTTTGCCATTTTATGTGGAATGATGTTTTTGACTCACATCAGTACATGCATTATCCACTGGAATAAAACAAAGAAAAGAAAGTGGGTATGGAAGACCATGGGTGAGATGCAGGGAGTTGCACGGTGCATACCATACCCTTTTCAAGGAACTTACAGCAACAGACCAACAGTCGTTTCATAATTTTGTGAGGATGGATTTTGCTGCCTTTGAAGATTTGTTATCTCGTATTGAACATGACATCGCAAAAGAAGACACCAGAATGCACCAGAATGCGTCAAAGTATATCACCAAGGGAAAGACTGTATGGCTCTGCGATTTTTAGCAACAGGTAATTTTTGAACAGAGTTACCATTACAATTTCCCTGTCTCTAGGATCAAACGGGCAGCCACCTCACTCAAAATTGTTAAACCGTACGCATTCTCAGTAAAGTGTGCCATCGTTTTTGTACACACACAAGTCAGCCCACTCTGTTTATAATTATTTTGGCGCTCTGATCGTTGAACTCGCACCTGATTGGTTGGACAATCAGAAAGTAGATCAGGGAAAGCAGGAATGAATGTGCAAGCACAATCTAGAGTGCAAAGAACACGTTCCACTCACTCCCCTCACACTCTACCGGCGGTCATTGTATGCAAGTGGCCCAGCTGTCATTTGAAAGCGGCCTATCATTCAGGCGGCCAATGCGAGCTTGCTTTGTTCGTACGCAACCACGCGTTCAATGAGCTCTATTGGCCCAGCCCCATAATGCAGCTCCAAGTCATTGTCTCCTCTTTCTCTCCTCCCTCTCCCTGTAATTTGTCTCTCTGTGCCACTATCCCTCTGCCTCTGTCAGTTGACATTTTGCTCTTGTCACTGTCCCAGTCAATGTTCCCTCTAGGGATTGACGGCGCGTGTGCAAAATCAAAAACTCGTGGGCACAGTTTTACAACATAAATGTTTGTGTGCAAGTTTATTTTTTACAACCAAAACACAATAGTATTGCAAATATTATAATTTATTTCCCTCTTCTTGTAGGGCCCTATCTGTTTTCATTGTAAAGCTTTGTGGTTATTGATGCTTTCGGTGGGCATCAAATATTAAATTGTAAATGACAAGATAGATCAACAAAGTTAGGGATACTTCAAGTAAGTAAGCATAAAAATCTTGTTAATTTCTATAGCGCTTTCTAGGGCTGGAGCTTCGTGGTCAGCCGGGCAAAATCAATTCCAAAGATCAGTCAGAGTTGAAGTGGGGAAGCAGCAAGGCAGACTTTGAAAAGGAAACAGAAAGAGATGCAATTTAACTCTAGATTTTAAAATACTAAGGATTTTATTGCTGGGCAAAAATCGTCCTTAAAACTATCTTAAATTCATAGTGTAGCGAAAATACAGCAGACCATTGTATTTGAAAAGATATTGAGACTAAAGAAAGTCCAGTTGTACTTCGACTCGTGCAGCAACTCACGAGATCAGCGCAAGAGGAATAGTGCCAGCCGGTGTTAATATGGAACAAATTAAATAATCTAGGAAGAGCAATTGCTTGCAGTAGCTATTACATTACTGTTTGAAATGGTAATGGCGTGAGATTAAAACATTGGCGATAACAGCCTAATTTGCAAAATTCAATTCTAACGCCAAAAACTAAATTTCAGCCAAATGAGAACACACCGATATAATCCAGAATTTATAAAGTTAATATTAGCGATTAAGATGCAGCAAAATTTTAAAACTAAGCAAAACCAGGGAGTCGACTCCCGGGCAAAACCAAACGATTAAAAATTTGAATTCTTCTAGTCTGCGTCACTGCTTCCCCAAAACCCCAATGACTTAAGACCGTCATGCATGGGAAAATGGCCATCACCGCCTATCTGCGCAATAATACAAATTAACGACATATATAGGCCTACACAATCAATCAATCAACTTCTATGGTGTCACTATCATAATGCCCAGAGCATCAGCCGATGGCACACTAAATCCAAATAGAATTAGAGCCAAGTCAATCCTGAAGATCAGTCAGAACAGTGGGGGAGCAATCTAAAGAGGAATAAGCCAAATCAAACAGGCATGTTTTAAGGCCAGATCTGAAAAATGATAAATTGTTAGTTATACGAAGTGATATTGGTAATGAATTCCAAAGCTTAGGGCCACACACTGAGAAACAACTAGTGCCAATGACTGTGCGAGAATAGGGAACAACAAATGAAAGTCCTGCCGAATACCTAGTGAATTGAGTTGTAGATCAAGGGATAAGTCGCATCTTAAGGTAATAGGGTTCATTATATTATATGGTTTTAAATACTAAAAGACAAATTTTATAATTAATTCGGTATTTGATAGGAAGCCAATGTAGGGACTGCCTAGCTGGAGTTATATGTTCGGATCTTGGAGTTTGGGATAGGCCTGTGACTCTAAGTAAGGAATTTTGTATTCTCGAGTTTCTGCATATTTGAATTTGTGATACCAAAAAGCAGGGAATTGCAATAATCTTATTTTAATACTTCAAATCAATGACACGACTTTTACTATGTTGCCTGCTCCTGCGCACAGGCAAAAATCTATGTGCTCCGAGCTGGAAATCTGTGCACCAGCGCACCGTAGTGTAGCTTAGAGGGAACCGTGGTCCTGGCATTGTACCAACAATTGGCTAAATTGTAAATGGAGTCATTAACTCTTATGGGGCTCATTGTGGTTGATTTCGACCACATAACAAAACGCACCTATTTCTAAATATATACCGTTCTATTTTGGATCTAGGGTTATTGGTAAATCAGGGTTATTATAACAAAAGCCAACATGCTTTTGCTTCTAAAACGTGCAAAAAAATGGTTTATTTCGTGAGTTTGACTGCGAAAATATATTGATTTGTTGGCGAGATTTGCGGTCCTTCTGGCATTTAAATTTTAAATACCCTCCTATGCACAGGTGCAGAAGTTTTATTCAACTAAGGAAGTTTTGGAAACGCTTGAAAATGGTAAGTTTGATGGCATGGGTATTTTGAGGCCCGATGACATCGAAAATGAAAAAATTCTGCTGGGCAGAACGAAAAAACAAGTTTTTGAACTTTTGTGACATGTGTAAAATATATTTATGTCACAAATGCTTCAACTTCTTTCACACAAGATCCTTTCTAAGCTAAAATATCACATTTTATATAATTTTTAATGTCTATTACATATGTGTACATGTTTCAGATAGTTTGCTAATAATGTCTTGTTGCTGAAAAAATTTTTTAGGAACTTTTGTGACAAGTTCCAAAAATACATATGTCATAATTGCTTTGAGACCTTTTCACACTAAATTCTCTGTAAACTAAAATATAACATTTTTACATCATTATATAAATTTCAAATGTTTATTACATATGTGTACATATTTCAGATAGCTTACTTACACTGGCTTGTTGCTGACATTTTTTTAATGAACTTCAAAGTCCAATTTTAATTTTTTAATTTTTTAAATTTGTATATCTTCTCATGAAATATGAAGAATGTCATTGCAAATGTTATATTTTTCTTTTCATGTTCTTGTAAATAATCAAAAGCACTTTCAATTGATATATACATTGTCAATATTGTTATGATATTTGAATTTAAACATTTTGGGAAACTGTTGAGGTGTACGGTAATTCTGTAGAAACAACATGGCAGCTGAAGAGTTAATGCAGTTCCAAGTCATGGTCCCCTTTTGTTTCCGTCTCTATACAAATTGTCTCTCCTTCTTTCTCCATCTCCCTGTCACTCTGATTTTATGTGTTTCAAGACTCTGAGAAATTGGAACAATAATTATGCATATGGGACAAGTGGTATCCAGTTTGTTCTTGGATCTGCAAATATTTTCATCAAAGTACTCAAATTTTGTACCCAGTGAAAAATGCCCTCCCAGTTGAATCTTAGTTTGAAGGGTTATGGCAGGGGTCTCCAAAGTACAGCTCGCGGGCCGGATACGACCCGCCAAGGTCTTTAATCCGGCCTGTGGCAAGAAATGAGGAACATGCACAAATCTATTCCAGGATTGTCTTTTTTCGCCGTTTACGTCATAGAGCCACAGACTTTAATTTTAACTTGCTTCAAATTTCAGCTGTCTTACTCTTTAAGTAAGTAAGTAAAATCCCGTAAATTTATATAGCGCTTTTGAAATTAGTACAGTAGTAGCGGCTTATTCTTATGCGCTTAATCTTTCTTGAAATATCGTATATACTCGTGGATAAGCCAAGAAATTTATGCCTTAAAATTCACAACAAAATGCCAAGTCTACTTATCTGTGAGTCAATGCAATTTTCCAAAGTATTTTTGTAAAGAAACACAATTCCTAATGCATTACCGTGTCAAGTCATGTTGTTTCTATTTAAAGACGCGTCAGTCAAAAGGGGTGGGCGTCTGGCTCCTCCTTTCTCAACTGAGCACCGTTAAGCAGTGATAGATTGGGCCAGTCAGATTCCGTTCAGAGTATAACAGACATAGTAGACAACAAATACCTCCAGCCAATGACCGTTGGCCTGTAAACAGCTTGTAGAAGACTGGTTGAGGGAGGGAACGGCTGTTTATTTGACCCTGAAGTCGAACTTGGCCTCTGTGTACCTCAAATACTTTTGACCTGTAAACCGCTTGGAGATGTTTGGGGAAGGAGAGTGGCCGTCTGTTGACTCAATTTCAGTGTAGATCGGCTATTATTAGGCAATTCCACAAATCTGTAAGCTCCTAAATTTCCTTGTTGACTAATACACGAGTCATAGCAAATTACATAATTTTTGACCAAAAAACGGAGTCGACCTATTTGTGAGGTCAACTTGACCGCGAGTATCTACGGTAGCTATGGGCAAGGTGGGTTGTTGGCTGGCAAAGTTCAGTGTATCCATGAGGTGGTGGATCGAGCTGTTATAGCTATGGAGGAAATGACTTTTGGAATAGGAATGTTTTAAGTTTAGACCTAAAGTCTTGAGGAGATAGTGAAGGAATTAAAAGAAGGGGCATTCCACGTCAAATCAACACAGGCATCGGACATCACCGTCTCAGGTTTTGATGAAAATTGGCACAATTGTTCAGCCCCATGAGTAATGTTGAAAACCATAATATTAGATTTTTGGGTTAACCAATGTCCAAACTATGGGTCATGAAATTTTGGTCAGCCAGCGGATCTTTGCACCAAACTTTAGCTTTTTGAAAGCTCTATCTGGGCCAGTCAACAGGTACACCAGGAGTTTGAATACCAAAAGAACAGAAGCAATCGTAACACATAATTTGAAATTTCTATAAAATGTAAGGAAAAGGAAACAGCTAAGGCCTATAATTTATTTCTCGAAATCTACCAGACAATCTAGGATGAAAGTTTTCCATTAATAGATAATACCATTAATAAACACAAATATAAAAAAAACCTTGGATGACTCCTGCTCTTTATAAATCTTTTACCACCAAATCTAAATTACATAAAAAATACTTTAAAAATCTTATAAGAAAATTAGCTGAAAAAAGTACTATGCAGATAAATTTGAGAAATTTCCAGATAATAATGCCAAAACCTGGAAATTAATAAATTAAATTTGAAATAAAGGTAATGCAAATGACTACCATACTAATATTATGAATTCTGAAGATGAAAATGAAACAAATATACCCATAGCTGATCAATTTGACAAATACTTTATTATTGTAGGGTCTAATCTAAACTCCAAAGTTAACAGTATTAATCTGTCTGCAAAAATTATAGACACTGAAACCTTAATTGATAATCAAAATAATAAATGTTTTACTATTTTCCCACCACTCCTCAAGAAATAAATGACATAATTATTAACCTTAAAGTAAAAAATACTACTGGTCATGTGACATAAATAAAAAAATTTGTCATCAAGTCTGCTCCTTACATAGCTAATATACTATCTGAAATTATAAATGTATCATTTGAAACAGGCATTGTACCAGATGAACTAAAAATAGCTAAAGTTATACCTATTTATAAAGCAGGTGATAAAACTAATATAACAAACTATAGGCCTATTTCCATTTTACCTACCTTTTCAAAAATGTTTGAAAAACCATGTTTAATAGGCTCCTTAATTACTTTGAAAAATTTAATATGCTCTCTAACTCCTACTATGGTTTCAGACCAAAATATGCAACAATTGCAACATATATTCCATTATTAAACTTAGCTGATACTATTTCATCAAACATGGAATCAAATAGACTAACTATTGGGATATTTTTGGATCTAGCAAAAGCTTTCGATGTGATAGATCATAGTATCTTACTCTCTAAATTAAATTGTTATGGAGTAAAGGTATATCTCTCATAAGTGGTTCACTAGTTTCCTTACTAATAGAATACAGTATACTCAAACTAATTCAATAATTCCAAAAAAGTTAAATATAAAATGTGGGAGTCCCACAGAGATCAATACTAGGGCCACTTCTCTTTATTATTTTCATAAATGATTTACTGAATATATCTTCTATGTGTAAATCTGTATTATTTGCTGATGATACTAATCTAATAGCTAGTAATACTAATATAAATGAACTAATATCTCAATGTAACGATGAACTCATTAAAATCTCAAAATGGTTACAACAAAATAAACTTTTCCTAAACATTTATCAAACAAATTATATAATTTTTCACTCTGAACATAAAATTGTACCTAATAATATTACTAAATTCAAAATAAATAACAGAAATAATGCCGAGATCATTAACAAAATTTTTTTGTATAATAATTAATTGACCTGAATCTCAACTGGAAAAACCATGTTGAGCAAGTATCACTGATAATATCTAAAAATATGAACATAATTAGACATATCATGAAATTTGTTACCAAATATTCCCTTTTAAAGCTCTATTTTGTACTAAGGGGCTGTCCATTAATTATGTCAACAATTTTGGGCAATTTTTGACCCCTCCCCCTGGTCAACAACTGTCAACTTTAAGTTAACCCCCCTCCATAATTACGTCAAAAACTTTTTACCCCCCCCAGATCAATGACAGGTCCCAATAACAAGGTTAATATTTTTTGCAATGATGACCATTTTTTCCCCTTTTTTGCTCGTCGAATGTCAAAATGTGATGGTTATGACCTTTTTGCCATGCTCTTTTCCATTATAATAAGTAGTATTCCATGATATTTCCTAGTTTTTGATTATTTGTAAAAACTGAAATTGTTGATGTCAACTTCTCTTGACCCCTCCCCCTATCAACAACTGTCAAATTTTTTCTAACCCTTTTCCCCTAAATTGTTGATGTATTAATGGACAGCCCCTAATTCATCCTTACCTAACATATTGTAACATTATATGGAGCCAAAATTATAAATGCATTACTGCTAGAATTCAAACACTGCAAAATAAGGCAATTTGTTTAATATCCTGTCTAAACAAATACAACATGACAAATAAACTGTATATAAATCTAAATATACTAACAATCACTAACACTTACAAATACCAGACATTAATATTTATGTATAGATACTCAAATAATCTTTTACCAAAAATATTTTATATAGACAGATACTTCTCTACTGTTAATAAAAAACATAATCATAATATTAGTAGTAGTGATAATTTTGCTATACCGTGTGCATTAGGGTGGAGTGAAAAAACTTTTTCTCAGTGATGTAAATGTAATAGTTTGGAAAAGTTGTGTTATGGTATAGAGAGAAACTGTGCCAAAAATCACTTAACTGGGTTAATGTTTAGAGCCTCCCCAAGCTTCCTCAAGTTTCAGTAATATTGATAATTGGTAATTGGGCATGTTGCTGCGTTGGGAGATATCCTCTATTCCCACTGTCTCACACAAAGGTGCTAAAGTTAATTACGCCTTACCAGTAGAAGTACATGAACCTGTTAAAGCCCTTCACGGTAAGGAGAGACCAACCATCCTATCAAAATAAACCTGAGGATTTTCGATTAGACTGCAGAAACAAACTTGTTTGATATATCTGCATGCAGATTTCAGCTAGTGTACCTGTGTGATGAAAAACAAGGTGCCTGTAAAGGATCGTGAATTTCTGTTGGATCAGCGAGGTGCTAGACGAATGGCCGTGGTAGGAATTGACATCACGGAATGTGGGAATATTCTAAAGAGGTTGGCAAGAAGACGCTCAGAACTCTCCAAGGTCTCTGCGTCACAACCATCCACAAGTGGGCAAGTAGATGTTCCTGTTGAAGTCATCAGTAGGCCTAATGAAGAGACATAGGCCTATACTTCAGATAGTGATACTCCTAATGATGATAACTATGATCCGCCAGGGATTTCACGGCGAGAAACTGAGTAAGGTAAAAAAAGAAGACCTCTTCACAAGTGCGAACTTCTCTGCCTCATATATCTTTAATAGCTGCATGGCATGTATTCTGTATCAGATAAGGTAGGTAGCTTCCCTTTCTTCGGCATGTTTTCAAGACATTGTACTCGTTCATGAAGACGATAAAACCCTCATTTAGACAGATGCAAAATGAGAATTGAAGGGAAAGGAAAATAACGGAACTGAAGGAAGAGGAGGACAGCAATGTTATCGAATGTGTTTCTTTTGATGGAAGTAAGGATAAAACACTAGTGCCTAAGAAGAAAGGTGGGATATTTCATATGAAAACTGTAATTGAGGAGTGTGTGGCAATTGTTTAGGAGTCAGGTTGGTCACGTTTCACCGAGAAAGAATCTGCGATTTGAATCAAAACGTGTATTGTGTACATGTTAAAAGAGAAAGGAGATGACTTACAGAAACTGGTTGCTACTGGTTGCGATGGTACTGTAAATAATACTGAGAAATCAGGAGATGTTATGAGGTTGTTAGAAGAAGAAGGGTGACCTTTGCAGTGGGTCAACTACCGATACAGGACCTAAGGGGTTTCTGGTCCACATGGTCAGCAGCTACAAACTTGTCAGAACTTTTCCATTGTAGGTTTCGATTTAATTGAAGGAGAGATACCCATTGTAACATGCGAAGACTTAAGTTCAGATAAGGCTTATCTGCCGGACGTTTGGAAGGCTATAACACTTGGTGACTGCTCGCAGAGTTTGGCATCTCTCGACCCAATGAAACTCGCACATTCAAGATGACTAGCAACAGCTAACCAAGGGACGGAAAACCCAACTGAAAATTTGAAAAACTAGCAACTTATGAAACAAAAGTATATACTCCAGTCTGGTTTGATATCAAAATGAAACCATCCTGCAAGGACGGAGGGCACCAACTTTGGACGACAATTTCATTATCACGATACCTTCCTGTATAACTTAAATTAGTAGTTGATCCGGCAATCCAGAGAAACGGCTACTTTGGACATGAAGATAATCTACTGCTGGCAATGTTATCAGATGCAGATGCACAGCAACACATCAGAGAAGGTAATGCTATGAAGAATACTGAAAGCTAGACGTACTTCAAATATTACTCGAATTCCAAAATTCAAAATTCCAGTGTTCAATGTTGATGCTGCCAGTTAGGCCTATATTGACATAATTAACTGGCACAAGAAACAACTATCAGCTCAGTTTTGGATAATTGTATTGTTTGTATTATTAAAATAAAACAGTTGTATGTAAATGAATAAGGCCTATATGCCAAAATGCATTAATTGCACAAAATGCCCAAACTTCACTGTCTCTGGGGAGGCTCTTAACCTTCATTTAAAAATTCAAAATTTTCACTGAACAAATCACTGATACCGTGCACAACTTTCCCGCACTATTAGAATTTTAAATTCAAAAATGTTTTTAATTTCGTCCTTTTCACTCCACCCTAGTGTGCATACTTAAACACTAGAATTTTTACTATAAAATTTTAAGGTCCACGAATATGGAATAGCCTCCCTTCTCACTTGAAAAATTACCAGATCTAACTTTATTTTAAAATGAACTTAAAAGATTTATATTACTGAATAATTTAACCTTTACCTTACTTTTTGTAATGCTTGGTTAATTTATTGAAATATGAATGGTTTCATTGCCTTTGTATTATGTTTATTATTAATATACATATCTCTACAATGATCACATTTTCTGGATCAATGATCTTTTGCTTTTCAGCCTGTTTTTTAAACTCATGAGATATATTATGTTAATATCATTTCTTTTGTTAATTGCCGCTTCAAGTTTAAGATTTATTATTACCTACATGTTACTGTCAAGCGGGAACCTGTGGTTCCCTTAGTAGCTTATTATTTCCTACATTTCGTAAAGTGCACGGTGTGTGAACCAGCACCTTTTGAACACAATTCGTTCTGAAATGCGGAGCCAATGCAGTCTGTCTCTGAGATGTGACGTGCTCTCTCCACCTGATTTGACAGATCATTCGTGCAGCAGCATTCTGAGCAATCTGCAAGGGATTAAGCTGGCTGTCGGGTAATCCGAGGAGAATGCTGTTGCAATACTCTTGTCTCGTGAGCACCCGCACCCACACGAGCAGCGTTGGTAGATGTTGTACCACTTTGATCCGCTGTAGATGGTAGAATGCATTCCTGGCAATGATGCCGACGTGGCTGCTGAGCGACAGTGACTCATCCAGTTGAACGCCGAGGAGGCGGACCTCGGCCGATGGTATTACCGAGGTCTTGTCGATGAGGAATGGCTCATGATTAATTAGGTGCTTCCTCTTAGGGGTGGTGATCCAGAGCACCTCCGTCTTTGCGGGGTTCCATGCCAACTGATTTTCCTCGGTCCAAGATTATTTTTGCAATGCATGTAATGATGTGTTCGCGCAGCTGGTCCGTCTCTTTGACAGGGCAAGAGGCAACGATCTGCATGTCGTCAGTATAGGCGAATGGGGACAGCCCGCTCTCCTCTATGATCCGCGCCATGTCCGCTACATTCAGTATAAACAGAAGTGGGCCCAGCACAGACCCTTGCAGCATGCCGCCGAGCAGGGGGCGCGGACAGGTTTTGGTTCCATTCCATGACACCGACTGTGTGCGATCGGTTAGGAAGTCATGGAGCCACTTGAGGGCGCCACCTTGAATGTCATAGGAGAGTTCCAGACGTCGGAACAGGATCTCGTGATCCATGGAGTGGAAGGCTGCCAAGAGGTCCAGTAGGCAGAGGAGGACAGCTTAGTCATTCGATATCGCATCCACTATATCACTGTAGACGTGAAGAACGGCCGACTCCGTTGAGTGTCCCCGTCTGTATGCCAACTGGCTCTTCTGCATTAGTCCATTCGATCCTAGATACCGAACCAATTGTGCATTTGTAAATTTCTCCAGAACTTTGGATAGAAAGGTAAGGTTAGAGACTGGGCGGTAGTTATTGACGTCGTCTGGGTCTGCACCCGCTCTCTTCAGCCGTGGTCGCACAATTGCATGCTTCCAAGTTGTTGGGAACTCCCCGGTTTTCAGGGAGGTGGCCATGAGCTTCGCTAGATATGGCGCCAGGATGTCAGCCACCTCTTTAACCCTTTAATGCCGGGGAACCCTTAAAAGGAAAACTCCATGAAGCCGGGAGAATCCATCTTGGAAAAGTGTTGGACGCCGGGACTTTTTGGCCATTTTCACGCAAAGCCAATTTTTCGCAACTCGCAATTGCTGGGGCTATGTGATAGCTACAGAACTGTGGAATACCTTATTTTTTAGGACTTTCATTTCTCTTTCTAACCATCCGTGAAAGAAAACGATAAAAAAGTTGTGGGTCCTTTGCACACCCAAAAACAGGCCACCCATCCCAAAAATGCAAAACTTTTTATTCAAAGCTTGGTAGCCAAAATTTTTGAGTGACTAGCTATTTAAGTTGAGCGGCAAACTTGTCAGGAAATCAAAATGGAACAAAATTTTACTAGAAATTTGCAAATTGGATCACATTTGGCATAGATATAGGGCTCCAAATCAATGTCCCCCTCTTGATCTTCACCGGCGGCGTATCATCTTCTTATAAAAGACAGATGAGACGATTGAAAAGATGGTTTGTACTCATCCAAACTGCTTGTAAAGTAACTTTCAACATTATTGAGAGCTGCGAGAATGTTTTCTGAACGCAATCTTTTCGCCATTTTGCTGAAAAAAGATAAATATTCGTATCACACCGTGATTGTTTACATCGCCGTGACCTACTTTCATAAATTAAAAGTCTTTTAAATGCCAGCTGTAATTCGCTGATATTTCTCGTCTTATCTGACTCAGGATTGGTTGGTAATCGTCTGACCCACTAATATCTGGTCCACAGACTTGAGAAAAAGAGTTCTGTGTATTTGAAAATCATGTAATGCCAAATTTAAATACCGCTTAAATACCTACTGTAATTCGCTAATATATTAATTTTTGCGTCTTATTTTACTCAGAATTGATTGTTAATCATCCGACCAACTAATATCTAGTCCACGGACATAAGAAAATAATGTTCTGCGTATTTAAGACCTTTGAAAATCATGTTAACATCAAAGGCGGGTTTGGGTGGCCTCGTAATATGGTGGCAGGGCGGGTATGGCCGGACTCGTAGTACGACGGCAGGGCAAGTTTGGGTGGGCTCGACGTTAAAGGGTTAAGCTGCCACACTGGAAGAGGGTCAAGGTCGCATTGTTTATTGGGGGATGACCTGACGATTGCGATGACTTCATCTAACGATGGTGCCTCTAGCTCGGTGAGGGTGGATCACATCTCCACATTATGGTTGGCAGGCCCCGCCTCGGCCGTTCTCCTGCGTATGGCGTTGATCTTGTCTTCCAAGTGCTGATGAAAGCCACCTGCAGTGAAGCCGGCGGCTGTGTGATCACGCCGGTCGATATTTCCGAGAAGCTTGTCAAGGATCCTCCACGTCTGCCCAGAATCTGACGTCGCTGCTTCGAGCTTGCTTTATCAGAATTGGCGACCTTTTTCACTCTGACGAGATGCCTGGCGTCCATGAGAGCTGCACGCCAGGGATGATAGGCCGCTTCATCACTCCCAGCTCCGTTCTTTTTCTGCCTCCGAAAGGGTCTTCTGCCTCACCCGTTTGCATTCCTGATAATAAAATGGGAGGTGAGGTCGGATCGGCACTGTCGACTCCATGATCGGCACCAGGTCGTCCAGAATCTTTGTGATTGCAGTGTGGTAGCGATTGGCCAGTTCAGTCACAGTAGCTTGCTCCATGTTTTTGTGGTGACCAAAGAGTGGTGAGTAGTGATGGGATTTTTCCGGAAAAATAAACTTGCAGAAAAATTTTGGAAATTGTTCCGAAATTTTCAGAAAAATAAGAAAAATGAGAGAAACAACAAGATAACAGTATAAAACAGACACGTACAGTCACTCAGCTGAGCTATTCTTCTTCTTCATGTGCCATGTATTGCTACGTTGGCGACCATGGATTTCCACTCTTCTCTGTTTCTGGCTTTCCTTATCAGTTTGATGTTGTCTGTAGTTCTTGTCGCTTCTCTTAGGCTGTCCGTAAACTTTATTCTTTGTCTTCCTCTTGCTCTTTTTCCCTCTATTTTTCCTGTTATGGCTAGATTTTCCAATCCATCTTTTCTTATTAGATGACAATATAGATGTCCAAAGAATTCAAGCTGCTGCTTTCTTATGGTTTTTAGCAATTTTATTTTTGCACCAAAAGCTTTTAGTACTTCCTCATTGGTTATTCTTCCTGTCCATGAAATTTTTTGCATACGTCTGAGAAACCACATCTCTGCAGCTTCCAGTTTCCTTTCTGATGTTTTTGTCAACGTCCATGTTTCCGATCAGTACATCAGAACTGCCCAAGCGTAGCTGTGAAGAATTCTGAGCCGTGTTGTTGTTGAAATATGTTTATTTGTGAGAATCTTTTTAAGTTGTGTGAAGGCTGACTTTGCCATGCCTATTCTGGTTTCAATGTCTTTTTCGCTCCTTCCATCGCTTGTGAAGATGCTTCCTAGATATTTGAACTGTGTTACCTGTTTTATTTCCATTCTCCTGTATTGTAGCCTGCATTTAGGAATTTCTTTCTTTTTTTGTAATTACCATACAGCAGCGGTTCTCAACCTTTATAGTGCCGTGACCCTTTTAATTCAATTTCTCATGATGTGGCGACCCCCCAACGGTTAAATTATTTTCGTTCACAATGTAAACTGCTAAAAATAATAATGCTACGACAATCAAAATGTTCGAAATCGTTATTATTTAATTGACTCCATGTGTATCCTCGAATGACAATTATAGTAAAACAATTAGTACGTCGTAACTACCACTGAGGAAATTTTGTACTTTAACAAGAAAAGAGACAACCCCATATTTCTGATGGTCTCGGGCGACCTCTGGCAAATCGTAATTCGACCCCCATGGGGGTCGCGACCCACAGGTTGAGAACCGCTGCCATACAGTATGTCTTCTTTTTATTTATTCTTAGTCCTTTCTTTTCACTCTCTTCTGCCACCTTGTCTAATAACCTTTGTAGTTTTCTTTCAGTATCTGCCATTAGTGTTGTGTCATCTGCATATCGTAGGTTATTTATATTTTTTCCTCCTATCTTTATCCCTTCTAATTCTTCTGTTTCCTTCATAATCTCTTCCACATATTCATTGTAAAAATCTGGTGATAAACCACAACCCTGCCTTGTCCCTTTTAAAATTTGTATCCACTTACCTATTTTTCCTTCAATTCTTATCGCTGCTTCTTGATTCCAGTACAGATTTTGAAATATAATATCCTCATGTCCTTTCCATCTAGTGCTATGTTTTCCAGGCATTTGAACAGTTCTGAGTTATTACTACATTTATTTCAATGTTAGGTAACATAACATTTGAATTACTACACTGCGGCCAAATGAGGCTTCAGTTGGATTTTGGTTGACAACATTGTGTGGGAATGCGATGCTGTACTGTTGCCCGCAATTGTGAGCATCCTACTGTGCAGCCTTGAATATTCCAATCTCGCAAATTGTATTGTATGCTATGGACATTTTGTTTGCTACGGACATTTGAGCGTTGCTTAACCGTGCACCACAATATTTTGGATCCAATAGGTGTGAGCTTCAGAGTGTATCTGTCGTTCGTGCGCTCAATGTGCAAGTTCATATTCATTATGTATTAGTGATATATTGCAAAGTACTGTATTAAGTACAGCTTATTAAATTGGAAAGACAAATAAAAATACTTTTAAATGTAAGGTAAATTGTCACAAATTTGTCTAAGTGTCACATGTCACTGGCACACTAAATTAACTCAGTCACTTAGTGAGTTCAACAGGAATGTTTTAATTGCGATTTTGCAATGGAGGCGGATATTCTTTTAATCACTGCATAAAAACTTGTAGAGTGCCCACTCTGAAATTTTCACCAATAATTCCTCACAATGTAAGACTTATTCACAAATAAAATCATAAATATTGTTGAATAAGCATTGGTCGAAATGTCAAATTATGTGCTACGATTGCTTCTGTTCTTTTGGTATTCAAACTCTTGGTGTACCTGTTGATTGGCCCAGATAGAGCTTTCAAAAAGCTAAAGTTTGGTGCAAAGATCATGTTTCTAGCTATCATAGAAGTGGAGATATTACAGTTTTAGTGTTGCAAGTTGGTGCTGGTTGACCAAAGTTTCATGACCCATAGTTTGGGCATTGGTTGAACCAAAATTTTAATATTATGGTTTTCAACATTACTCTTGAGGATGAACAATAGTGCCAATTTTGATCAAAATCTGAGATGGTGACGTCCGATTTTATTCAAAAGCGTGTTGATTTGACGCTAAATGACCCGGATCTGAGGATGCAGAACTTTTTCCGCGGTAACCCCCAAACTGTGAGCGAGAAAGTTGTAAAGGGGTGTAATTGGAACAGAATAATGCAAAAATTTTGAAAATTGGACAAAATTTGGGGTGGTTGTGCTTTTTCAAACAATATTACTCATTGCTCGAAGAAATGACAATTTCGCAAACAGATTTTCAGTCTGAAAAACCGAACAACTGTGTATATTTCAGGCTATATAGAAGCTAGAAAGATGTGGTATGCACCGTTGTTTAGAATTTTTATTGCTCTTTCGAACCATCCGTGCCAAAAAAGAAAATTTTGGCGGTAGGTCCACTCTACAGCCGAAAATCGGAACCCCCTCCCCCCCAAAAAAATTTCAAAGCGCAATAGCAAAAAATTGTCAGCGGTGACCTTCCAACTGTGAGTGAGAAAGTTTTAGGGCGTTGTAATTGGAACAGAATAGTGCAAACATTTTGAAGATCGGGCCAAAATTGGCGGAGTTATGATTTTTCAAACCTCAGACTTGAGTCTTTTTCGAGGCATTTCAATGCAAAATCCCAGTATTTGGACGATCAATGGCAAGTTTTCTTGCTTATATAGTCAACAACAGCGAAGAAAGTGCTGCTATCTATCGAATGGATAGTAACTAAATCGAAAAGTTACTTTCGGGCGGTTTAAAACTGCAATGTCCGGGATACACACATGCTTATGTGGCGCACCGTTTTAAGACGGCGATACCCGTTTCGCTATGATTTTCTGGCGCCGTTTATAAACGGCATTACCCGGGAATGGGTTAACGGGCATGAGAGTGTGAGGTGAGATGACAATCGTGT
The DNA here is from genome assembly GCA_018105865.1 of Metaphire vulgaris. Classification (NCBI taxonomy): domain Eukaryota; kingdom Metazoa; phylum Annelida; class Clitellata; order Crassiclitellata; family Megascolecidae; genus Metaphire; species Metaphire vulgaris. The sequence continues at coordinate 7,899,502 of CM030842.1, forward strand.
GAGTCCAGGAGGCTGAGGTGTTAGGAGATTTCGAAGGTAAACCTGTTTTGATGAATAAAGTGAACTGTAAGTAATTGTTATTATCTTGTACTGGATGCGTTTGGATATTTTAAGCCAGTGGCGTGACTTCAGTATAGGTGAAATATGACAGAACTTCGGTGATTTGGTTACTGTTTGGGCTAGTGCATTTGCCATAGATATACACTATTTCATGGACTCACTCATCGTCAATTTCGTGATTTCCTGATAGAAATCAAATCTGAGTTCCCAGACCTACCTTACCGTACTTCAGTGAGATAGTGTAGCTGTAGGAATGTCCTGGCTCGATTTTTTGATTTTCGAAGTGAGATTGAATTATTCTTAAATTACAGGAACCATCCATTGGTGTTGCCCACAGAAAGTGAATGACTTTGGAAATTAGCATTTTCAGCAGATCTATTCATGCATCTTAATGATTTTAATATTCGAATACAAGGTGAAATGGCATTTATCTGTGATTTGTACTCGGAGTTCCATTTTTCAGAAAATTGTTAGTTTTGGAAAATCAGTTATCAAGAAGCTGCTTCAGTCACTTTTGATGTTGTGAGAAATATAACATTGTAGCCAAGATGCTGTGACTCCTTTTCCATGCTTGTTTGCTCAAGATATTTCAAATTTGAGAAAACAGTTTCAATAACGTTTCTCCAATCTGGATGCAGATCAGCATTATTAAATTTTGATGAACGCTTAAAATCCTGGCTTATTATTCGGACTACACTCCTTGAACCACAGTTTGATGCAATTTTATCAGAAATGCTGCAATTTAATTTATATCACAGTAGTTAAAAACCATTTCATTTGCAACTTATATTCTGCAGTCTGCATTATACACTTTATCATAATTGAGAATAAATAGTCTGTTATTGTCGGCTATTCATTCACTGCAGAGTGTATTTGTGACCCGCTGGGATAAAAGGTACCATAAGTGGGATCACAGATTAGCGTGAAATTGCATTTTTATCTTGAAAACTTGAATTTTTCAAAATTACTTTTTTGGTATTTTAGATAGTATGATGTGTAGACAATTAAATGATCATGTCTTTTTAGTCAAATCTGCATCATTTAGTAGAGAATTTGTTTTAAAACTGAGATAGGTAAAAGGTACCATAAGTGGGCTTCTGACTTTGACGCTCTGTTTAAGCTTACTTACTAATTTTTACAAAATTTTAATACGTGTTAGCTTAGAACCAGCTGACAAATCTGCAATATCGGGCAATTTTTGTTTCTTTCTTTGATTAAAAGTGAAGTTTAATCATATTTTGTGCTGTTATTTATGAATTACAACACTAGTTTCTCGTTCTTTGTTTTTCATCATTCCGTTACATATGTTACATCTATAATCACTTTGATTAATATTATTTAAGTTTTATTGTGTTCTATTACAGTTTGTTCGTATATCTTGTTTAAATTGTACATTACAACCCTATTATTATGCCCTGCCCACTTATGGTACCTTTTTCAATTACTGTATTCTAGTATTAGTAATTATATTTATTTAAATGTTCTACTGATAAATTATGAACAGTTACGGATGAAACTTTAGAGATAGTTTGCATATATGACAATTAATACAGAGATAAAATTTCATTCGTAACTCTTGTATAGTTTTAAAATTTTGAGCTCTTTAATTTCATCAATAATAAATGCTCAATTTCTCAGAATTTTGAATTTGATAGGCATGATTTTTGAATACTGGTATCTCTGAAATGACAAGGTATATTTCTCTAAAACTTTGCTGTGACTGAGCTAATATAACCTCGATATATGCAGCATATGTAACTCAAGAACCCCGCATATGGTACCTTTTCTCCCAGCAGGTCACATTTAATTTCTTGTTCAGGTCGCCTGCGGAGCCGTCAAAAGTCAGCAATGTGACCAGTGGCTGAGAAACTTTGGAGACCCCTGGGTTAATGGATAGGGTTAATTGCAATGTTCCCTCTAAGCTGCGCAATTGCGCACTATTTTTAGGGCCAGCGCGCAAAAGTTTTTGAGTAGCGCGCAGTGATTTTTGAGTGGCATTTATAGGATAATGCATTAGTCAAAGCTGAAACATTATAACAAAAATTTGACTTGAAGCACAATCCCAGAACATGCAGTAATAGTTGTGGTGAAAATGAGTTTTGTTACATGGCCCAATGATAGTTCGTAGTCTAAACAAAATCTAGCACTATAAAACAATTTCGTGAATGGCGCCAAAGCCTTCTGACCTTGGCTTCTGACGATGCATCCAACTTCCATTACGTTATTATGTAGCTCAAATTTAAAATAGCGTACACAGAAAAATCCGCGTTGGAGCTAAATATTTGTAAAATTTCTCAAATATTTTAGTGGAATAATTGTCACAAGTCATAATGTCTTCAGTCTTCACTTGACTAGCGTATGGGACAAGGCTATCGTGTAATTTATATATATATATATATATATACCGTGCACGGCAGCATTTTTTAGTTGCTCAGACCAACTAAAACTTTGCACAGCACCAAAAAAATTAGAGGGAACGTTGGTTAATTGGCTGTACCAGTGACCTGAACTGGACCTTCTAGATTAGAGTGGATGAGCTCTGGCTGCTGTGATGCACTGCGAAGACAAGGGTCTGTGTAGGCTAAAAGGGATAGAAATGGAGGAATGGAGTTCATCATACCCCAATCTGCAGTTAATGCAATTGTGTTATTGTGCTTCTTAACCCTTTAGCTTAGTAATACCCTTTGATCGTGTAATGCTTTCTTGATGGATATTTACTTCCTGCCCTGTTAAGGGGTTAAGCCAGTTTTGCCTATTGTACACACAGATTTATCAAGGGGTTGAATGCATTAGCATATGCACTACTAAGGGTACTGGCTGTTACCTGTCATGAGATTTGTTCAGATTCGATGAGAAATGTTGGGGGGCGGGTGATAGGGGCGGGTGATAGGGGCGATTGTCAACAGAATCAGTAAACTTTGTTGTATCACAGCTTTTGGCTACTCTAATAAATCACCCAGCACACTGTATTGGCTATAGTCTACGGCAATAACACTACTCTCTTCCTTCCACCAGATGGTCATGCTGCTGAGGTCTTATATGAGTTTAATGCAGTCACCACCCATCTTGGCCTGAAGGCTTCCTGGAAAGAGACTGATTTACAAAATCTGGAATCTGACTGTAAACCTGTGCCCTTACACATTGGCCTGGACATTGTGGAATCAACTGAGATCTTCATGTACCTTGGAAGCATCCAGTGGACTTTGTATGGAGGACATAAAGCACTTGTATTGACCTTGCATTCTCAGCATTCTCAGGGACATCCTTCCAATTCAAGACAATCTTTGTCTGTCTGTCAGTCTCTCTCTCTTTCTCTCTCTCTCACTCTCTCTGTCTCTCTCACTCTCTCCGCCAGCAGTCACATTTAACACGTTAACCGATGGGAACGTGATCTGCATATACTGTGCAATGTGCCCTCATTCTGTCCCTCCTTCTCTATGCAGCAGAAAACAGGACTTTACTTTATGAAGACCTTGTAAGCACTAGAAGCCAAACGATTGGCCTGCAACCAGCTTGGAGACGTTGGGATTGGGGAATAGAGTTGCCGTCTGTTGACCCAGTTTCAATGTAGATCATGTGTAATTATGCAATTCAAGAAATCTGTAGGCTCCTAAAATTTCGTTGTTGACTTATACACGGGTCATAGCAAATTTCCTTAACTTTCCTTCTAAAAATGGGGTCAACTTATCTACGAGATCGACCTATTCACAAGTATATATGGTACCTATGCGGACGGAGGTTATGGGAACCTGCATTATATTTTCAATTTAATATTTACTGTATTTCTGCGCATATAAGACGCGTATTATACAATTTTTACATGATTAGCCCCTTGGTGCATCTTATATTTGTGGTCATCTTGTCTAAATTTTTTGGAACACAAAGAACTGGCCGCTATGTCATCATCAATAAATAAATCCAAGACTGTAAGTATATGCAAGAAGAAACGTTGGAGGGACATCTTTCCAATTCAAGACGATCTTTGTCTGTCTGTCAGTCTCTCTCTTTCTCTCACTCTCTCTGTCTGTCTCTCTCACTCTCTCCGCCAGCAGTCACATTTAACACGTTAACCGCTGGGAACATGAGTTGACATCCTTATTTTGGTATTGCAGGGTGCTGGGATTTTGGTATTGCAGGGCGCTGGGATTGTCATACGAAAATAGGAGGTAGAGAGAGGAAGGAGCGATTGTCAACAGAATCAGTAAACTTTGTTGTATCACAGTTCAATGCAAACCGTACACCCGGAGAATTCCTGCTAACATGCAATTTAATTCATGCTAACATGCAATTATGTTGCTTGCTTTGTCAAGGCTGCCATTGTGTAAAGCGGACATTGCCGCGGGCTGTGAGGAAGGGATTTGGACCAGATAATTGAGTTCCTTGCTAATCAATGCAGGAATTTATATTGAGATTTTGCCCATTTTAACGAGGTAATTGCCAGTTATTGCTTTGCATTCTTGACCTGTGACATTGTATTCTTTGATCATCATTGTTGAGACAACTATTACACTAGTAACAGGTGGCCTACGATTGTCAATCAATCAATCAATCAATCAATCAATAAACTTCTATGGTGCCACTATCATAATGCCCAGGGCATCAGCCGATGGCGCACCAAATCCAAATAGAATTAGAGCCAGGTCAAACCCGGAAGATCAGTCAAAACAGCGGGGGAGCAATCTAAGGATAAGCCAAGTCAAACAGGTATGTTTTAAGACCAGATCTAAAATGATTAATTGTTAGTTTTAAAGTGATATTGGTAATGAATTCCAAAGCTTAGGGCCACACACTGAGAAACAACTAGTGCCAATGATCAAAATGCGAGAATAAGGAACAACAAATGAAAGTCTTGCCGAATACCTAGTGGATCGAGTAGTAGGTCGAGGAATTAGTCGCATCTTAAAGTAATAGGATTCATTATATCATATGGTTTTAAATACTAAAAGACACATTTTATAATTAATTTGGTATTTGATAGGAAGCCAATGTAGGGACTGTCTACCTGGAGTTATATGTTCAAATCTTGGAGTTTTGGATATGACTCTAACTAAGGAATTTTGTACTCTCTGGAGTTTCTGCATATTTGAATTTGTCCCTAGCCAAGGGGCTTGTAGACTGGTCGAGAGCATCGCGCCACACAAATGAATTGCACCGCAGTCAACGTGTTAAGTGAATGAGGATTGTGACTAATCAGGATTCTGAAAAGATTCCGTAATTAGATATTTAAGCAACTTATGTGTAGACATTATATGTTGGTCAACGACGGCAGAGGGAAGCCCTCCCAATTCAAGGCAATCTGTGTGTGTCTCTCTGTTTGTGTGTCTCTCTCCATTGCTATGTCTGTCTGTCTCTCACTCTGTTTATCTCTCTGCTGGCAGCCATATTCAACTCAAGACTCTCTCCCTCTCTCCCACTCTCTTCCTCCTCTCTCTTTCAACCAGCAGCAACACGGAAATGAAAGATGATTGTAATTATTCAGGTTACTGAATTGAGGTTTAGTATTATAGTAGATGTTTAAATGATTAATATAGGTCTATTTTAGCATTGACAGTCGACGGAACCCTTTCCAATTCAAGGCAATCTCTCTCTCTCCCACCATCCCTTCTCTCCCTCCTTCCTCTCTCTACCTCCTATCTCTTGCTTTTTACAGGCAGCCACATTCAGATGTGATAGGATTGAAATTAACCATGTTACTGAATAGAAACTCAATATTTGACTCTCTTGTTGCGCCTTGTATATGGGGGGCTTGGGGGGCATCTTATCCATAATTTTTTAAAGAACAAATCAAAACCCGAGTCTTATAATTGGGTGCATCTTATACTTGAATGCGTCTTATATGCGCGAAAGTATGATAGCCTTTTGTTGTGAGTGAAAATGATGATGTGCCTCCTCAGCTTTTGTCTTCATTGAAGATCTTCCACCACTGAAGCCATTTTTCTTCTCCCCAGTAATGGTGTTGAACAAAATTAATGAAACTTTAGCAAGAAGAGAATGACTGTAGTAATTATTAGGTTGTGGATTTATAGTAGTATAGTTTTGTATGATTTTGCACTTTTTATCTATTTGTTTATTTTATAGCTAGCCCCCATCAAGCATGAAGGGAAGGCTAGGTTGTTTTTCCTGCAAATGTTTCATATTACTGTGAAAATTATGTAGTAATTTTGCTCTTCAAGCGTGACTGAAAAATATTGGATAACGATTTTATTCAATAAACTGCTTGTTGATATATTATATTACAACCATGCGATTAAGAATCATACCACCTCACCAAGCTCTGCTGCCACGATAGTGTGACGCTATACACAGTATGATTATATATGCAACTTTAGATACTGCTACAAAAATCTGAACACTAATTGTATTTCCAGCACTGCTACTACCATAAATTGAACCTTCCTGATTATACTAGCTTTTTTGCAGCATTATATTATGCCAGCTACCATATATATTCGCCTATAAGTCGATCTCACAGTTAATTTGACCCTTTTTGGGCCCAAAATTTAAAAAAATTGCTATGACCGTGTGTAAATCAACAATGAAAATTTAGGGGTTTACAGATTTCTTGAATTGCATAATTATGCTTGATCTACATTGAAATTGAGTCAGCAGGCGGCTATTCTTTCCCAACCCGACATCTCCATGCTGTTTGCAGACCTGGGTCAGTGACTAGTGGTCTTTCTTGTTTGGCTAACTGAAGTGCTGTGTGGATGCGTCCAGCCAAGGTATGCTTTAATTGCTCTATGATCATCCTTGGTGGGAACAGTTCTCATCAGGTGCCCAAAATATTGTAGACACCTTGTTTTGAGTATGGAAGAAATGGCTCATAAGCCATGCTTGAGCAGACCTGAGTGTTAGAGCTCTCTCAGCTGAGGCCTAGATAATCCAATGCACATGAATTGTGTTATTAACTTCCTTGGCGTTGCATTCTTGGGTTC
>CM030842.1:8506696-8606696 GCA_018105865.1 Metaphire vulgaris
ATATAATTGAGCATACCGTCGTTGACCACCCTTCTTCTGGATGCATATGACTTTTGCATGATAAATTTGTCCGTGAACTCTGAAGACAGGTGGACCACGGAAATGAGTTATCAACTTGAGCACCCATTGATGCAAAGGCAAGTGCTGAGTTGTAGCTTGGATGTTTTTCCTTGAAGTGGTGATAATGAGGGTGTTTTGGATTGCTAAGCAGCTGTTGAATATAATCTGAAACGGACGATTATTGATTTCCAGTAAGACTGTGCCTTTGTGGCAGCAATATTTAAATGTTCCATCCACTGACCGTTCACTTTCGGAAGTTCAGTGAATCGCAAATTGGCATTTGAAAGTCATTGGACCGCATGAATGTTCCGAGACTGCATAGTCGACGTAAGCGTCATGATTTGTCAGTGTCGAACGACGCAGAGTGCGTGATTCTCGACGTTGCTTTGCTTTCTTGCACGCCGAACAACAACCTACTCCTCTGTCTCTATTGCCTGTCGGAAGGCTCTTGATTCCCGACGTTGCTTGCTTCTCTTGCACGCCGAACCAACAACCTGCTCCTCTGTCTCTATTGCCTGTCGGAAGGCTCTTGATTCTCGACGGTGCTTTGCTTTTTTTGCACGCCGGACAACAACCTGCTCCTCTGTCTCTATTGCCAGTCGGTCAGGCTCTTGATTCTCGATGTTGCTTTGCTTCTCTTGCACGCCGAACAACAACCTGCTCCTCGGTCTCACTTGCTTGTGGGTAAGCTCGCGAACGCTGGACTTTGTGTACTTTGAGAACGCCGAGCATCCATTGTCAGTTATTTAAAGAGAGTATCCAGACTTCTTTGTTCGACCGTGGTCTACATATACGAATAAACTTATTGCGATCGATAGAATTACGCGTACGCATCAGCCGGTTCAATGCTAATCGAAAAGAATAACAATCAATATTGTACATAGGTATATATGGATAGGCCTATTATATATGCACAGTTGCATTTGTATATACATAAAAATCACGCCACCTGCCAAGCTACGCGCCACGTAATAATTATATATGTAAAAAATCACGCCACTGTGACAATTTGTGACGCTGTACACGTAGTAATTATGTACGCTAAAATCATACCACCTCAAGCTCCGCCCACCAACGACATTATGACGCTGTACACATTATGCATATAGATAACGCAATAATGAACACATGTAAATGAACATATATATAGTATTTATTAATTTTTAAAAATAGGTATTGAGGTTAGGAAGGAATATATATATATATATATATATATATATATATATAATAATGGGGCATTGGGAGGAAGGAGGTTTGGGAGGAGGAAGAAAGTGGGTTGTATTGAGGTTTTCGGAGCAGCGTTGTGTAGGTTTGGGAACATGGTTTGGGGGCCGGTAGGGGTAGGCTTGGAGCAGTGATGGGTTGGGGCCAAAGGATTGGGGAGAGAGATGGAGAGAGGTACGGGGTTGGGAGGGGGTGAGGAGAGAGAAGGAACGGGGGTTTTGGGGCCAGTCGGGCATGGTGGGCGGGTATGGGTTGGGGCCGGGCGGATTGGGAGAGGGATGGCGAGGGAAACGGGGTTGGGAGACGGAAGGGGAACGGGGTTTGGGGCGATTGGGAGAGGGATGGGGAGAGGGGAAAAGGGTTGGGGAGACGGAAGGGAACAGGGGTTTGGGGCGATTGGGAGAGGATGGGAGAGAGGGAAAAGGGTTGAGGAGACTGGAAGGAACCTTGGGGTTTGGGGGCGATTGGGAGAGGGATGGGGAGAGGGAAAAGGGTTGGGGAGAGAGGGAAGGGAACGGGGGTTTGGGGGCGATTAGAGAGGGATAGGGAGAGGGAAAAGGGTTGGGAGACGGAAGGGAAAGGGGGTTTTGGGGGGATTGGGAGAGAGGGATGTGAGAGAGGAAGGAGATGGGGATAGGGAAGGGAAAAGGGTTTGGGGCCGGGGCAGAAATGGGTTGGGCCTGAGCGATTAGGAGAGGATGGGGTGAGGGAAGGGGATGGGGGTTTAAGCTGCAATTAAGACCTTCGTTAAACGCTCCGTTTTGATTAAACAATATTTGGTTGTCAATGACAACAGCGTCTTTACAATACCCGCCGTGTTGCGTGACGCGACAGACAGACAGACATCGAGAATTATATAATAAGAAGATATATATATATATATATATATATATATATATATATATATATATATATATATATATATATAAGCTATGCGGCATTTTATTGAAACAGTCTTCATTTTCAAGCTAAATAAATGCATATGGAATAAATGTGCAATTCCTCAGAGTTCCAAAAAGTGAGCAATTAATTTAGTCAATCTTAAATATTGATTCATTACATGACACTCCGCAGTTGATATATCATCATCATCATCATCATCATCATCATCATCATCGCCGCCACTACCACATAATCATCATATTTCTCTCCTGGGACAGGTTCAGGGCTCCATTGTTTCCATTCCTCTCCGCGTCTTGCTCTTTTGATTTCAGTATAGGTTTTGTGACGCTGTTCATCTGTTTTCATCATCCATTCCAATAGCATTCTCGTGGCATTCCTTCTGTTTTTGTTCCAGATATATACAGTACTTCTCTCAACTACTTTTCTAGCCAATTCTTTTCCTCTTAGCACGTGTCCGATCCAGTTCCTCTGTCTTCTTTTCATAGTGTTAGTTAGCGATATTTATATGAATGCCTTCGTTTGATTCCTTTGTCAACTCCTCCTCCATAGCCACATATCGAATGCGTTTTCATCTCTTGCATGTCATTTCTGGAAAGAGTTCAAGTTTCTCAGGCATATAGGGTTGCACTCCATACCAACGTTTTTTATCAGTCTCTTCTTTAATTAGCGGTTTAGCCATATCCTGTCAAAGATGCCAGTTTTCCCTATTGCTGTTATCTTTATCTCCTTGGTATTGGCATCTTCTGTTAGTAGGCTCCCAAAGTAAAAAGGGTGTCACCTGCTCCAGTTCTGCCCATCAACTGCTATGGTTAATCTAGGTCGGGTTTTGCTTTTTGTTATTGACATGACTATTATTTTTAGCGTGTTTATTTTCATGCCACATTCTTTTGGTGTTTTATTTAATTTATCCATCATCCTTCTACTCCCAGTCATCATCGTCTGATCGTCTGCGAGGCGTATATTTGTATTAGGCTTCATCCAGTGTTTTTTCAGCTTTTTCCTTTTCTAGTGCTTCTAGGCATACAGATGACGAAGAAGCACTAGAAATAAATATAAATGTTGGATAACAAGGAAAGATAGTGGGGAACGACAAGGAAAGCATGACTTAACATATGACAAATTGAAGAAACTCAGTATGAAATGAAAACAAGGATGACCAAATGTGCTGTTTAATGATAAGGGTGGCATTCTACTGACGAATAAAAATTAAGTCATGAAAGATGAAACCATGGAATTAAAGAATTATACAACAAAGATGGAAGACCTGAAGAAATTCATTTTCAACCCAGAAGTAGAATTGAAAGAAGAAACATAACGAAAATATGAGAGAATGTTGACTATAAAATCTACATGGGAGCCATGAGAGCAGGAGGAGGGATCTGAATGGGTCAAGTTTAGGAAAGGGTAACTTATGGTGTAAGCTTATCTAGGAAAAAAAAATAGTACCCAATATTCGGGCTATGGCGTACCGAGAGAGAAAGATCCAAACAGGGACTTGGCAACTGATCCTAAAAGGTACAGAGGGTGGAGAAGTCCAGAAATCTCTCAGAAAACCCACCAAAAGCCCTTTCTTGTGTGTGTGTGTGTGTGTGTGTGTGTGTTGTGCTTGTTTATATGAGCGTCCGTATCAGAGACATTGAGCGTCTATGTGTGCTTGTATGTGTGTGTGTGTGTGCTTGACTCCTCCTTTCTCAACCAGGGCTTGCCAGTTGCCACCGGCTATGGCGGAGTTAGCCTTTCTTCTCATGCCATGGGTTTTATAGGACGCTGGTATCGCCTATGCTGGGCGGCGGAGCTCGTCTACAATTCTACATGAGCGCAGGATCAGACGCCACATACGCCACCTGGCGTAAGAAGCGGCTGGAGCGAGGATGTGTGAAGAGGGCAGGCAATAGGCATTTGCTGTGAGGGCCGGGTTCCCCAAATGCCGTATTAGAGCTACTAAATTAGAAGATAATATAGACCATAAAAAGAACTGAAAACCAACAGGGCTGTCGGAGTTTACAAAATACCTGCAGGGATGCCAAACTGCCTAAGAGAAGGAGCAACAAAAATTAGTAGAGATACTTACTTACTTACTTACTTACTTACTTACTTACTTACTTATTTATCTATGCTGAGGGCATTGGATGATGAACAATGCCGAAAAAAATGTCTAGACTGGAAAGGAACTCATCTTCTCTAAATTGTGTTTGTGGATGCATGTGTTGTGTTTGTTTATATACGCGTCTGTATCAAATACGACGAGCGTTTATGTGTGTCTGTGTGCGTAACTGCGTATGTGTGGCTCCCCCATTCTCAACCAGGCTTGCCGCCGGTGTAGGGAAATAGAGTGTTCTGAAACAGAATGTCCGACGGACATGTTTCCGAAATAAATCGTTCAGTTGATAGAAATATTTCGGCAGTGTAAGAAATAAAATGACCGCCGGTCGAAAAATATTTCGTGCGTACGAGTGCTTCTTACACGGTAGGCCTAATCATCCATTTTTATAATAATAGGATTGCTCTGTGACCGGATGCCCGGCGAAAAGCCGCCTCTGCGCACAGAAAAGTAGTACGTCGCAACACAGCTGCTCAGTGGAGGAATTAGATATCAGCTGCAAAAGGAAATTGCAAGCTCACGTGGACTGTCATCAACTCACTTAATGGGTTCAAGAAGAAAAAGGCACGACAATTCCCATTTCAGCAGATGAATGTTATGATCAACTGTCAAAGAAATTAACATCAATTCGATCGTCAACTGAGAATTAAAGTGGACCAGAATTTAGTGATTGCCTGACGGAGTTCACGGCATTCGGACCTGTCCTGTCAGCGTTACGGAACTACGGACAGTTTTTATTCTAGGCCCTTTTTTTGAAAGGGGAGGGGATCTTCCTCCAAAGTTTGAAAATTCTCCCCCAAAATTTCTATATGTTGCATTGGAGGGATGGAATTTCCTCCGCAAAAGTGTGACGAAAGGTTTTTTTATTTTGGAGGGGAAAAGAGAAGGATATGACCATATAACCATATAGCAGAGTATTTGAAAGAAAAGGAAAAGGATATGATGACTTTTTTGGTCGTCATTACATTCGAGAAAAAATTATATCAGTCAGGATGACCTTTTTTTGCTTGTCAAGGCTTTTGAGCAGATAAACCTTCTCCCCAAACATTTCAAACTCCCAATATCAAGGTGGCTAGAATAAACACTGACTACGGATAACTATACTTGAAGCAGCCGACAAACATTGCAGCCTGGATACTATGACAACATGGCTGCTCAAGAAAGTTATACCTCAGCTAGTCTCATTTTTCACTCATCTTTTCAACAGATCTTTAACCTCTGCCATTTTCTCTTCTGTTTGGAAGCAATCCGTTGTGATTCCTTTTTAAATAATACTGGACTCGATGCTTCCTCTCCAGGCAATTACAGACCAGTTTCAAATTCAACTTTTCTGTAAGAGATCCTGGATAAATTGGCATTCATTGGTTTGCTGCCCTAGCAGGCTACATCTGATTGACCGGTCTCCATTCCAGTTCGCGGGAGAAGCGATTGAGCCTGTTGATAATATACGACTCTTTGGTGTCACACTTGACACTTCACTCTCCTTTGCTGATCACATCGCAAACCTAACAAAGAGATGCATGTACAAACCCGTACGATCCGGGAAGTCAGGAAAACACTTTCCATCGCTGCCACCTTACTGTGTGTTATCGCCATGGTGGACTCCGCTGTTGACTACTGCAACAGTCTCGTTTATGGTGTTCCAGACTACCTAATATCAAAAATCCAGACCATCCTAAACGTCGCCGCCAGGCTAATCTACCGTCAGGATCGCCGAGCGAGCATAACACCTCTTATGAGAGACAGACTCCACTGACTCCGAGTTCAGGAGAGGATCATCTTCAAAAAGATGCCTAATAATTCACGGCATCGTCACCGGCCAAGCCTGTCCGAAGTACTTGAGCGACTCCTCACACCTGCTAGCGACGCACTTAGACGGTCGACATTGAGATCAGCATCCTCTCTCGACCTCGCTATCCCGAAACCACTAAAGATTCCAACCCTCGGTGATCGCGCCTTCTCCCGAGGCGGACCACGACAGTGGAATACCATTCCACCTGAAATTAGGAAGATCAAAGCTCGGTCCATCTTCAAAAACAGACTGAAAAGCCATCTATTTAGGGAGTCATAGCCCCTGTAAAGCGCCCTTGTTTTTGATTATGCTATGCTTACGGCGATATATATATATATATATATATATATATATATATATAGTCCAGTATACAATACAATACCATACAATTAAAGCAGTCAATCTGGATTGTAACCATCTTCTTCGTCATCATCAGTCCTGCCTACAGATCGGGCCATTCTACTGAAAACGGCTCTACTGAAAGTTTTCTCCGACCTTGCAGCAGCCATGGACAAAGTCTACATTTGTGCTTCTGCATTTCTCGACATGTCATCTGCATTTGATACAGTCGGTCGTGAAATTCTGCTACATCGTTTAAAGATTTCGTTTGGCATTACATCAAAAGTGTTTGATTGGATCAAGTCCTATTTATCTGGTAGATCTCAGTCAGTTGTCTTACCGGGATCCGCAACAACTACAAAGGTGATCCTCTATGGCGTACCACAAGGATCAGTTCTTGGCCCGATCCTATTCTGACTGTACACCGCGGATCAGTTCAGAATAATTCAAAAGCATGGTCTACACTCTACAGTCTAACTTCTATGCGGGATTATTGTCAGATATATTCAAGTTGCCTGAAAGTCTTGATTTGGCTGAAAGCTAATGGAGACATGTATCAACAGTTTGGATGATTGGCTGAAAAAATCGATTGAAAATGAATCAGCAAAAACAGACTTAATGTGGTTCAGCTATTCTTGGAATCGGAATAATTTTCTACATCATCATCTTCACATAAAAGATACAAACATCCCTGCATCAACGCATCTACGAAATCTTGAGTAATATTTGACTCAAAGCTGTCGTTTTGCTGCACACGTCTTTGCAACTGTCAGATCTTGCTTCATAATATAGCGAAGGCTCAGAGAAATACGAGAGTTTCTTCCTACAACTGAATTTGCCAGGTGCTGGACGTCGTGACCAACATCACCCCACTAACTCACCGGCTTCACTGGCTCAAAGTTCGAGAGAAAACTGAATACAAACATTCTCTTCTTGCATTCAAGTACATAGCCCAGATTGCTCCAGAGTACCTTCAGGAGTATTTCATACCGACAACATAACGAAAGTTGCAACTGCCCCTGCGGTCCGATGCTCAAAGTCTTACACTCGGTTCCAGGTCATTCGCAATGTCAGGGCCAAAGACATGGAATGATTGACCGATAATTGTTATATAATCCTGTTCTCTTACATCCTCTAAGAAAAATGTAAAGACTTATTTGTTTATAAAATCTTATTCTTTTTCTGCCTCAGGTTGTTTTCCATTCATATTATAATAATCGACTGACTGACTGATTGATTGATTTCTCCACGTTTCTTCAGGGATGTAGTCGAGACCAGCAGTTCCGAGACCAAGACAAGACCGAGACCACTCATCATCAAGACCAAGACCAAGACCACTGCCATCGAGACCAAGACCGACACCGAGACCACTACCATCGAGACCAAGACCAAGACCACAATCATCGAGACCAATATCAAGACCACCTAATGACAATGCAAAAAAATGTACTCACTCAATTACTGTACACATGCTTGCAGATGGCGTGTTCAACTCTTCTGTATCACCATTCTAGGCAGGATTCTCCGGAGTTTTTGGAGTGGGCAGATTTTCTGCTTCATGGACTATGTAATCCATAATAAAATCCTTAGCATTGGCTTTGACTGCTGCCGAACCGAAAATTATCCGAATCCAGCCAGACAAAACCTTACGTCGGATCCAAGTCCATAAAGTTTAGGGCTGGGAAATGTTTGAAGTTGAGTTAAAGGAGAGCTACTTGCAAGGCGCTGGGGCGGGGAGGTGGGTTGACAGATCTTTGAAGTTGGCTACTGTAGGTCAACGGACGTTGCCCACTTTATAAAAGGGAGAGTGGTGGGATGGGTGGCAAATGTAACCGGAGTATGTTTCGGGCAGTCAAAGAGAAAATGTGCATAGGCATACAGATATTAATCGGTAAACTTTTTAGTTGCTTTCTAAGGGAGGATGGCAAATGTTGGGTTCAAAGGCGATCTACGGCTGGGCGATGTTCGCTAACATGCTTCTGATCCATGATGATTGACAACTGCTTCGCTGTATCGTTTAATTGATAGACTTATTATCCTATATAGCCCTAATACAACTTAACTACATTTCCACTCTTCTTACCCATCCATCCTCCTCCCCTCTCTTTAACCCTCTTCTTCTCTTCTCACACATCCCTCACTCCTCCTACAACGCCCCCGCCCACTCCTTCCCTCCTCTTTCCTCCCCTCCTTTCAAGCTATACTCGATTGTATCTGTCGCTGAGTTGTTCGTCGCCCAGTTGTTACGCACCGCGATATTTCTTATAATAATATATAGTGTTCTCGAAAAATTTCCGAGACCAATTCATGAAGACCGAGACCAAGACCAAGACCCAGACCTTAGCTGCCGACACCAAGACAAGACCAAGACCACAAAAATCGGTCTCGAGACCAAGACCGCGGTCTTGAGGGCTTCATCCGGGTTTGTCTTACACCTAACAGACCATCGCTTTTTGTGGTAAGCGTACGGGTCATTCGCCCTCTTCGAAGATTAGTCAGCGAGTAGTTCTTCTTCTAAGCGCATCGTCATGGTTCTGTTAGTTTTTATAGTTTTAAATTAAATTAAACTCAGTTGAGTTAAATGTTGTACTATAGTACCGACGAATACAAACAGTGACTAATCAGGCAGATGATCACAAAGCTGTCGCACTCATATGGAGTTTGTTTATTTTGCAGTTTTTTGCAGTTTGTTCATGTAGCGGAAGCAGCGGACCGCAGCGAGCGCCTGGCGGACAACGGTCATGAATGTTTGGCCGTCTGCGAAGGTCGGCCCTGATGCCTTTCTTCATGATACGGTTCAGCCGCTCTGCTGCAGCGTTACTTTGTGGTAAGTATAGCGACACCGTAGTATGCTTGATCGCCAGCGACGCTACGAAGTCCGTGAATTCCTAGAAACGAACGGAAACTTGATTACACCTCGATGACGTAACGCTTCCGCAGCATGCCACTTCTGGCAACTTGGAATAATAGTCCGTGGCGACCATCATATATCGCTGCTGGCATGCTGCTGCCACAAATTCGCTCGCTTTGTTGAGCTATTTCCTATATGGGCCGTTCGTCCATACAACCGCAAGCAGCGAACTGGAGATGGTCTAACTGACTTGTACGCGGTGACGCACGGTGGACAGTTCTTGATATGTCGCTGGACATCCGCATCTCTGCCAGGCCACCACACCGATTCTCTGCATTTACTCTTCATTTTGAAGAGTACTCTTACTCTTCATTTGAACTCCGCCTGGATGGCATCCATGCGCCAATCCAGGATTTCCTGGCGCAGCGGCGCTGGAAATGCAACTCGACAGTCGCACAGCAGACAACGTCCGCCGTGCATGACAGACAGTTCTTTTCGCAGCCGAAAGTACATGCGCAGGGTGATAGGAAGTTGTTTGTCCGACGTCGGCCAGCCATCCGTCACTAGTTGGCAAACTTTACGCAGTTCGGTGTCAGCGTTGGTGGCGTCGGCCACTTGATCGATTGTTATTACTACCGTCGCCAACTGGCCAACAATGGTCTGTATATGGCTCCCGAGAGTCAGCCTCGCCGTTGTCAAATGGGGCACCGGGATCGGAAGTAGTCGTCATACGAGCTTCGGTCGACAGAACGGAAGCTTGCTCCACGTCCTACAATCTGGACAAGCAGTCAGCAACCACATTAAGACTGCTTGGTTTGTATTCCATGTCGCAGACGTACTTGACGCAAACGATCAGCCCAGCGACGAAGGTGCAGCGGTCGGTGTCCCGCTCCCTCTGTTGTCACAAGTGTCGTCAGCGCCAGGTGATCAGTGACGAGCGTTAAACGTCGCCCATAAAGGTAGAAGTGCCAGTACTCGCAGACTCAACAGCGTCTGCAGGTCCGGTGGTAGTCGCCACCAACGGCGCAACCGCGGCCGGTTGTTTGGACTCGACGGCCGGTTCCGACGCCGATCACGTCACTTGGTCGGAAGTGGCGGTGGTGACGTCGAGCTGCAGCCCGGTCAGCGCAGCTGCTGCCACACTGAACCGACTGACTTGTAAGCGGAGTCGAACAACCGTCGCCAAAAAGAAACCGACGACCCGAAATAGTCGCTGCTCGCGTCGAGCTGGCACCAGACGGGTGTCGACTGTCGTGTCGAAGCCATGGTGTCGGAATCCAATTTAGATACGCTACTAGGCAGCACAGTGCTGCTGACGAAGACAGTGTTTGGTGTAATGTTCTGTCCCACTTCTCACTGATCTGCATCTGCCGGGTCTGGTTGTGGTCGGTGATCGATGCGATGACGCCGCTGTTCACCCCGCAGGAGGCCTCGATGTCTAGGCACTGTGTGGTGCGTCGGCGACGACCTTTCGACTGCGAGCGCTGTCGACTTTTACATTTTGACGAGAGCGGCTGTCAGACCGACCGGAAATCGCTTCAGACGATTTACAGACCGACCGAAAATGACCGATCTTGCTGCACGCGTCGCACTCCTTTTTTCTCGTCGGGCAGCTACTGTCCTTCGACATGGGTCCGCAACGGTCACAATTTTAACAAGAAGCCGACGCTGACTTTGTCGAACCGGAAGCCAGCTTACCCGATGATCGACCATGTTGTTGCCGACTGGAGTGTTGCTTGGCCAATTAGCCAAGATCAAAGCGTCACGTGTGCGGCCAGCGAGCGCAGCGCTTCTAGCTACGCCCGTTTCAACGTGGTCGCTAAGCAGGACCATACTGTCCAACGTTACCTCATCCGTTTTCTGGATAAGGCGTTACCGGATGCGCTGATTCCAGCACTCCATGGCGTACTGGTCGCGTACAGGCTCATCGAATTGGCTGTCGGGAAATTTGCACAACCTCGCCAGTACCCGCAGCGTCGACAGATACTGTACCAGCAAATCGTCTTGTCGCTGCAGACAACGGTAAAAATTCGCGCGATTGAAGATCGTTCCGGACGTGCGACCGAGATATTGACGCATTAACTTAACTGCGTCCTCGTACGATTCTGGCGTCTTAGGCGCCAGCGAAAATACACCCGCTGTCCTCGGAGCTAAGACTGGCGCGAGAGATGGCTGCCTTTTCGAAGCGGTAACGGGACGCCGCAGCACTGCAGCCAGTCCTCGAATCCACGCATCCAGCTCGACCAGGGCAACGGTCCTGCCGACTGCAGAAAAAGCTGGCTTGTACGGCGCCGTCACGTGTAAGCGCAACTACGGGGTCCGCTTGAGCCAGTGTTTATTCTAGGCCCTTTGGGGGAATTTCTCCCCAAAGTTTGAAAATGATTCCTCCAAAAATTTCCATATGTTCTATATATATGGAAATCCCCCTCCCAAGTGTGACGAGAGGGTTTTTTATTGTGGAGAGGGGAAAACGAGAAGGATATGACCATATAACCATATAGAAGTGTATTTGAAAGAAAAGGAAAAGGATGTGATGACCTTTTTTGGTCGTCACTACATTCGAGAAAAAATTAAAGCATTTCTAACGCAAAAAATACCCATGTCCACAGCATTGGGGTCATTTTTGAGGACAAGACCTCTCCAAAAAGAAAAGCACCCATGTCAGGACATGAGGACGTCGGTTGTAGTTTACTACGCTCATGAGTCTGGACAACGACGACTCAATAGTTGATCAACTTGAGCAGGAATGTATGTATGTATGTATATCAGTCAGGATGACTTTTTGCTTGTTAAGGTTTTGGGCAGACAAACCTTCTCCCCCAAACATTTCAAACTTCCCCAATGTCAAGGTGGCTAGAATAAACACTGCGCTTGAGCCCCTTCTGATGCTGACGATGACGACGGCGTCGATGGTGTAGACATGCCCGAATTGACGTTTGCTTCTAATGTAGAAATTGGCGGCACACGTGAAGCCTTTCGTAACACGCGTATTCCTTTGTTATCGCCCGCCTATTTTGTGCTGCATCGTTCTGTTAAGTTCGTCGGTTTCCACCCTCAATTTATTCACCACCTCGTACCAAGTGTTATATTCGCCGTTAGTACAACATTAACTCAACTGAGTTTCATTGAATTTAATAACTTACAAAACTATAAAAGCCAACACGATGCACTTACAAGAAGACCTACTCGGGTACTAATCTTCGAAGAGGGCGAATAACCATAAATCAAACATTTTGAAAATTAGATAATATTTGGTCGAGATATATTCTTCCCCTACCCAAGCACTCTCCTTCCGATAAATTGTCATTTCGATCAGTTTAGAACGATGCTTTGTATTTCTTTATAATTTGCTATATCTCGACCAAATATTGTCCAATTTTCAAAATGTTTGATGTATTTTGTTCCAAATACATTCCCTACAACTTTGCTGTTCACAAAAAGTTAGGTTGCCACTCAAAAAGTTCAGCAACACAGCTTGGAACAGAAAAAAAATTTTTTTTGGAGAGGGTTCTGTTTCAGGCCAGATTGTGGATCCTTATCCCAATTGTTATTAAATTTTGCACGGATGGTTTGAAAGAGGGATAAAAATGCAAAACATTGGTGTATACCTCATAATTTTAGCTTTCACAGAATCCGAGCAATTGCAAGTTGAAAAAGTCCCAAATTACATGCAAATGCACAGGAGGCTGCATTTATTCAGCCCCCTGATGTAAGGCACCTTTTCAGTTGGGCGTCCAGGTAATCTAGTAGTCCATGGATAGTCAAAAGAAACTGCAAAACCTTATAGACCAAAATATAGTAGAAAAGGCGAAAAGAAAGTACTAAACATAAATTTTTAAAAAACAACGATAACGAGAGTAGAGTTGTCCAAAACCGACTTCGCGGAATTAAAACATCTTTTATAATCTATACTGACAAACTTTCGCGTGCATACATAAACTAGAAGGATGATTCTAGCGTTTGGTCAGTGTTGCCTGGACAATTTCAAGAGAAATTTTTTAAGCTGGAAGCTGCTTAAATGTGGTCTATATAGAAAATTATGAAGATTTCCTGAAAAAAGTCAAAGAAAGAAGTCTTTATGAAGATTTTCTGAAAAAGTAAAATAAAGAAGTTTTGATATTGACAAACTTTTTGTATTTTATAGGAAACTAGGAATGAGTTGCGCGCTGAAGCGTTAGTTTGGCGGAGCAAGTTCAAGCCCCGTTAGTGTCCCTAGTGGTTTTCACACAAGCAGTAACGCTTCCTCGGCCATTTAAGTTAAAATCGCGTAATAGCTTACGATATAGTTCAAAAAATTATGATGATCCATTTTTTTCTATCGATGTAATTTGCAATTTTAGATGAGTGTCTTTAAACAAGGTAATCTTGACGAAACTCTGCCTTTGTTGATTATAGAAGAAAACCAGCGGTCAAGAACTTGTTGACAATGTGTGCATGCACTTAAATCTCTTGGAAAAAGACTATTTCTCGTGTTCATATCGCGAAAACGATAGCAAGGTAAGGCTCTGTTAAATCTGTTTCATAGCTATTGACTTCACAACTTGGATATATTACATACCATTAATATAGTAGTAGGCTTAATGTCTCGCTTGTGGACCAGGGGTTTCGAACAAGTAAGTAAGTAAGTAAGTAAGTAAGTAAAATATCGTGGATTTATATAGCGCCTTGGGAGCAGCACCACAGTAGCTAATATATATAAATGATATCGATGAAGGATTACTGTCCAAAATTTCAAAGTTTGCCGATGATACAAAGTTATGCAGAAATATAGACTCGGAGGATGATGCAAAAATTTTACAAGAAGATCTAAGGAAATTGTTTCAGTGGTCTGTGGACTGGCAGATGCTTTTCAATATTGATAAATGTTCTGTAATGCATGTTGGGAAGTCTAATAATGGTAATGACTATTCTTTAGGGGGGAAGGTTCTAACCACAACAGAAAAAGAAAGAGACTTGGGGATAATCATCCATAGAAGTATGAATCCATCTCACCAATACATGGAGGCAGCAAAAGGGAAACCAAATGTTGGGAATGGTGAAAGGACAAATTGTGAGTCGTGACAAAAGAGATAATCATTAAACTTTATAAGTCATTAGTAAGGCCTCATCTAGAATACTGTGTTCAGGCTTGGAATCCATTATTGAAAAGATATAGAACTTTTAGAAAAGTGCAAAGACGAGCAACGAAGATGGTCAATGAGTGCCATAATTTAAGCTACGAAAAAGACTTCCATATTGTGGACTGACAACATTAGAAAGGAGAAGAGAGAGAGAGAGAGAGAGAGAGAGAGAGAGAGAGAGAGAGAGAGAGAGGGATTTTATAGAAACATACAAAATAATGACTGGGAAAGTAGATGTGCCATATGATCGATTCTTTACATTGGCACACTATAGCAGCACAAGAGGCCACAAGTGCAAATTGTTTAAGCAGAGGGTTGGTCCAAGAAAGAAAACTTTTTTAGTGCAAAAGGTTGTGGACAAATGGAACAGTTTGGACGAGGTGGGAGTGACAGTTGAAACAGTAAACGGATTCAAAGGCTATCTAGATAAACTAGGTTATTGAATGCAGATGGTTACATCAGTGGTTATCACACAGGCTTATTTAGCCTCCTAAACCACTTCAAATCACATTATTATTATTATTATTATTATTATTATTATTATTATTATTATTATTATTATTATTATTATTATTATTATTATTATTATTATTATTATTATTAGGCGCTCAGCCTTTCTTAAAATAGAAATGGGAAAGGAATCAGGTCAGCCAATAGTCAACATCCGAAGGGCAGTGAGGCTAGGTTGTTACATCTATGGATAAAATTATTGAACACAAATTAAGGAATTCATTTTAAACCTGAAGACTTGAGGAGATAATGCAGGAATTATAAGAAATGAGAACTCGGATTTTATTGTTTGAAAGTGTCCAAGTTTGCGGAGGGAGACGAGGATGCAAGGCTCGGATAGTTATAAACATGGTTATGCCCCATGCAATTGAATTCCTCTTCCCCGCGAAAACGAAAGCACTAAACCAGCAAGACCTAGCGAGTTCTCTGTCGCTAAATTGTAGAGTGATGGACACTTATAGGCCACGCCTACTCTCCAATAGATGAACACTTGACCAATTAGGCACATAGAAGCCAGCTGTAGTAGTTTTAGTGGTAGCTGTTCTCCAGACGTTGATCTTAATAGAAACATAGTCATATCTAACTGTATCTCTGATTGCTATAGTCTAGACCTCTATAGGCTCTCAGTTATAGCCGTAACTTCTAAAGACTCCACATGGTGTCAGATAGTTAAGGAAAACAAAAGTGAACATTATCAACCGATAGCGTTAAAAAAACCATTGAAATGGCTAGTGCGTCTCACACTCCGTTACCTGCACAATTAAACTTGACTGCGTTCAACATTGGAAATGAATGGCGTCGTTTTAAAGGCCAATGGTTGAATTACGTAACAGCTGCGAAACTGGACCAGGAAACTGCGGAATGTCAAGCTGCAATATTGCTTGCGTCAATAGGAACCGAGGCGTATTGAGTTTATGAGTCTATCACTGACGGACGCTCCAAGAGCAAGAACAGCGGATTTGCTAGAAGCGTTTGAACAGCACTGCGTCGGAGCGGCGAACGAAGTCTACGAAAGATATGTCTTCCAGTGTGGAAACAGGGCAGCGACGAATATTTCGACTTCTTATCAGAGTTGCGGCGACTCGTTCGGTCATGCGGTTTCGGCGACACCGAAGCATCGGTGATCCGGGACCGGATCGTCCTCGGCATCGCAGACGATGCGACGAGGAAGGAAGCTTCAGGGGACACGCGACCTTGATCTCCAGCGGGCCATCGATCTGTGTCGGGCGCAGAAACGACGTCGAAGCAGTTTAAAGCGATTACTGCGCCTGAAGAAGTCAACGCTTTGCGACGGGAGCCGACACCTCGCCGTCATCAGAATCGGCATCGATACGACAGAGCGAGATATCAGAATCGTCGTCACGAAAGCAGGGACCAGAGTCAGCGGCCCAGCCATCACCAAAGTCGCCCTGGAAAAAGTACGATGAGCGATTCGTGTCGTTTCTGCAGTCGTTACCAGGACAACGGGCGAGCGCATTGCCCAGCTTTTTGGCGCTGTTTGCCGAAAGAGCCATAGCAAGAATCATTTTTCTGCTGTTTGTGAAGGCAAATCTGCTCTCACGGCATTGTCAGGCAGCTGTCAGACGATTTTTAATCTGTCCTGGTTCTAAACACGACAGATACGGAAGGCCGTGTGTATACAAACCTCCTGGTGAATGGACGATGCATCAACTTTATGCTTGATTGCGGAAGCACGGTGTGCACTCTTCCGAAGTCGATCTACGATCATCTACCGAATAAACCTGCACTTCGTCCAGCGAAATCTATTTTGATGATATTTAACGGTCAGCAGTTAGCGACGGAAGGACTGACTGACATTATTCTAACGCATCAGAAGACCGGTAAGCAGATGAAAGTTGAATTTTACATCACTGCTCATGACAATCCGATTTTAAGCATGTGAGCATGCAGAGATTTTGATTTAATTTGCATTGTTGAAGACAATATATGCGCTATTGAAGCTACTGTTCCGTCCACGATGGACCGTGCGTTAACTGAAGCAGACGTTTTCGCACAGTACAGCGATCTTTTCGATGGAAACTTGGATATGGACACGTCGTTTCGTCCAATTCAGCTGCCACTTCGTCGAATTCCCTTCGCAGTCCGAAGCCGAGTGGAGGAAGAACTTAAAAATGGTTAAACGAGAGATAATTGTTCCGGTGACGAAAGCTTCACCATAGATTTCAGCGTTAGAGGTCACAATTAAGAACAACGGAAAACTTCGTTTGTGTTTAGACCCTACAAGAACGTTAAATCCAGCTTTAATTCGAGATAAATACTGCCTTCCTACTCTAGACGACATGCTACATATGCTAACAGGAGTAAAGGTTTTCAGTACAGTCGATTGCGAAAATCCGTTTAACCTCTTAAAATTAGACGAAGAATCGAGTTTTCTTTGTACTTTTGATACGCCCTACGGACTTTTCAGGTACTGCTGCTAACCATTGGGTCTGAAAACCTCGTCTGAAATTTGTCAATCACGGATTCATGCCGCCTTGTCTGGACTTAAAGGAGACGATATTCTGATTACTGGTTCTGGAGATTCGCGTACGAAAGCTCTGAAGGACTACGACAAAAATCTCACTGCGCTTTTAGACCGTTGCAGACAGAAGGGATTTCAACTCGACAAAAGATGAAACTCAATCGCGAAACCGTTACTTTTATGGATCATGATTTGACCAAAGACGGTCTCAAACCCTCAGCGTCGAAAATTGAAGGGACCGAAAAATTTCCAACGCCTACGGACAAACCTGCGGTTCAACGTTTAATCGGATTCGGAAATTACCTCGAAAGATTTTGCCCCAATTTCAGTGACGTAGTTTTGCCGCTTCGCGAACTACTAAAATGTGAAAATGAGTTCCGCTGGGATGAGCGCCATACTGCCGCTTTTGATAAATTGAAATAAATGCTGAAGATTGCTCTTGTACTGCATTATTTCGATGAGAAAAAGGAATTTTTGATTCAGTATGATGCCAGTAAATCGGTTTTGGGTGCTGCTTTACTTCAGGACAACAAGTCATCGAATTTGCCAGTCGTGCCCTCACTCCAGCTGAGATTAATTTCGCCCAGATCAAAAAAGAGATAATGAGCATAGTTTACGCGTTGGAAAATGGAATTCTTATGTATATGGCAGAAGAATAATAGTAGAAAATGACTACCGGCCATTGGTCTAAATCTTCGAGAAATCTTTGGCCTCCGCACCCAAAAGACCTCAGAGAATGATGCTCCGCCTTCAAAGATTTGACTTCGAGCTAAGTTTCAAAGCCGGAAAAGAATTAATCTTGGGTAGGGTTGCCGGACGTCTTCCAAAAGGAGGACATGTCCTCCTTTTTAGGTCCGTGTCCTCCGTCCTCCCGGCAAAGCTAAAAATTGTAAAATGTCCTCCTTTTGAGCGTTTGTATGCTATCAATTTTCGTTCTCGCGGTATTGACGAATTTCATACGTTTTGGCCCGTTATCTCAGTTTACCCAATCATCGATACTCAATCATCGATACTCAATCATCTTGTTCTCATCTATGATCCTTTGAATGTAATCAACAAGTTTCTTCAAATGACCTCTTGCGCTGCACAGTAGCGTTATAATAGCGTTATAATAATATCAATATCGATTGTCCAAAGTCCCAAAATACTCGACTCTCGTCATTCTAACTCTAGTGTCTATGCAATAGTCTATGGTCAAAATGTTAATTTCATTTCCAGTAGCAAACGCAGAGACTGTAAACAGTAAACGGCTAGTCATCATCAGCCATACAACTCGATAACCTGGGGCGTACATAAATTACGTAACGCGATTTTGGCACTTTTTTGACCCCCTACGTAACACGACGTAACAAAACGTCAGACCATTCAAATATTACGTAACAACGGGCTGACCCCCATTTTCGTCCTCAAAAAGTCTTGACAAGCAAAAAGTTCATATCCTTGTATTTTTTTCCTCTCGATAAACCCTGACAAACAAAAAGAGGTCATCCTTGTTTTTCCTCTTCAAAATCTCTGGCAAGCCAAAAACGGTCACTTAAATTTTTGCGTTACGTAACATTTCCGGACCCGCCCCCTTGTCGTCACACTTCGTAACAAATGGCCGGACTCCCCACCAACCGCGTTACGTAATTTATGGACGACCACTGCACAGATGGTTTCATGTATACAATGTCTTCCTCTGTCCTCCTTTTCGTCTGGCTCTGTCCTTCTTTCTTTGGCTACCCATGCATCTGGCAAACCTAATCTTGGGCGACACGTTGTCAAAACTTACGACCCTAAGGGCACCGAACAAGTTTTCGACGAAGAGATCGCATTTCTTACTTCAACGGATCAGAACAGATGGTGGAGATTCAAATGATTGCCTCTGCAGCCACTTTTAAATTAAACATGGAAGCTGCCAACGATCCGAACTACATTCGTTTGAAACACTAAATTATGAGGGCTGGCCAGAGAACACGGAACATCTGCCAGACGATGTTCGAGTTTACTCTACGTTCGCAGACGAGTTGGCCGTCTCTCGAGGACTAATCTACAAAGGAAGTCGTTTGATCGTCCCAGCACCTGTCAGGCGATATTAGAACGGCTACATAGCAGCCATATCGGTCTGAATGGTTGTCTCAAACGGGCCTCGTGAAATCGTATATTGGCCTAGACACAATTCTGAACTCAGGGCAACTTAGGGCAGGTCGAGAAATGCTCCGTTTGTAAATAATACCGCGATGCCCTACCCCGAGAGCCTTTGAAGTCCTATCCTGTGCCCTCGAGGCCGTGGGAAAGAATATCCTACTATATCTTAACTTTTGATCAGAAAGATTATTTAATTTCAGTCTGTCATCTATCCGGATTCTTCGAAATAGACAACCTGCCTTCAAAGGTTGTGACTAACATTATATTCTGCTTAAAGGCAATTTTTGCAAGATTCGGAATTCCAGAAAAATTGCACAGCGACAATTCACCATTTAATTCAATGGAATTTCGTCAGTTTGCGAATCAATACGAGTTCGAACATATTACAAGTTCGCCACACTATGCGCAATCCAATGGCAAAGTGGAAAACTCTATAAGGACAGCTAAAAGATTAATAAAAAAAGTTCAGAGCAGACGGATCTTATCCATTTCTGGCGATTTTTGAATGGCGTACCACGCCCGGAGAACATTCACATCTTTCTCCTGCGCAAATTCTTATTGGAAGGCGTAATAAAACTAGGATTCCTATTTGCGACAAGCTCCTAGCTTCGCCTTTTTTGCAAGCGCCAAGGACGTTCTCTGCAAGTTTCAAGACAGAAACAGGCCGTTTATTATAATTTAAATACAAGAAATCGACGGAAACTAGAAAAGGGCCAGACTTGCAGGGTAAAATTTGACCCGCGATCAGATCAGTGGCGCAAAGCAGAAATCGTGGATGTTTTGCCACGTCGGTCGTTCAACGTCAAGTTTCCTGATGGCAGTGTGAGGCGACGTGCGTCTAAACACGTGAGATGGTCATCAGAGCCTCCGATAATATTTGTGGAAGAAAATGGTCTACAGCAATTGGAAAAAAGAGAGGAAATGAAAATGTCCTCTCGCAGTCTCCGTACTTTTCACAGCGAGGCGAAGAGCGAGACGATTATCCAGCCAGCGCCACAAGCGCCGCCAGCGCCGCTAATTCAACGAAGCCAAGCCTAAAGTCATCGTCTTCTCACTGTTATGGCTCAACCCCAGTACCATACAATGAACAGCCGAGCGTTACTAGATAAACACCAGCGCCACCTGTGGAGCCCAATAGAACTAGATCAGGGCGGATTGTTAAAGAGCCCTGTAGATACAAATAGTTTTGACTTTAAACACCAGGCGTATTTTGCGGATAACAAATTATGCATTTTAGGCCTGAACTGCTACTGACATATTAATTAGTTTCATTAGTGCCTAAGTAAAGAGAGGGGGGTAGAGTGATGGACACTTATGGCCCACGCCTACTCTCCAATAGATGAACACGTGTTCAGCTAGGCATATAGAAGCCAACTGTATATTAGTGGTAGTTGTTCTCAGACGTTGTTCTGAATAGAAACATAGTCATATCTAACTGTGTCTCTGATTGCTATAGTCTAAACCTCTATAGGCTCTAAGTTATAGGCGTAACCTAAAGACGTCACATGAACTAGCAAAAATTCTACCGAAGACGACTGTGATGAATGGGAGTTAACTGAATGGTTAAAGTAATCAAGTTTGAATACAACAACAAATGTCAGATTGATCGGATAGAGTTTTACAATCGCAGCGCACGAGAACGGTTCCTTGCAGCCATTGTGCCGGAAGCGACGCGCGCATGTACTTAAAACATTATATAGCGACATCTTCCAAAAACTTAATTACTTTTCAATTTTACCCTTCAATCTAACAGGTCTTGTAACTGTTCTCCCAGATCTGCTTTGCTGGGATTGGCCAAAGTTCGGAAGTTGCTGGAATGTTATCAGAACTCTCGGACTGTTTGTCCCCCTGAAAAGCCTCCTGGGTTCCTGCGGAAGTTTTAATATAACAACAAACGTCAAATTGATCGGATAATTTGACAACCGCAGCACACGAGAACAGTTCCCTGCAGCCATCATGCCGGAAGCCATGCGCGCATGTCCATAAAACATCATGTAGCGCTAAAATCCTGACAACGACCACGTATGATTTGAAAACGGCAACGATAAGACCCTGGGAGCCTTCGGCCGAGCGATTAGAATCATAGTGTCGCTAAGACCCCGTAGCGTGTTTTTAGACCGGCAACTCAAGCGATCGGAATCGATCTAGATAAATCTAGCTCCAGTATGAACTCCAGCTGAGCTTTCGGTAACAACGCTAAGTCCGGCAGACGACAGCTGCTGCAGCAGTCGTCGGTCGCTTCGCAGGTCCCGGGGGCGTGGCTATTTCGGAGACGGACGGGAGACGGTGACAGCCAAAGGACCAACGGGGGTGTTGTGGCGGCGTCGTGAAGCACCTCGCTACGGAGCAGCGATGTCGCTGTCTAGTTCAGGGCCCATGATTATAACAATGACGGTACATGAGGCGACCGATGCTAAAATTCACCAGTCTTCCGCCTGAAGACCCGGTAATTTGATTGAGTAATCAGCAATTATAAATAGATACAGGAGACGGCCAGTCGATACTCGAATCAAAAACTCAACCTGAGGTCCCGGGACGGGGCCCATCAAAGGTTGCAGCAGCGCTCGGTCGGCGGCGACGTTCACAGGAGGTGTATAGCGGTCGAGGTGTCGTCGTCGAGCGCCTCAGACCGTTGGGAGAACTGACTGGACCCAGTAGCGACTGCGCGTTCTCCAAGGGGTCTCTAGTTATTCCCACAGGGCGGCGGCCGAGCTCTTGAGTCGCACCGTCCGCTTAACACCCGTGTAGCTAATTTAATCACGCGTAAGGAGACGACAACAGACAGCTGTTGCAAAATTTGCATAGGCCCGGAACCCGGCGACCAAGGGCAATCGACGAGGCCGTCGGCGAGACCACTAATCGCCGATTACGACAACGCTGCCTAGTGGGCCTCTAGTTTAATTCTATTGACGACAAATAGGCGGAAAACAGACAGGGATCGAACAGTTCGCTTAGCAGCCCGTCAAAAATTTGCAACTTTTACAAATTATTGTATCACGTGATATAAATGTAGTTTTCGCAGTGTCTTTGTCGTGAAGTGAGAGTTGTAAAGCACAGCAAATTGTAAGCGTGTTTTTTTGGAGTCCGTTAGAGTGCTGAATACGCGTCGTTTCACATGGTTCAATCTGAGCAGAAGTTTTAAATAAATTGGGACGAAAGTCCACAATTTGGCCTGAATTAGAAACTACTTCAAGCTGGGCAGCTAAAACTTTTTAATGGTAACTTAACTTTGGTGAACGGCAAGGTTGTAGGATAGGGTGTCAATTTTGAAAAAGTTAAAATTTTAAAAACCCTTAATAAGACATTTGAACATTTTTATGTGCCTAATATATATGTATATGATATATATATACATGATATATATTTTTTATGCCCTCGGTACTTAATTCCAAAAGGTCTTATGAAAAAAATTGGCCGGAGACAAAAAATAATGTGTGCGTCAACTCTCGTCTGGTTTTTCAAAGCTTCCAACGGCAAACGTTCCTCGTACTGATACCGCGTTGAAGCGTTGGATAGCTATGGATAAGCGTTGAAATAAAAAAACTTCCTTCTCTAATGTCTCCGGAAGACTCGGAAATGCGACGACCTAGTTGTTTTATGAAGAGCTGTGCGTCGTGACTAATGGGGCCGAGGGACTCAAAGGCCAATGGCAAGAAAATGTGCTCAGTTGTTAGGTCTGCGTATTTCGCCGATTTGCGAACTGCTGCTGCCTCAGCAGCCGCGCCTGCAGACAAAGATGCAATGGGCAGATGGTGGCAGCAACTGTGTCTGCCACGGTTACGTCCCAAATTAGACTGCGGCCGGCGTGCCACGGGTCAGAGTGAGGCCGTCCGGTCTTCTACCATCAGATCGCGAAAGACCGGACGGTTCCTTGGCAGATGGAATACTCGCTCGAGATAACGCCCGGTAAACCACGTCATTGATCATTGTGTGACGTGGCACCCGACCTGGGCCAAGCGAGCAGGGCAACCTGTGGGATCCGATTTCAGAGACCTGTTCTCCTCAGAGGCACGTATGTCGCTCGCAGATGTTGACACCGAGACGGAGGCCGACAACGATTCTAACTACCTCGTCGTCCATGCGCAGTCCGCAGGAAGCGATGGGCAGCGCATAGAACCAGTCTCCGGCGTGCTCCGCTGAAACGGCCCGAAGGCGTGCCTGATGATACTGCGTTGGTCGGATTGGAGCAGATCATTAAATTCCTTGAGGACCAGTGGGCGATCCCAGGTGGACTGTTTATGGAGAGGGCCCGATGGAGGATTTTCAGTTTGGCTCATTGCCCTATTGCGCGATGGCCTCGGTCTCATATGGGTCCGTAGGGAGACTTGCCTTCAAGAGAATGGACGACTGGAGATTTCGGGTGCTCGCAGCTGAAGCCAAAAAGGAAGACGGTGCAAGCGCAGACACCCGGCGAATCCCAAGTCCCCATCTCTAATAGGGAGTGTAGCCTGTGCCCACTGACTATCTGAAAGACGCACATTCAAGATTTGGCCCAGCCCCTCGCGCATAGCGTCGTCAAAGTTTTCTAATAATGGATAGCCTGTGCAGGGTGTGCATCTCAAAATGTGTAGAAGCTTTGAGTGCGTAAAGGACATTCTAAGTAAAATTATGGCGTCTTGTTTGGCGATCAGTGGCAAACGAGCGAGTGCTATATAAATATATATATTGCTGGTGCGGCGTGACACCAGGGACCGAAATGCTTGCGTGATGGACAGAGGGGCCCCAAGAAGTATGGCGTCCTGTGGGCCTATGCGCTGAAAAAGGTCCAGCGAGGTGTCTGTTGTTGGAATTGGACCTTTAGATATGACCTCGCATTTGCCGTGGTTCAGCGATAGACCTAGCTCTTCGCATTCCTGCTCGATGACTGCGACGTCGCTTGTTTGCGTTCCCGCCCAAGGTGACGTCATCAAGATATCCCGGAATAAGCGCAGCTGTTAACTTTCTCAGGATGGGCTGCAGCGGCAGGCAAAAAAGCAGTGGACCCAAAGGGTCGCCTTGTTGGGGGCCCATTTGCGAGGACAGCCGAAATTTGCCAAATTTTAGAAGACTTGGACTTCCGTAGGACAGATGACCGTACTTTGAAAGTTCTGGCAGAATGTTCGTTAGTGCGGTAAGCATCCTGTCTCTTGAAGGCATTACTGAAGTTCAGTTTTACGATAACGTTATTATCTGGCAATGCGTCCAAAAACGTCTGGTTGCGTGCACTGCCGCTTCGCAGCTCCCTGGGCATCCCACCCCGACCTGTATGGAGGCCAGATAGTCCGATACCATAGACAGCGCAAAGTTTGCAGAACATTTGGAGGCTAGGCGGCGCCAAAAATAATCTATTGCGATTGGGCGCAAACCCCCGGCTTTTTTCCAGTGGGCCAGAAGGGTTCCCCTAAAGAGGATGGGTCTGACCTGATCAGGACATGTGCCAGAAAGAAGAAGGTTAATTAGGCCCGTTATAGCAGATAACCAGTTTGCTTCCAGCCTCTGGACAGGCGACGAGCTCGGCCACAATTTGCGGCCTCAGTCCGTCTGGGCCTCCGGATGAACCAGCGGGAAAGGAGCGAATTCTGCCCCTGACGTCCTCCTCCGACACCTGGAATGGAGGGCAATCGCTGGCTGGTGGCATGTGGACCCGGTCTTCCGGTGGTGTAGGATGCTTTCTCAGTAGCTCCTGGTAGGTCTGAGAGTCAGGGGTGACCGGTTCTTCATCTGACATAAGGATTCTGACTGCGGCCGTCCTCTAGTTTGGATGACACAGAGGCTGCCAGCATCTGGTCTCTGCTTTTCCTCGTCGCTAGAGGAAGTTTGGCTGGCGTCTGAGAGGCTATCGAGTTTCTCGTGTAGCTCCGCATAAAAATTCTGCGCGCGTTTTTTAAACGCAGAAGCCTGGTTGTGAAACGCAGAAGCCTGGTTGTGCTTCTTTCCCCCTCTATCCGCTTGCTTCAGAATCACGGGGGCGAAGTAGATTAAATCCCGCCAGCGGTCAGTGATGGAGGGGACGGCTAGAATTTGATTTATAATGTCTGTTAGCAGTTGACAGACGGCCGCTCTAGCCGACTTAGGTACATGTTTCGCTGTCGAGTGTGTTATTGTGGGGTGGAAAATGGACACCCTGGGTTATCTTCGCCGTCGTTGTTGTTAGGTGTTAAGACTGATGAAGAGGAGCTATGGCTATCACTGTGGGTTAGAGCTGTACCGATTGCACATTTTGCCGATTGTTCCGATTACCGATTGTTCCGATTGTCAGACAACCGATTGTCTTGCCGATACCGATTGTCTGTCTAAATCTCCAAATCGGGTATTTTTAATGACCATGCACTCAAATAATATACCATAAAGGTGCAGCGTAAAAGTACATGTCTTCAGACTTCGACATGCAGGTGCAATTCGAGATCTGCCAAGAGACTCAATGCAGAATGTGTGTTTAATCATTAATGAATATGATTTTGCCATTAATACTGTCTTATTATGTCAAATTTTAGATGTCTATATTCACATTGTAGGCCCTAATCTACAATTTTATATCTGAAATTGTGATTATGAAAGTATTCATTCATTAAAATTTAAAACACAAGTGGTAGTCAGATAGAAGTAGGCCCTACCTTATTTTGTACAAACTCCGATGGCCAGTTTCTTCTTTTTATATCGATTTTTTTTTGAAAGTTTGTGTGTGCAGCTACGTGCTTGCTTCTCAAGTGCTGAACCAAATTTTATGTATTAAAACCTTTGGTTTCATGACCACCTCGAGAGAAAGTTGATTTGCAAAGTTTGCAAATGGCTTTACAGCTGTTCAGCGGACTTATAGTGAAATAAATCCAAATGCAGCTCGTCTGTTGTTTCGACATTTGTATTTTTACGCAGATATTTTATTTATTATTTGAGTCAAATATATGTAACGTATATCCTATTTAAGCTGTTATATGACTATATTCATTAATGTATAAACTGAAATTCGTATTAGACCTGTCGACATATCAGAAATCCATAAGCCTACAGTCTGTCTAAATACGACGATGTGTGTGTGTGCGTGTATGTGTGTGTGGATTCGTCAACCTATCAGAAGGCCGAAAACGCAGATGAGCAACTTTAAGATGATGAGTAGTATTAGTACTCTTGTACCACCTCTATGCTCCACATAGCCTATGCCAACAGCTAAAGCAAAGGCATAATACTGTATAATGTTCTACAATGTTCTACAATGTTCCTGTCGACAACATGCGAGTTTTAAAATCAAACTGGCAGCCCCATCCACTGTCACGTAAGCCCAGAAAGACGCTAATGTTGAAACTTTAAACGTCGACACGGGCAGTTAGCTTTTGAGACTAGTAGGTTGTAACAAGCGAAGCTACACTAACATTCAAATCATCTAATGCATCTGAGTAATTTCGACGAAGTCAGATAAGATCATCGGACCTAATCGTCTCCGACCGAGGGTGAAGAGATGCCGACGAAGTCAGATCGGACGCTAATCGTCTCTGAGTCTCCGACCGATGGTTAACAGATGTCATATCTGACAATCTGGTCTGACATTAACTGCCCCCGACCGACTATCGAATGAAGGATTCAAGATAAGCCGGCCCTCCCTCGTCCCTCCCTCCATCGACAGTTCTACGAGCTCACAGCCGCCACCGACCCCCAGATGGCGCTAGCACCACCCCCAAAGGAAGCGACCAAGGAGTCCGGACTCCCAGAGGGCGACACTCACCAGTCACCACTCACTCGGGCCTACGGCACCCAGAAAAATAATCGGTTCCTCATAACCGATTGTTCCGATTACCCCAATAATCGACCCGAATACGAATATTAACGATTAATCGGTATCGGTGCCGGATTTGCGCCCGATTACCGATTGTTCCGATTGTCCTCATAATCGGCCCGATTGTGAATGTTCCCGATTAATCGGTACAGCTCTACTGTGGGTGCGCTAAGTTCGCGTTGCTTTGAGTCAACGTTAGAAACAGGAGCGGTCGGTTCGTTGCCCCAGTCCAGTGGCAGTTGGTTAGAGCCGGGGCAGGGGCTGGAGTGGGGGCCGTGAAGGTGCACGTTGCCGTTGCCGCAGTGGAGACGCCTAACCGTCCAGCAAACAGTGCAGAGCCCCGAACGCTTCTGGGAAAGTTGGCTAGGACCTGGCTCCATCAAACCGTGACCGCATAAACAGTGCGAGAGCGATGCGTGCGCTGAGGTATGTGCAATAGGGATTGCTAAAAACAAATTGGGTGGGGGATGAAACCGAATCAAGCATACCCAAAACGCAATCGAAACATAAAAAATGCGCAAAACGCCCTGACAGAAACGAGGGTAAAAACCTTAAAATCAGAAGCACGAGACCTAATCCATGTAGAATACTAAAAACTGGACGGAAGCACCATGTAAGAACAACGAAAAAGCAAAATAACGCGACACTGAAGAAACCGAACTTGCGATATGACGAGAGAGTGCACACACACACACACACACACACACACACACACACACACACACACACACACACACACACACACACACACACACACACACACACACACACACACACACACACACACACACATATATATATATATATATATATATATATATATATATATACTTCAAGCTGGGCAGCTAAACTTTTAATGGTAACCTAACTTTGGTGAACGGCAAAGTTGTAGGGTAGGGTGTCAATTTTAAAAAGTTAAAATTTTAAAAGCCTTAGTAAGACATTTGAACATTTTTATGTGCCTAATATATGATTAGGCACATAATATATATAAGCTTCTGTCTTGGCCAATTTCTTGGCCCAGACAGAAGCTTTGATGAAAGGAAAGAGCCGCGAAGAAGCGAGGAAGGAACTGGAAAAGTCCGGACTCTCTGGAGCCGAACTGGAGGCAATTCTTCCGCATAAAGTGTTTGAGGGAAATCGTCCGAGCAATTCGATTCTGTTTGACAATTATATTATATATATTATATATACTTATTATATATATATATATATGCATATATATATATATATGCATGATATATATATATATATATATATATATATACCTGTATGTATATGTATATACCTGATATATGTTTTACAAAATTTAAAAATTGTTTTACCTTGGTCAATCTGACTTTGAAATATACGATTAATGGGTAAAATATTCAATACTTATGTTTAAAATTCCATTTTTCCTTTGTTTTTAACTGCGGGTTGTATTTAAATTATTGCTTTGAGTATGACTTATAAATGATTTATTAATTAATATGACTGATTAAATTAAATTGCATTTCTGTTATTTTTAGATCTTTAATATTTGATAAAATGTCTGAAATCGCATTAAAAACTCGATCGCAAAATGGACTCATTTACATGATTTAGTTGGTTCCAGTAGACAACTTCCACTGTCTGAATTACCATCAGCCAGAGATCTCATAATCTCAGTCTTAACCCTAGAGCGCATGAGCTTTTTACAAACGTTAACGCATGACGGGGTCAAAATGACCCCAAACAGCAGCCACGTATAACAAAGTTATAAAACTATTTATTTACTAGGTGTTTACCCGTCAAAAATGACGGGGGAGATTGGCTGCTTTACCACCCGATTTTGTGCAAATGCAAGAGGATTTTGAGCAATTAATTTCCCTAACTCGCCGCCTTTTCCTTCAACCGAGTTAACGCCCATACGCATGAATTTTCTGAAACTTGATAGTCAACGTAAGTGTAATGATTTGGCAGTGTCGAACGACATGCAGTGCTTGATTCTCTTGTTTGCTGTGCTGATTTTCACTCCGACCAATAGCCTGCTCCTCATTCTCACTTGATTGTCGGAAAGCTCGTGAACGCTAGACTTTTTTTGTTTTGCACGGACGGTTAGAAAGAGGAATAAAAGGCTAAACAATGGTGCAAACCTCATCTTCTTAGCTCTTATATAGCCTGAGATATAGCAAATTCCAAAAAGTAGGAAACTAAAATTAAAATATTTAATGGAACAGAAATCGATTTAGGAATTCAGTCATGATCCAGCAATAGCATCAATGGGAATGGACATAATGCCTTCGCTGGATCATGTAATTTTGATCAGAATTCTCAGAATTCAAAACTTTTGCGAAATTCACCGATAATAATTATGTTCAAACATTGGGGTCATCGGGTTGGAATTGATAGATCTTTACCAAATGCCAAACCGATTTTCAAACTTTTTGGTTTATTTTGTTCCTCTGACATCCCTTTACAACTTTGCCGCTGACCAAAGTGGGGTTACCGCTGAAAATATTTTGCTAGGGGGCTATAAAAATATTTTGGGGGAGAGGGTGATATTTTAGGCCGTAAAGTGGACTCTACCCCCAACTTTTTTGTCTTGCACGGACGGTTAGAAAGAGGAATAAACGATCTAATCAATGGTGCAAACTTCATCTTTTTAGCTCCTACATAGCCTGAGATATAGCAAATTTAAAACTTACAGCAATCATCTGTGAAGAACGCTTTTCCAAAATTAAATCCCCAGTACGGTGACGCGTCTGAAAATTTAATCCCCAATTGAGGTTAAATTTTTGAAAAATAGGTTTGAGGTTAGGAAGGGTAAATATATATAATAACGGGGCAGGGCATTGGGAGAGGGAAGGGAGATTTGGGAGGAGAAAAGTGGGTTTTCGGAGCAGCGTTGTGTAGGTTTAGGAACGGGGTTTGTGGCCGTAGGTTTGGGAACGGGGTTTGGGGCCGGTAGGGGTAGGGCGGAGCGGTGATGGTTTGGGGCCGGGCCGATTGGGAAAGGGATGGTGAGAGGGAATGGGGGGTTGGAGAGGGATGGTGAGAGGGAATGGAAACGGAGGTTTGGGGCCTGTGGGGTAGGCAGGGCGGGTATGGGTTGGGGCCTGGGGCGATTGGGAGAGGTTTGAGAGGGGAGGGGTTGGGAGAGGAAATGGGAACAGGGGTTTGAGGCCTGTGGGGTAGGGTGGGACAGGTATTGTTTGGGGCCTGGGTGGGGATGTGTTGGGGCCAGGGCGATTGGGAGAGGGATGGGGAGAGGAAGGGAATTGGGAGAGGGATGGGGAGAGGGAAGGGGTAAGGGGGTTTGGGGCCGGGGCGGGAATTGGTTGGGGCCTGGGCGATTGGGAGAGGGATGGGGTGAGGGAAGGGGGACGGGGGTTTAAGCTGCAATTAAGACGCTTCGTTAAACGCTCCGTTGATTTTAATACAGTTTTGATTAAACGATATTTGGTTGTCAATGACAACAGCGTCTTGCAATATCCGCCGTGTTGCGGACGGACAGACGGACATCGAGAATTATATAATAAGATTACATTATTGTAAAACTATTTATTTACGAAATATTAAATGCAAATAATTATACATGATCATAGCAGTGGCGACTCCAAGATTTGGCAAGTGGGGGGGGGGCATTGGGGTGGCAATTTCTACGCATGGGGGCCAACTATTTGTTGCTAGGTATGTAGTTTTAAGTATAAGATCCCAACAGAGAGTTGTTGTGCACACCATCGCCTTCCTGTCCAATGTAGGTCTTCGGTTTCGCATTGTACACATAATAGAACTCCGAGTCAACTAGCAACCATACTTTCATAACATATTTGTTTGATTTTGGTTGGTAAGTATTTCTAAAATGGGTATCGCCCACGAAATGGCATGAGCTGCTCATCTACTTTATTGTCCTGTGTGGTGACACAGCATCGTTTTCCAAACAGTTGGCAATAAATGCGGTTTACATGTAACGAAATGGAGCAAATGTATCTGACTGACGGCGAACTCCACGCGTTTCACCATCATCGAATTGCACGTGGGAAAGAACTGCTTCGAAACGATTTCTTGACGTGGTAACGGTAAACTTGGGTCGTCCGAGTGATCAAGAACTCCATAGTTGTCTTGTTGACTCGTGTTGTCTCTTGCAGACACCATATGCATCAAATACAGCAAACCTATAACGACCTTCAGCTCCAGAAGTGTAACTGAAATGCAACTCAGTGGATCTTTCTCTTCCGACTGCAGAGCATATTTGTTGGACGTTGGTATATTTCAGTATGTCATTCAGCATTGAATCCGGTACAAACAAAGAAAATACATCAGTCATTGTCCCTATTTTCTTTGCAGCATCCGCAGCCCAGGTCTTTTCCGTAATTAGATTGACTTGAACTGTCTGTGACTTGATGGGAGGAACAGAGTCCCAAGTTAGTCCTGACGCTGCTATGGTTATACATATAATCTCTGGTCTACATATAACCTGTGGTTTTGTGTACTAACTGCCTCAACAGTTTGGTCGCTGATATCACTAGCAACTGCCAAACTTTCATCAGTGACAAGGAATCATTGCATCCCTTATCAACATTACTCATCTCCTGTGTAGGAATGACCGGATGGTCCATTTGTCTTCGTCATGTGATGCCACGTCCGCATCCGAACTATCACTAGTATTGTCATTTAGCCAACCACTAATCCTATTCAGAGCTTCTGATTTACAAAATCATTTTGCTCACTTTTAGTCGCATTTACAACAATTTACATCTAATTCTCTGTGACAACTGATAATCTCTACTTCTCATGTAATAACACCACAGGAAACGCTTCACATATAATTGTAAATTATTATTATTATTATTATTATTATTATTATTATTATTATTATTATTATTATTATTATTATATAAAATAAGTGGGGCCATATAAATGATGATGGATTCTATCTCAAGGATTGTCCAGATTCCCTAGAATGTATTAGTACCATTCCGAGTCAAAATGACCCCGTCATGCACATGCTACCACTACTTACATAAACATCTGTAGTTAGGCTTGGATGTTCCAAATTTACAAATCTATGTCATCTATGTCTAACTTATAAACTTTTGGAAGATGTCACCAAGGCTCGCCGCAAAATCTTTTTTGGGGAGAAAGTTATTCTACAAAAATACTTGCTTTCGGGTCAAAATGACCCCGTCATGCGTTCTAGGGTTAAGCCCCTTGCTATTCATACTGTTTACAGCGGACGTCCATCGCGTCATCAAGGCTTTCGGTCTTACGCCGCATAGTTATGCAGACGATGGATAGATCTACTCGTCATGCTTACCCTCAAAAGTGGAGCGACTACGGATTCGTTTCACTGACTGCACAGCAGCTATTGTTACGTGGACGGAAGAGAATCGGCTCGCACTGAATCCGGCCAAGACTGAATTTTTGTGGATGAGCACCACCAGGAGAAGGCATCTGCTAAGTCATGCCCCGTTTGTGGTGGGAGATGCAGCCATTGGTCCATCCGAGAGCTTACGTCTCCTGGGAGTGCTCCTAGACGAGACTCTATTCTTTGATTCACACGTTAGCAATCTGATACGCTCCTGCCACTACCATCTGCGGAGAGTGAAGTCAATTCGACGGTACTTGCTAGTGAGCACGGTATCAAGCTAGTGTGGGCCCTGGTACTGGCACGAATTGATTAATGTAACGGTGTGCTTCTTGGACTTCCGGATACTAGACTGAACCGCTTACAATCAGTGCTGAACCAGGCTGCACGAGTGATTTTCGGCTGTCGCTGGGGTGACCACGTCACTCCTCTCCTTAGAGATCGACTCCACTGGCTCCGTGTTCCACAGCGCAATATCTACAAGCGCTGTTGGCTTACGTTTCGGGCTTTACACGATCCACTCTGTCCTGATTATCTGACTGTGCTTGTACGAAGATCGACTGTGATCGAGAGGATATCGGTTCTCAGGTCCAGTCGGAGTGTGCAGTTGTTGGTCCCTCCGCCGTCCAAGACCCCTAAGTTTGAGGAAAGATCATTCGCGCGGGGTAATTCCGCCCTGTGGAACTCTCCTCCAGACAATGTGACTGGAGCAGTCTTAGCTTGACTTTTCATTAGAAATTTGAAGATTATTTAATATTGGATATGAACTGTGTTAAGCGCTCTTGTAGTAGGCCTTAGCCTTGTCTACTGCGCTATATAAATTGTCAATAAATAAATTAATAAATAAAGCATTCATCAAAGGTCAGAGAGATAAATTTGCAGTGTTGGGCCTCATCTAGTGGGATCTGTGGATTTTCAAGAATGTCAAAGACAGGACAGGTAAAAGGAAGACAATAGAAAATAGTAGAAGCTGAGGAGATAAAAGATGCAAGAGTGAGAAGAAAGCAGTTGAAGAGGAAGAAGTGAGCGGCAATACAAGCTGCAAGTGGAGCTGGAAGAGAAAGCTGAAGAAGAATTTAATGAGTGCTGTAAAGAAGATGCAAACATAGCTTTTGCTAGAATAAAGAAAGCCAAAATAATACTGAGGACATAAGTAATATAGCCTTGGCAAGTCTTTGGCACCATACAGAACTGAGTGAGACAGCTGAAATTTCAACTGCAGCTTGGATTGATGCCGGTATTATCAGTAAAGATGACACTTATTTGGTAATTGATCACAACAAGGTAAAGCGAGCTCACGAGAAACTTATGAAAGAAATTCATGTACAGCTTGATGAAGAACTACCGTTAAACAGCCTCACTTGCATTTTGTTTGATGGACGCAATGATGAGACCAAGGTTATGGTTCTATTATTATTATTATTATTATTATTATTATTATTATTATTATTATTATTATTATTATTATTATTATTATTATTATTATTATTATTATTATTATTATTATTATTATTATTATTATTACTACTACTACTACTACTACTACTACTACTACTACTACTACTACTACTACTACTACTACTACTACTACTACTACTACTACTACTACTACTACTGTGGTAACTAATCCATAAAGACTACGTGAACACATTACAATGTCAAAACAGAATCATAACTAGTTCGAAATAGCCAGGTCTTTAAGCGCTTCTTAAACGCATTTAGTGATGGTGAGAGTTGAATGGCCAGTGGTAAACCATTCCAGACCCGTGGTGTTGCCACGGGAAATGCGCGATCACCCACGGTGGAAAGACGCATTCGCGGGACGAGTAGTGCTGCAGTGGAGGCCGATCTCAGACGTTGTCGACCATCGAGATCTGAGACACGATGCAGTACTGTCTTTAGGTATGCTGGGCCCATGCCATTCAGACACC
This sequence comes from Metaphire vulgaris, assembly GCA_018105865.1. Taxonomy (NCBI): domain Eukaryota; kingdom Metazoa; phylum Annelida; class Clitellata; order Crassiclitellata; family Megascolecidae; genus Metaphire; species Metaphire vulgaris. The sequence continues at coordinate 8,541,216 of CM030842.1, forward strand.
AGAACACCAGTGACGCCAGCTTGTAGTTGATACGTTCTGGCGCTCAGTGTAGATCTACCAGTAGAGGTGTTATGTGGTCGTTCCGTCCGAATCGGTGAATCAAACGCGCGGCAGCGTTCAGCACCGTCTGAAGACGGTTGATGAGATAAATAGGAGTCCATGCGAGAGTGGCGTTGCCATAGTCCAGTCTTGTAAGGAGCCGAATGAAGAAATAATCCGACGAAAACAGCATTTAATCGCACGATCAAAATTCTTTGGCTGCCACACGTGTGTGTGTGTGTGTGCGTGCGTCATGATGTATATTAGTTTGTTCATTGTTACTATGTTAGCTTGCTAATAACCTATAATATAGCTGAACTTTAATCACAAATTGACAAACTTACTTTTAAATTACTTTTTTGCTATTCAATATGAAACCTACATGGAAAATAAATTTTTGTTCACTAAGCGTTTTTAAAATTGTGGAAAAAATTGTTTTAATACAATAATTGATACGGCCTATTGTAGGGAATTGTAATTTTAACAAAATAAATCAAAAAATTTGAAAATCGGACAATATTTGGTTGAGATATAGTTCTAGTTTGCATCGCTGTTTTCTCATAGTTCACAATGCACAGCCTTCTACTCATCGGCCCCTGATGTCAAAGTCAAAGTCAAAGTCCTTCCCGAGCCACAGGCTCATAGGGCGGCGCTGATCTCCGTTTCTAGTAGCCCTCAGCCAGGCGTGTGCAAGGCCACGGACACGGGGCTAGTGCATCGCGTAGCGTACCTGTTTGACTTGTCGCAGCATTTTTAGGGCTGCTACTCATTTATAACACGCCCCTCTAGCGCAAATAGGCTGAGTCGACCTTAGGGCTCCTCCGGGACGCGAACCCGCGACCTCCTGCACCAATATCCAACGCTGTTACCACTCTGCTAACTTCCCGCCCCTTGATGTACAGCAGTGAAATTCTGATAGCATCAGTTGACTGTCCAGGTTTTATTGAATAGTCTATGAGTGAGCTCAGGAGAAATCAAGCGTGCTAAGAAGCCGCAACAGAGGTTAAACATCGCCGCCTGTCTTTAAAAGAGCGGAAGACAAATACGTTAACGAGAATGAAGAGGCGTAATACATAGTTGAGGTTACCAGAAACAGAGACGTCAGACGAGGAGAATAGGGATCCTGTGTGTTGATGAGCAGTCATCTTCAGTAGGCTGCCTGCCCGGAAGTCGCGGACACCTCGTTTGATGGCTGTTAAGTGGAAATTGAAAGCACTTCAAAGCAGAGTCGGAAGGCGATCAGAAAACCGAGCGAGCGAGGGGGTCGCCCGACAACCGACCGCGCGACGAGACCGGGAGCCAGGGTCGCCACTTAAAATCAAAATAGAAGCAATAGATTTGTAAATATTGCTTGCCGTCTTTTTCTGACTACAGGTAAAGGCGCCTTTTCACTTGCATTCCGCCAACGCGGCAGTCACCATGTTGACGGCGCGCGCGCTGCCACCGCCAGAATAATAAGCCGGTTTCAAGTGGCTACGTTTCCACTAACGGGCTGCGAACTTGAGCAGAGGGAGGAGGGGTGAAACCAACACGTTGATCTCCCGCCTGATTGTGGCTGCACATTCTTCCGAGCCGTCGCCGCGGTGGTTTTGACTTTTCAACCCATCTGGTGTCAGTTCAAAGGTCACGCTTCCCGCCAAATTACAATAACAACAGATAACCGTTCGTGTGAAAATGGCAAACTACAAGAACGATTTTTATATAAATAGTCTGTCTGAGGTGGCTGCTCCTCAGATATATTAATAATAATAATAATAATAATAATAATAATAATAATAATAATAATAATAATAATAATAATAATAATAATAATAATAATAATAATAATAATAATAATAATAATAATAATAATAATAATAATAAGTTTTTAGTGGTTTAGGAGGCTAAGTAAGCCTGTGTGAAATATGAATGGGACAGCAGGACGGATGAATGTAAAGAGAGCGGGTAGAAGCCGGCAGTGTGGCTTGAGATTGCCGAAAAATGCGGTCAAATTGCGAAAAAAACTCCTTGTCAACCATCATCAGTTCCTCGAACAGGCTATGATATGCTCCGTGCAATTCTCTGCACCTTATCCAAGGTCTCACCCAAACCTTCCTTTGCTTGAGAGATTTCTTTTCCCTCTTCTCATCTGATAAACACGTAACGATGCCGTTACGGTCAGTCGGTCACCATCATCAAACAACATAACGCAACAAACTCCTCGTCGGCCATTTCATGTGGCGCTACATCAATGTTCGTGGGCGTGGCCTTTTTTTTAGCCCGTATGCAGTATCGAGTCATTTGCGGTGACAGCACGGCGGAGCAACATGGTGACTGCCGCGTTGGATGAATGCAAGTGAAAAGGCACGTTAAGTGGAGCATTTTGCAGTGCGTTGCTATATTTGGGGAAATTTTTATAAAAATTATAATTATCGCTCAAACATGGCAAAATATAGATAAAACAATAGCAACATGGCTGTTTCCAAAAGAGCACTTTAGATAATAATTTATTGTCGTCATCATCATGTTCTCTGTCCTGTGACAGGTTAATGACTCCATTGTTTACATTCTTCTCTGCATCTTGCTTCCTCTTTGATTTCGGCCTAGGTCTTGTGACGCTGTGCATCTGTTTTCATCAGCCAGTCCAGTAGCATCTTCCTTGGTCTCCCTTTTTGTCTTTCTTCCTGTTATACTTCCCTCAATTACTGTTATTAGTAATGATTCTCCTCTTAGTACGTGTCCAATCCTGTTTCTCTGTACCCACTTTTTATGGTGCTGATTAACGATCTTTGTTCGTCCACCATCTGTAATACTTCATCGTTTGTTTTGTTGTCCCGTCCACTAGATGTTTTCCAATCTTCTCCATATCCACATTTCGAATGCTTCCAGCTTTTGTTTGTTCTTCTCTTCTAAGTTCTTCTCTTCTCCTGAGGCAAATAGAGCGGTGTGAAAATGGCAAACTACAAGAATATTTATTACTACTTATTACTATTACTGATATCTATTATTATTTTTTTATCATTATTACTATTTATAACTATTCATTTATTCGGCATTTGTTAACAAGTTAACAACTGTCAGTATTGTAGCGCTATATAATGTCTGAGTCGGAAGTCGCAGAGAACCAGAGTACGCGACAACAGCATCAAATGCTGATTTAAGATCTATACACGCAACTTTCAATGGTTTACAAAACTCTCGATGAATTTCTAAAGGAAGTCGCAATCCGAAGATGGCATAAAGTGTGGATCTACCACTTGTAAAACCAAACTGCTGTGGCCGACGAACTTACTAACAGAACGTGAGTAAATACCTTTCCCGGTACTGAGAGAAGTGTGATGGGACGGTAGTTCTTGCACTCGTTACGGACGCCTTTGTCTTTATACAGTTAAGCATTTATACCGTCCTTCCAGGTTGAAGGTATTTTGCCAAATCGCCAGACACGTTGAATGATGGAATGCAGTGATGCAGTAGCAGGCTCAATTGCGCAATTCAGTAGTTCAGCTGGAATACCACCAGCACCAGGAGCTTTACAATTTCGAAGCCGATTTATGGCATATCTGACTTCGGCAAGCGTATGCTCACCTGTGACTATACAAGGGTCAGGAGTGGCATTAATTTTAGCTTCGTCCAGCTCTTGAGAAGGACTATCAAAGAAGCACTATGAAACTGCTCTAGACCATCGATGGTCTAGAGCCGTTTAATAGTGCTCAACCCATCGGGAGAGAATGGCTTACGGGGTCATCTGTCATCTGGCTTACGGGGTCATCAGTCACGGGGTCATCTGACGATCATTCAATGCATAGTTATCGTTATTATTTGACCATCCATAATTTCTTTTATGTTACGGAAAGCAGGACGATAATCATTTCGGAGCAAGACTCTGTTCAAGCTCATCATCAATGCTGTTATAGTAGAGTTAACGATCACGACTTGCCAGGTTATTGAACTGACGTTTAAGGCGATTGCGTTCTTTATGGTCACCCCTTGGTCGTGCTACTGCCTTCTTGGATATTTCTTTATACGTTTCATCAGACATCCAATGAGAACAATCATGATGTTTTTAACCAACGATTTCTCAGCTGATGAGCAGCTGGTAGAGCAGATGGTAGAGCTGAAGTCATCCTCTAACGTTATCTGATAAGTCAGAGAGAGAGAGAGAGAGAGAGAGAGAGAGAGAGAGAGAGAGAGAGAGAGAGAGAGAGAGAGAGAGAGAGAAAGGGAGAGAGAGTTGTGTACATCCAATGCACATTTTTCGGATAGATCCTTGTTATGGAGTACCGCGTACGTTCTGGGCTGCTCTGGTACTACTATTTGACATATCCATGTTTATTGTCGAACAATAACCCATAAATACCGCGTCCCCTGGGCAGGCTCTCCGAGAGGGGGCAGGGGGGCAACTGCACAGGGGCCCGGCGGTCTGGAGGGGGCCCGGACCGATGATGAATATATATAATTAACAATAAAATGAATAATAACACTAAAGAATGGTTAAAATGTCAGTTCAGCAGAGGGGCCCGGCGAGCACAAGGGGGCCCGAGACAGCCGACAAGCAAAAAAAAGGTCGTCAACACTTCTAAACGGCTGACGAGCAAAAAAAAGGTCGTCAACAATTCTGAACGGCTGACGAGCAAAAAAAAAGGTCGTCAAGAAATTATTATTACTTCTCCGTCGGCCATTCTGCACAGGGGCCCGGAATTTCTCTCGGAGGGCCTGCCCCTGGGATGAGACGGGCGCAGTACCGGCGAGTTCCTGGTCCCACAGCTGCGTAGGTGCTACCGTTTAGCGCTTAAAGTTGTCTCTCTGCCAATACTCACGTGGCTGGGCTGCTGCCCTCAGCCCTGCGTCATTTGCTTTAAAGTAGGTTTCTCTTAGGACGGTTACCTACCAAGGCTATCGAGCCCGCCCTGCCCGGAATAGTGGAGAAGAAATTAACAGTTACAGTAGAAAAATAGAGACAAAGTGATATCATGATGCCAGACTGAGGTTGTCCAGGAAAGTCAAAATGTTAAGAAATGCCGATTTGTCCTTCAGCTCATGCAACGACTCACAAGCTCAGCATGAGGTGAATAGTGCAGTCGATGTTAGTGTGGAGTGGATTGGGCTTAAGCGAAGTTTTAAAAAAAAACAGCGACTACCAATTGCATTGAAAATTGATGGAAATTAGGAACTTTCATAAAGGATAACAGAAAATTATTCAACCAAAGACCATATAACGACGTTTCTTCCGCACACAGAAGCTGGAAGTCTGAATAATATAATCTAGTCAATAGTCATTTCATGAGGTAATGGGGCCTATGTGTGAAATTATTAATTTCACATGGCATAGGGTCCTATGTCTTAAATTAACTGAATATTTAATATATATATATATACAGAGAGAGAGAGAGAGAGAGAGAGAGAGAGAGAGAGAGAGAGAGAGAGAGAGAGAGAGAGAGAGGCTTATTTCACCTAAATAGCCTTTGTATTTCTATTTCTTTATCCTTTATTAGAATGCTGTATTAAATGCATAAAAATTTGCTAAAACATAGAATTTCAGCCGATTACGGATGCCTCGTTTAACGCATTATTGGTAGCCTGCTAGGACCAAAATACAAGGGCAACTAAGCCATATCTCAAAAGCTAGAGCTGATGGGATAAGAGTGATAAAATTTATTGAATCAGGGCACCAAATTGACTAAAGGAAGGAAGAAAGGTCTAACATTTCAGGCACCAAATTGTGTGCTGACCAGTGTTTTCAATTGCATCAAGACTGTCACACGGAGAACCTTGTCTTCGATTGCATAGCCTCCGACCCTCAGCAATGAGGATGGACAACTATTTCATACCATACATTAAACCAGGAGTGGGCAACCTTTTTTTAATGCAGAGGACCGCATAGAAATAAAAATTATTCAAAGGACCGTATGTATTTTTTTAAAATCTTGCAATTAAAATTTAAATAAAAATTCTTAATTCAAAAACCTTAAAAGTTATATTATAACATATAATCATATAGAGTAGACGTAATAACATGCCTAAGTAACTAGTATTTGAAGTTCCAATTGACAGTAACAGTGACTAAAATATTTAATTAGATCTTTGCAACTTCAAACATTTTCTAACAAGTTTTCCATCATCTGGAGTTAAAGTACAAATTCGGTACGTTAATGGTAGTCTCTTCAGCAGTCTTTCATGATATGCCGTATCAAACGCTGAAATAAGGTCTGGTAGTGTCAACACCGCTATTTTTCCGGCGTCTAGCTCACGTAGTATATCAGCGATAACCTTCAGGACCGCTGTCTTGGTGGAGTGGTGTGCTCGATATGCTGATATGCTGGTCAGGTAAAGAAAGAAGAAGCCTTGCTCGTACGAAGTGAGCTAGTTAATGAGTTGGCTACACTAATCGTTCCAGTAGATTCGAGAGCACAGATAGATTAGAGATTGACCTATACGATTGGACAGTGGTTTTTACCGTGACCAACTTCGAAAAATCTTGACAAGCTTGGTCGTCACCTTACATCTTTACTGTATAGCGCTCACAAATTATTTTGCATCGGCAGCTAAAGAGGGTTTGACTAACAAAACCGAGTCCGAAAATTATAAATGCATGGAAACAAATTAAGAAATTTGTTTTGTCGGCGGCCAAAGGGGATTAACCCCAAAACCACCTTGACTAAGCCACTGCCATTGCACATCCGTTGCATCTAGGTTGTGTTTCTTGACGCGCAGTACTATGTTATTGCTGTTGTCGTTTGTGTGTTAAACTTCATATGTTGTCAGCCAGTTGATTGCAATATTGTCAACCGTGTGGAGGCGTTCGAGGCCGCCATTCAGTTTCGTCAGTGGACACGACTTTACAATATGAGACATCGTTTGAACTTCCTCACAATTGCACAGTTCATTATCCGTTTGTCTTCATTTCTTTCGGCATGCTCCGCATAGATCCTGAGCGGCGAGGAACCGGTTTAGTATAGGGACCATTCACGTCGCGGTAGTTCAAGCCCAAGTTGAAGGATAGTGGGTCTGTCACCAAGGACGAGTTGACCACCAAGGCCTTCTTCCAGGATTCTCTTCACCGGGCACATTGACGTCGATAGGCGTGATGTCGCTCCATATTGGGTTTTGGGATTTAAAACGTTTCTGAAGCGGTTCGTAAATATCTTTAAATACTGTCCAGACTTCATGGGTGTTTATTTTGGACACGAGTTCATCACTGGCCTTCTTCCGACTCAGATCTGAGGGTATGTTGGTTAGGACTGGCAGCCAGGGAGTCAGTATGGGCCTTAAGCGTTCCTGAGATAAGACGCATAGTGGAGCTTAATTGTGTCTAAACGGCCAGTGTGGGCTGATCGTACCCAGACTGGAGAGCAGTATTCTGCCACTGAGTAGCATAATGCCAGGGCCGGCGAGCGCAGCACACTATGGTTTGCACCCAGCTGGTGCCCGCTAGTTTTATCAGAAGAACGTTTCGGCTATGCAGCTTTTTGACAGTTTTTGTGACATGTTCTTTGTAAGTCAGCGTGCGGTCTAGGGTAACGCCGAGGTAGGATGCAAAAACGGCGTGCTTGAACGTTTGACCGTTCATAACGACGACCAGTTAACGGGCGGTGTTTGCATGATGGAGATGGTGTTTACATGATTGATGTATAAGTTTTTGAGGAACTCGGTTTTAAACGCCACTTTGAGCAGTAATCTGACATTAGTGCCATGTCCGACGTATTGAATTATTTCCATGTCCGTGAAAGAGTGTGCCTGGTGGGTGCCGAGGCAGATAGATGGTAGGCGTAGATGAACTTTCGGCTATAAGAGCTGAGAGATCATTTGTGTATATGTTGAATAGGACTTATTCTAGGACTGACCCTAGAGGTAGTCCGTTGGTTTGTCTTCTTCAAGAACTGGAATTGTTGTAAATGTGTACTATGAACCTTCTGTCTTTAGCAGTATTTGCAGTCTTTGTTCCACTGCGGTAGTCACCAATAGAGGTAGGATTTGTATCATATTGCATAGCAGGCCTTCATGCCTGACGAGGCTGACGGTGTCATACGCGGCTGTCAGGTTCAGAAACACCTCGGCACTATGAAGGCTGATTTGAAGATGGTGGGTACTTTCCCAATGGCTAATGAGCGATTAAAGAGATCTGTAACAAATGGAACTAGTAATTCAGCGCTCTCCTTGAGTACCCAGGTTGGCAGCCGGTCGCTGGAGCAGTATTTGTCTGGAAGGGCGTGTATGGCCGCGGCTACTTCCGCCTTGGTCAGCATTCGGAAGGAGCTGAGCAAGCAATGAGATTTTACCAGTGAGGACGTAAGAGGTTCATGCGATGACGTGGCCAATCGTATTCTCCCGATTTTCTCTCTGATAGACTCGACAAAGTGCGCTGCTGCAATTGAGTCGGGCACCGGCCCTCGCGCGCGGCCGATTAGAGCGTCTAGAGTTATCCATTGCCGACCGGGGGAGGACTATCCACTTTATGGTTCCAGAAGGACTCTTTTTCCGACAGACTTGCGTTGCAGTTCCCAGCTAGCGATAGCCGACAGGGCATCTTGGGATTGCGCCCGGCGCTTCAGACGCTCTTACCCTCGTAGCACTTTCTTTGCTTCTCCGCATTAACGGCGCCGACACGTGATGGTTTTCGCCGGAATGAGCCTGTCTAGCACTGCACGGATCTCGTTGTTGTATAATTCTGCCATCTCGTTCATATCCATCGTGGCCCACGACTCAGGTTTGCAGAGTGGGGAGAGCGTGAGCTCTTTTATAAAAGCAGGGGGATCGAGTTTGCTCCACGCCCGACGAGTGGAGGAAACGCAGATCGGGCGGGGCCGAGAAAGCGGTATGTCCCATAGCAACAGATGGTGATCAGAGAGCCCTTCATTGACCACCGACACTGTCGGTAAAGTGGCATCATTACGGAACGTAACAATGTCTAGCATGCCTCCCGCAATATGTGTTGCGTCGTGTTATTGAAAGTGAAGTTGTTAGTGTTGAGATCTTTCATCAGCAGCATGTCTAGTTGGACATTTAAATCACCAACGACGTGGATTGGCTCGGAGAACATCGCCAGTCGAATAAACAATTCTGACAGTTCAGCAAAGAAGAGCTGTGTGGTGGCCATTGAGCCGGGCCGGTAGACTACCAGCACGCCGGCACGCAGAACGACTCGGAGATGATTCGCTGGCAGACGAACTCTAACGGTTGAAGCAGTGGAACTAATGCTCAAAGACTTTTTCGACAGTCGATTTGCTTAAGCTGAGCCTACTAACAGCAATTGGGTCCAGAGTACACATTTGCCAACAATTCCAGTTACTGGAGAAGACAAGCCAACGGACTACCTCAAGGGTCAGTCCTAGAATCAGTCTTATTCAACATATACACAAATGATCTCGGTCTTTGCCAGGCGTATCCCTGCGTAGCGGAGCAGACTCCTCCGTTATTTGAAGTCAGAAGTTCAATTTCCTCTGGCGTACGAGAAGGACGAATCAGTGAAGTGCCAAAAGAAATACATGCTGATGACAAGTCGATCTGCTTAAGCTGAGCCTACTAACAGAAATTGGGTTTTTCCTATATTTAGGAGGAGTTTGTTTTTAGTCATCCAAGTGTGAACAGGAACAGGAGGTGATGGTGGTGGTGATAGTGATGATGATGATGATGATGATGATGATGAATTACCCGATTTTTAATATTTTGTCAACAAATCGACCATGAAGCTAGAACGCGCACAGGTCAGACAAAGGCAAAACAAGAAAAGAAAGCTAAAGTAGGCTCTGATTTGTTTGACCTACAAAAAATCGCCAAGAGCCTATGAAGGCATCATCAGACACATTACATTAAAAATTCATATTGAAAGATATTTATAGCTGTTATGTTGAAAGATATTCATAACTATACATTAAATTACTAATTTTTACTGTTTTGCTGGTCATTTCAGCTTTGGTTGAACAACAATAAGAGGATTTCGAAACAATTGAAAAGTATGTATTTTGTTGCTTTTACATACATTCTGTCAAGACTGGGCGGGAAGATTGCACATAGGAAACACGATGAAGAGACACGCTGAGGGATCGGGCATCTATAGTCCCATCGAAGCCCCTTAACCTTTATTTTCCCAGACCCTTTCGAAACATTGACATTCACTTAAGAAAACTTATATTAAGACACTTTATGATGTATGGTAAGGTCAAGGTAAAGGTGGGTCCCGTACTCGAGTCCGAGCGTTGGGTTCCGGCGCTTACCTCCGCGTCTAGGCAATCAGCGACGTAGGTGATATAATCCATTAATCTGGGGTAGGTTGACATTATTTTATTCAGACTCACGTTTTACCTCGCAACCTAACGCTGCTCCTCAGTCTACCACCGCCCTCTAGCGAGTAAGGCTGAGTCGACCTTAGGACTCCTGCGAGAATTGAACATGCGACCTTCTGCTCCATCGTTGCTTGTGCTTTAATTCTGATATATTAATTACTCTGTTTTAGATGAGCCATACATGTTCACGTTTGAAGTGAAATTCTATCCGCCAGAACCACTCACACTACAGGAAGATATTACCAGGTTAGATCCTGCTTTAGAAATTAAGCACGCTATATAATTTAATTAAATTTTAAAATAACCAAGTTTAGCTAAACTGTTGAGCGAAATAACAGACTAACGAGAACGAGTGAACACTATAAAAAAGTGACGCAGCTTTTGAAGGCCTATATATATATATATATATATATATATATATATATATATATATATATATATATATATAGCGTGGAGATGCGTACCGGGGTCTGAACTGAATGCATATGTATGCACAAACATATAAATTAAAGTGTTAGTTTTAATATATATAATATATATATATATATAATATATATAGGGAAGGTCCAAAAGCTGTCACGCTTATATATATATATATATATATATATATACATATATATATATATATATATATACGACTCCTCGGGGTTACATTTGAATACCTCACTTTCCATGCCGGATCACATCACGAACCTGACAAAGACCTGCATGTACAAGCTCCGTCGACTCCGGCAAGTCAGGAAGAATGAATGAATTCTTTCCACCTCCGCCGCCTTACAGTGCGTTCTCGCCTCAGTAGCCTCCTTCTGTGGACTACTGTAATAGTCTAGTCTATGGTATTCCTGAATATCTAATATCTCAAATACAGAATATCCTCAACGTCGTCGCCAGACTAATCTACCGCTAGGACCTCCGGGTGAACATAACACCTCTCATGAGGGACAAGCTCCACTGGCTTCGCGTCCGAGAACTCATTAGCTTTAAGAGGTGCCTCATAATTCATGATATCATCACCGGCCAAGCAAGTCCAGAGTACCTAGCGCGACTTGTAATACCCTCCAGCGACACTCTCAGACGGTCGACACTGCGATCATCGTCCTCTCTAGACATTGTTGTCCCGAGGCCGTTCAAGATCCCTACCGTAGGAGATCGCGCCTTCGCCGGAAATTAGAAGGATCAAAGATCGACCCATTTTCTAAAACAGACTAAAATCATCTATTTCGTGAGCCACTATTTCGTGAGCCTTTGTAAAGCGCCTTTGTCTTTGGCCCCGCTAAACTACGGCGCTATATAAATGCACAGTAGTATATATATATATATATATATATATATATATATATATATATATATATATATATATATATATATATCCAAAGACAGTTTCCATACTCCACTCCTCTCTATGTTGAGCTTATATCTTCAGGGCTTAATGGGCTGAATAATTGTTTTTCCCGTCGTGTCGAGCATCCACTCGACATCGATGTCCTTGGTCGCCCTTTCTGCGCTTTCCCAATCATCTTTTTTCAGTACTTCTCTTAGTAGGTTTGATTCTTCTCTCACACGTGGCCTTCTTTTGTCTTGTACGAATATTGTTAAGTAGGCTTTTCTTCTCTTCTGTCTTCTTCCATGCTTCTCGTTTGTCATTTCCCCGTCCAGCTGATTTTTTTCATTCTTCGCCAGATCCACATTCCGAATAACAGTCTCCCTACTATCAAAAGCCTGCTATGTTCATATTCGTGACCTTCGCCCCCTACGCCCTTGCCTAGATACTAAAACTGCCTCCACAATTGTCACCTCAATAGTCCACTCCAAATTAGATTATCGTAACTCGCTCTACTATAACCTTCCCAAAGCCTCTATCAACAAATTGCAATCAATACAAAATGCACTTGCTCGTGCTGTTACTAAGTCACCTAAATTCTCCCATATTTCACCCATACTAAAATCATTACATTGGCTTAAAATAACTGAACGTATCCAATATAAGATAATAACACTTACATATAGCTCACTCCAGTCATCAAAGCCTGTCTACCTTAAGGTCACTATTAACCTCTCAGCCTCCTCAACCCACACGTTCATCATCCTACCTCACTCTGTCACGCCCACTCAATCAGTCATCCCTGAAAATTTGCAACCGTGCCTTCTCATACGCCTCACCTGAACTTTGGAACTTGATCCCCGTTTCCCTTTGCAGACTTGGACACTTTCAAACAATAAAATCTGAAACCTCATTTCCTATAATTCCTGCATTATCTCCTCAAGTCTTCAGGTCTAAGCTTAAATCCTTCCTTTTTCTAAAATCATATCCTCCATAGCTGTAACAACCTATCCTCACTGCCCTTTGAATGTTGACTATTGTCTGGCTGATAATATACCTTCCCCATAGCTATTTTAAGACAGGCTGAGCGCCTAAGAATAAGCAGCTACTGTTGTGCTGCTTTCCAAGGCGCTATAAAAATCCACGAGATTTTACTTTACTTTACTTACTTACTTAAGTATCAAGTCGGTATCATTGCTTCGGGCTGGACGCCGTCATGTTAGCTATTGTTGTAGCGCTATGAGATTGTGATCGACTGCGTTCTGGACGTCGCTGGAGTCTCCATCTACGTCGAGTGTGCGTGAATGTCAGTCATTATTAATTTAGTGGCTGCTGCGTAAAAATTGAGCGGATTTCGGTTGACTGTCCTTCTGGACGTCGTCGGATTTGCTGATTTAGACGACGGAACTATCTTCTTACGGAAGACCGCTTCTTTAGGAACTCACCGATGGTTACATCTGCGTGGATAACTCCTAATACCAACTCGCGGACTCTTACATCATCTTCCTTTCCTCGTTGGCATGTCAATGGGGCACAGTTTCTTTGAAGGACCGCTTGTAAAGGACTCTGCACCGGACTTCTTCACGGCAGCAAAGTTCTTTCCATCATCACAGTGGATTTTAACATCGCCACCTTCTGACCTTCATTGACATGTCAGCGTTGTCAAAGCACTTTTGATTTTGGATTTTAAACCATGCGTACAGCCCTATGTAAATTGTCCTGGAATAATAATAATAATAATAATAATAATAATAATAATAATAATAATAATAATAATAATAATAATAATAATAATAATAATAATAATAATAATAATAATAGTAATAATAATAATAAACGGGTGTATTTACGTCTTAGGATGGTTGCTTTCATTGCCACCAGATTGTGGTCCGTGTCCGCGTGTGCTCCTGTGTACGAGTGTGAGTTCTTCACACTGTTTCACACACACACACACACACACACACACACACACACACGGGTGGGATTTGATGTGGAAAGCAGTGAGGGGATGGGCTGCCGAGCGCCGAAGGCGTGATGGTCGAGGAGCCAAGCAGGCTGATCGCCCAAGCGATTCCGGTGACGTCATGGATATAATTAAAATAAATAGGTCAAACTGCGCACAGCTGTTTATGCAAATGTGATCAGCGAAGAGCTAGTGGACAAGGCGTCAAGCACAGCAAGCAGCGCGTTTTTCGAAATAAAGCTGTTAGAATCAGACGTTCCAGGAGCAAAACTTCGCCGTAGTGATGTTACAAACAATTCAGTTGTTGAATTAAAACGCTGGCTAGAGTGCAGACCGGAAAAAAGGATGAACTTGCATAGGCAATGTCTAATATAGCGTTAAATAAAATGTGGTCATGCCGTTTTTAATCATCTTAATTTGTCTACACACACACACACACACACACACACACACACACACACACACACACACACATATATATATATATATATATATATATATATATATATATATATATATATATATATATATATATATATATATATTACATACATGTTAAGTTAGCAATGCTAATAAAGAATAAACGACGATCTTGAGAATTTTCAATGTTAACATTTCAATTTTGAGTTATAATTTTTAAAAATTTCTTCTTGGCTCTTCACCTTAGCCAGAATAAATTAACTAGTTATAGAGATTTTTAGTAGGCGACGACCCACGAGTACGAGTGAAACTGCAGTGATATCATGTAGGATGGTTAAACGTTTGACCAGTAGCGTCATTTCACACTTTTATGGGGGGCGAGATAATTTTATGGTCAATTTTTGACAAATTTTTGCAAATCTTAGGCATTTTTTGCAAATTTTGGGAAATTTTAGGCAATTTTGGCAAATGACGCCACTCCGTTTAACTAGTAGGCATCAAACTTTAACAGTTACTGAACGTATGCCCCTCAGCACTGTGCCCGTCCATGAAAATATGCAATTTTTATATTATTTGAAGGTAGGATTGCATGATGTGTGGAGTTGGCCTGTAGAGGATCCGGATTCGTCTGAGTTGGCCCAGTTGGATCTAAGAAGTGCTTGTTGCAAATGTATGTCCAAATGTAATGTTCCCGATAGTAAAGTTCTCTCGTCGACATGCTACAGCCCACCCTCTGCTTTTGCTCTGTCAGTCGACGACTCGACGGGCCGGGAACTGTATAAAACGAACCCCTTCTTTCAAACAAATGTCAGTTTTCCTATTGTCATTTGCACATGTTCCATAACAACAGTGTTTGATGGTCATACTTAATTTTATCGCGGAACAAATTAAAGTTTAAGAAATCTATTTAGTAATCACACAATACCGCGTGAATTCAACTATCTAATGTAGAGTGATGGACACTCATAGGCCACGCCTACTGTCCAATAGATGAACACTTGACCAGCTAGGCATATAGAAGCCAGCTGTAGTAGCATTAGTTAGTAGTTGTTCTCCAGACGTTGATCTGAATAGAAGCATATAGTTATATCTAACTGTGTCTCTGTTTGCTATAGTCCAAAACCTCTATAGGCACTCAGTTATAGGCGTAACCAAAGGACGCCACATGGTGTCAGATAGTTAAGTCAGTTAGTTAAGAATAACAGCAGAAGTGAACATTATCAACCGATAGCGTTGCGAAATTGCGAAAATTGCGAAATTGCGGAAAATTGCGAAATTGCGTAAACTGTTAGAATGGCTAGTGCTTCTCACATTCCGTTACCTGCAAAACTAAACTTAACAGCGTCGAACATTGGAAATGAATGGCGTCGTTTTAAAGGCCAATGGTTGAATTACGTAACAGCTGCGAAACTGGACCAAGAAACAGCGGAAGTGCAGGCCGCAATATTGCTCGCGTCGATAGGAACCGAGGCGTATTGCGTTTTTGAGTCTATGACTCTGACGGACGCTCAAAGAGCGAGAACAGCGGATTTGCTAGAAGCGTTTGAACAGCATTGCGTCGGAGCGGTGAACGAAGTCTACGAACGATATGTCTTCCACAGTCGGAAACAGAGCATCGGAGAATCTTTCGACGTTTTCTTGTCGGAGTTGCGGCGACTCGTTCGATCCTGCGGTTTCGGCGACATGGAAGCATCGATGATCCGGGACCGGATCGTCCTCGGCATTGCAGACGATGCGACGAGGAAGAAGCTGCTGGGGACACGCGACCTCGATCTGCAGCGGGCCATCGATCTGTGTCGGGCGCAGGAAACGACGTCGAAGCAGTTTAAGGCGATGACTGCGCCTGAAGAAGTCAACGCTTTGCGACGGAGCCGACACCTCGCCGTCATCAGAATCGCCATCAGTACGACAGAGCGCGGTCCCAGAATCGTCGTCACGACAGCAGGGACCAGAGTCAGCGCCCCAACCATCGCCAGAATCGTCCAGGAAAAGGTACGATGAGCGGTTCGTGTCGTTTCTGCGGACGTTGCCATGACAACGGGCGAGCGCATTGCCCGGCTTTTTGGTGCTGTTTGCCGAAAAGTGCCAAGGCAAGAATCATTTTTCTGCAGTTTGTGAAGGGAAATCTGCTTCTCTCACGGCAGTGTCAGGCAGCTCACAGACGATTTTGAATCTGTCCTGGTTCTAAACACGACAGATATGGGAGGCCGTGTATATACAAACCTCCTGGTGAACGGACGATGCATCAACTTTATGCTTGACTGCGGAAGCACGGTGTGCACTCTTCCGAAGTCGATTTACGATGTTCTACCGAATAAATCTGCGCTTCGTCCAGCGAAATCTATTCTGAAGATGTTTAATGGTCAGCAGTTAGCGACAGAAGGACTGACTGACGTCATTCTAACGCATCAGAAGACCGGTAAGCAGATGAAAGTTGAATTTACATCACTGCTCATGACAATCCGATTTTAAGCATGTCAGCATGCAGAGATTTTGATTTAATTCGCATTGTTGAAGACAATATATGCGCGATTGAAGCTGCTGTTCCGTCCACGATGGACCATGCGTTAACTGAAGCAGACGTTTTCGCACAGTACAGCGATCTTTTCGATGGCAAACTCGGATTATTAGGAGGCACTGTTCACTTGGATATGGACCCGTCATTTCGTCCAGTTCAGTTGCCACTTCGTCGAATTCTCCTCGCAGTCCGAAGCCGAGTGGAGGAAGAACTTAAAAATGGTTCGACAAGAGATAATTGTTCCGGTGACGAAAGCACACCATGGATTTCAGCGTTAGTGGTCACAATTAAGAACAATGGAAAACTTCGTTTGTGTTTAGACCCTACAAGAACTTTAAATCCAGCTTTAATTCGAAACAAATACTGTCTTCCTACTCTGGACGACATTTTACACCAGCTCACAGGAGTAAAGGTTTTCAGTACAGTCGATTGCGAAAATGCGTTTAACCTCTTAAAATTAGACGATGAGGAATCGAGTTTTCTCTGTACTTTTGATACGCCCTACGGACTTTTCGGTACTGCCGCTTACCATTGGGTTTATGTGTCTCATCTGAACTTTTTCAATCACGGATTCATGCCGCCTTGTCTGGACTTAAAGGAATTTTCTGCATCGCAGACGATATTCTGATTACTGGTTCTGGAGATTCGCGTACGAAAGCTCTGAAGGACCACGACAAAAATCTCATTGCGCTTTTTAAACCGTTGCAGACAGAAGGAATTAAACTTAATCGACAAAAGATGAAACTCCATCGCAAAACTCTTACTTTTATGGGTCATGATTTGACCAAAGATGGTCTCAAACCTCAGCGTCGAAAAATTGAGGCGACCGAAAAATTTGCAACGCCTACGGACAAACCAGCGGTTCAACGTTTAATCGGATTCGCAAATTATCTCGCAAGATTTTGCCCCAATTTCAGTGACGTAGTTTTGCCGCTTCGCGAACTACCAAAATCTGAAAATGAGTTCCGTTGGGATGAGCGCCATTCTGCCGCTTTTGATAAATTGAAATAAATGCTGAAAACTGCTCCTGTCTTGCATTATTTCGATGAGAAAGAAAATTTTGATTCAAACGGATTCAAGCAACTCGGGTTTAGGGTGCTATTTTGCTTCAGAACAACAAGTCATCGAATATGCGAGCCGTGCCCTCACTCCAGCTGAGATTAATTTTGCCCAGATCAAAAAGAGATTGAGTATTCTTTTGCGTTGGAAAAATGGAATTCTTTATGTATATGGCAGAAGAATAATAATAGAAAATGACCATCGACCATTGGTTTCAATCTTCAAGAAATCTTTGGCCTCCGCACCAAAAAGACTCAGAGAATGATGCTCCGCCTTCAAAGATTTGACTTCGAGCTACGTTTCAAAGCCGGAAAAGAATTAATCTTGGGTGACGTTTTCAAGAGCTTACGATCACCGAACAAATTTTCGACGAAGAGATCGCATTTCTTGCTTCAACGGATGCAGAACAGATGGCGGAAATTCAAATGATTGCCTCTCCAGCAACTTTGAAATTAATCATGGAAGCTGCCAACGATCCGAACTACCTTCGTTTGAAACAGCAAATTATTGAGGGCTGGCCAGAGAACACGGAACATCTGCCAAACGATATTCGAGTTTACTCTACGTTCGCGGACGAACTGGCCGTCTCTCGAGGATCAATCTACAAACGAAGTCGTTTGATCGTCCCAGCGCCTGTCAGGTCAGAGATCATCGATCGCCTAAATAGTAGCCACATCGGTCTGAATGGTTGTCTCAAACGGGCTCGTGAAATCGTATATTGGCCGGACTCAATTCTGAACTCAGGGCAAAGGTCGAGAAATGCGCCGTTTGTAAATAATATCCGGATGTCCTACCCGAGAACATTTGCAGTCCTATCCTGTGCCCTCGAGGCCCTGGGAAAGAATATCCTGCGATATCTTCAGTTTTGATCAGAAAGATTATTTAATTTCAGTCTGTCATCTATCCGGATTCTTCTCTGAAATAGACAACATGCCTTCAATGGTTGTGACTAACATTATATTCTGTTTAAAGAAAATTTTTGCAAGATTCGGAATTTCAGAAAATTGCACAGCGACAATTCACCATTAAATTCAACGGAATTTCGTCAGTTTGCGAATCAATACGAGTTCGAACATATTACAAGTTCGCCACATTATGCGCAATCAAATGGCAAAGTGGAAAACGCAGTTCGGACAGCTAAAAATTAATAAAAAAGTTCAGAGCAGACGGATCTGATCCATTCCTGGCGATTTTTGAATGGCGCACCACGCCCGGAGAACATTCACATCTTTCTCCTGCGCAAATTCTTATTGGAAGACGTAATAAAACTAGGATTCCTATTTGCGACAAGCTCCTAGATTCACCTTTTGCTGCAAACGCCAAAGACGTTCTCTACAAGTTTCAAGACAGAAACAGGCCGTTTATTATAACTTACATACAAGAAATCGACGGAAACTAGAAAAGGGCCAGACTTGCAGGGTAAAATTCGACCCGAGGTCAGATCAGTGGCGCAAAGCAGAAATCGTGGATGTTTTGCCACATCGGTCGTTCAACGTCAAATTTTCTGATGGCAGTGTGACGGCGACGTGCGTCTAAACACGTGAGATGGTCATCAGAGCCTCCGATAATATTTGAGGAAAAAAATGGTCTACAGCAATCGGGAAAAAGAGAGGAAATGGAAATGTCCTCTCGCAGTCTCCGTACTTTTCACAGCGAGGCGAAGAGCGGAACGATTACCCAGCCAGCGCCGTCTGCGCCGCCAGCGCCGCTCATTCAACGGAGCCATGCCTAAAGCCATCCGTCTTCTCACTTTTCTGGCTCAACCCCAGTATCATACAATGAACAGCCGAGCCTTACTAGATAAACACCAGCGCCACCTGTGGAACCCAATAGAACTAGATCAGGGCGGATTGTTAAAGAGCCCAGTAAATACAAATAGTTTTGACTTTAAACACCAGGCGTATTTTGCAGATAACAAATGATGCATTTTAGGCCTGAACTGCTACTGACATATTATTAGTTTAAAGTTTAATTAGTGCCTAAGTAAAGAGAGGGGGATGTAGAGTGATGGACACTTATAGCCCACGCCTACTGTCCAATAGATAAACACGTGACCAGCCAGGCATATAGAAGCCAGCTGTACAGCATTAGTGGTAGTTGTTCTCCAGACGTTGATCTGAATAGAAGCATATAGTTATATCTAACTGTGTCTCTGATTGTTATAGTCTAAACCTCTATAGGCTCTAAGTTATAGGCGTAACCTAAAGACGTCACATAAACCAGCAAAAATTCTACCGAAGACGACTGTGATGAATGGGAGTTAGCTTCACAAAAACTTAATTACTTTTCAATTTTACCCTTCAATCTAACAGGTCTTGTAACTGTTCTCCCAGATCTGCTTTGCTGGGACTGGCCAAAGTTCATAAGTTGCTGGAATGTTATCAGAACTCTCGGACTGTTTTTTGTCCCTCTGAAAAGCCTTCTGCCTTTTAATATAACAACAAACGTCAAATTGATCGGATAATTTGACAACCGCAGCGCACGAGAACAGTTCCTGCAGCCATCATGCCGGAAGCCATGCGCGCATGTCCATAAAACATCATGTAGCGCTAAAATCCTGATAGCGACCACGTATGATTTGAAAACGGCAACGATAAGACCCTGTGAGCCTTCGGCCGAGCGATTAGAATCATAGCGTCGTTAAGACCCCGTAGCGTGTTTTAGACGGGCAACTCAAGCGATCGGAATCGAGCCAGATAAATCTAGCTCCAGTATGGACTCCAGCTGAGCTTTCGGGTAACAACGCTAAGTCCGGCAGACGACAGCTGTTGCTGCAGCAGTCGTCGGTCGCCTCGCAGGTCCGGGGGCGTGGCTATTTCGGAGATGGACGGGAGACGGTGACAGCCAAAGGACCAACGGGGTGTTGTGGCGGCGTCGTGAAGCACCTCGCTACGGAGCAGCGATGCCGCTGTCTAGTTCAGGGCCCATGATTATAACAATGACGGCACATGAGGCGACCGATGCTAAAATTCATCAGTCTTCCGCCTGAAGACCCGGTAATTTGATTGAGTAATCAGCAATTATAAATAGATGCAGGAGACGGCCAGTCGAGACTCGAATCAAAAACTCAACTTCTGGAGGTCCCAGGACGGGCCCAGCAAAGGTTGCAGCAGCGCTCGGTCGGCGGCGACGTTCAGGAGGTATACACCGGTCGAGGTGTCGTCGTCGAGCGCCTCAGACCGTTGGGAGAACTGACTGGACCCAGTAGCGACTGCGCGTTCTCCAAGGGGGTCTCTGGTTATTCCACAGGGCGGCGACCGAGCTCTTGAGTCGCACCGTCCGCTTAAGACCCGTGTAGCTAATCTAATCCCGCGTAAGGAGACGACAGCAGACAGCTGTTGCAAAATTTGCATAGGCCCGGAACCCGGCGACTGGCGGGCATCGACGAGGCGCCGGGCCGTCGCGCGACCACTGATCGCCGATTACGACAACGCTGCCTAGTGGCCCCCAGTTTAATTCTAGTGACGACAAATAGGCGGAAAACAGACAGGGATCGAACAGTTCGCTTAGCAGCCCGTCAAAAATTTGCAACTTTAAAAATTATTGTATCACGTGACATAGATGTAGTTTTCGCAGTGTCTTTGTCGTGAAGTGAGAGTTGTAAAGCACAGCAAATTGTAAGCGTGTTTTTTTCTTTGGAGTCCGTTAGAGTGCTGAATACGTCGTTTCACATGGTTCAATCTGAGCAGAAGTTTTAAATAAATTGGGACGAAAGTCCACAATTTGGCCTGAATTAGAAACCTCCACCACACACACACACACACACACACACACACACACACACACACACACACACACACACACACACACACACACATATATATATATATATATATATATATATATATATATATATATATATATATATATATATATATATACTTCAACTGGGCAGCTAAAACTTTTTTTAATGGTAACTTAACTTTGGTGAACGGCAAGGTTGTAGGGTAGAGTGTCAATTTTCAAAAAGTTAAAATTTTAAAAACCCTTAGTAAGACATTTTAACATTTTTATATGCCTAATATATATGTATATGATATATATATATATACATGATATATATTTTTATGCCCTCGGTACTTAATTACAAAAGGTCTTATGAAAAAATTGTCCGGAGACAAAAATAATGTGTGCGTCAACTCTCGTCTGGTTTTTCAAAGCTTCCAACGGCAAACGTTCCTCGTACTGATACCGCGTTGAAGCGTTGGATAGCTATGGATAAGCGTTGACATAAAAAAACTTCCTTCCCTAATGTCTCCGGAAGACTCGGAAATGCGACGACCTAGTTGTTTTATGAAGAGCTGTGCGTCGTGACTAATGGGGCCGAGGGACTCAAAGGCCAATGACAAGAAAATGTGCTCGGTTGTTAGGTCTGCGTATTTGGCCGATTTGCGAACTGGCTGCTGCCCAGCAGCCGCGCCTGAAGACAAAGATGTAATGGGCAGATGGGTGGCAGCAACTGTGTCTCGCCACGGTTACGTCCCAAATTAGACTGCGGCCGGCGTGCCACGGGGTCAGAGTGAGGCCGTCCGGTCTTCTACCATCAGATCGCGAAAGACCGGACGGTTCCTTGGCAGATGGAATACTCGCTCGAGATAACGCCCGGTAAACCACGTCATTGATCATTGTGTGACGTGGCACCCGACCTGGGCCAAGCGAGCTGGGCAACCCGTGGGATCCGATTTCAGATACCTGTTCTCCTCAGAGGCACGTATGTCGCTCGCAGATGTTGACACCGAGACGGAGGCCGACGACGATTCTAACTACCTCGTCGTCCATGCGCAGTCCGCAGGAAGCGATGGGAAGCGCAGAGCCAGTCCCCGGCGTGTTCCGCTGAAACGGCCCGATAGGCGTGCCTGATGATACTGCCGTTGGTCGGATTGGAGCAGATCATTAAATTCCTTGAGGACCAGTGGGCGATCCCAGGTGGACTGTTTATGCGGAGAGGGCCCGATGGAGGATTTTCAGTTTGGCTCATTGCCCTATTGGGCGATGGCCTCGGTCTCATATGGGTCCGTAGGGAGACTTACCTTCAAGAGAATGGAATGGACGACTGAGATCTCGGTGCTCGCAGCTGAAGCCAAAGAGGCAGACGGTGCAATCGCAGACACCCGGCGAATCCCAAGTCCCCATCTCTAATAGGGAGTGTAGCCTGTGCCCACTGACTATCTGAAAGACGCAGATTCAAGATTTGCCCAGCCCCTCGCGCATAGCGTCGTCAAAGTTTTCTAATAATGGATGGCCTGTGCAGGGTGTGCATCTAAAAATGTGTAGAAGCTTTGAGTGCGTAAAGGACATTCTAAGTAAAATTAGGGCGTCTTGTTTGGCGATCAGTGGCAAACGAGCGAGTGCTATATAAATATATATATATATATTGCTGGTGCGGCGTGACACCAGGGACCGAAATGCTTGCGTGATGGACAGAGGGGCCCCAAGAAGGATGGCGTCCTGTGGGTCTATGCGCTGAAAAAAGGTCCAGCGAGATTCTGTTGTTGGAATTGGACCTTTAGATATGAACTCGCATTTGCTGTGGTTCAGCGATAGACCTAGCTCTTCGCATTCCTGCTCGATGACTGCGACGTCGCTTGCGACGTTGTTTGCGTTCCCGCCCAAGGTGACGTCATCAAGATATCCCGGAATAAGCGCAGCTGTTAACTTTCTCAGGATGGGCTGCAGCGGCAGGCAAAAAAGCAGTGGACCCAAAGGGTCGCCTTGTTGGGGGCCCATTTGCGAGGACAGCCGAAATTTGCCAAAGTTTAGAAGACTTGGACTTCCGTAGGACAGATGACCGTACTTTGAAAGCTCTGGCAGAATGTTCGTTAGTGCGGTAAGCATCTTGTCTCTAAGCACGCTGTTGAAGGCATTACTGAAGTTCAGTTTTACGATAACGTTATTATCTGGCATTGCGTCCAAAAACGTCTGGTTGCGTGCACTGCCGCTTCGCAGCTCCCTGGGCATCCCACCCCGACCTGTAGGGAGGCCAGATAGTCCGATACCCTAGACAGCGCAAAGTTTGCAGCACATTTGGAGGCTAGGCGGCGCCAAAAATAACCTATTGCGATTGGGCGCAATCCCCCGGCTTTTTTCCAGTGGGCCAGAAGGATTCCCTTAAAGAGGATGGGTCTGACCTGATCAGGACATGTGCCAGAAAGAAGAAGGTTAATTAGGCCCGTTACAGCAGAGACCAGTTTGCTTCCAGCCTCTGGACAGGCGACGAGCTCGGCCACAATTTGCGGCCTCAGTCCGTCTGGGCCTCCGGATGAACCAGCGGGAAAGGAGCGAATTCTGCCCCTGACGTCCTCCTCCGACACCTGGAATGGAGGGCAATCGCTGGCTGGTGGCATGTGGACCCGGTCTTCCGGTGGTGTATGCTCCGGAAGGTCTGAGAGTCAGGGGTGACCGGTTCTTCATCTGACATAAGGATTCTGACTGCGGCCCTTATATTCCCCCGTCCTCTAGTTTGATGACACAGAGGCTGCCAGCATCTGGTCTACCTTTCCTCGTCGCTAGAGGAAGTTTGGCTGGCGTCTGAGAGGCTATCGAGTTTCTCGTGTAGCTCCGCATAAAAATTCTGCGCGCGTTTTTTAAACGCAGAAGCCTGGTTGTGCTTCTTTCTCCCTCTAGCCGCTTGCTTCAGAATCACGGGGGCGAAGCAGATTAAATCCCGCCAGCGGTCAGTGATGGAGGGGTCGGCTAGAATTTTATTTATAATGTCTGTTAGCAGTTGACAGACGGCCGCTCTAGCCGACTTAGGTACATGTTTCGCTGTCGAGTGTTTATTGTGGGGTGGAAAACGGGACACCCTGGGTTATCTTCGCCGTCGTTGTTGTTAGGTGTTAAGACTGATGAAGAGGAGCTAGCGGCTATCACTGTGGGTGCGCTAAGTTCGCGTTGCTTTGAGTCAACGTTAGAAACAGGAGCGGTCAGTTCGTTGCCCCAGTCCAGTGGCAGTTGGTTAGAGCCGGGGCAGGGGCTGGAGTGGGGGCCGTGAAGGTGCACCTTGCCGTTGCCGCAGTGGGAGACGCCTAACCGTCCATCAAACAGCGCAGAGCCCCGAACGCTTCTGGGAAAGTTGGTTAGGACCTGGCTCCATCAGACCGTGACCGCATAAACAGTGCGAAAGCGATGCGTGCGCTGAGGTATGTGCAAGAGGGATTGCTAAAAACAAATTGGGTGGGGATGAAACCGAATCAAGCATACCCAAAACGCAAACGAAACATCAAAATGCGCAAAACGTCCTGACAGAAACGAGGGTAAAACCTTAAAATCAGAAGCACGAGACCTAATCCATGTAGAATACTAAAAACTGGACGGAAGCACCATGTAAGAACAACGAAAAAGCAAAATAACGCGACACTGAAGAAACCGAACTTGCGACATGACGAGAGTTGCACACACACACACACACACACACACACACACATACACACACACACACACACATATATATATATATATATATATATATAATATTATATTATATATATATACTTCAAGCTGGGCAGCTAAACTTTTAATGGTAACCTAACTTTGCTGAACGGCAAAGTTGTAGGGTAGGGTGTCAATTTTTAAAATTTTTAAATTTTAAGAGCCTTAGTAAGACATTTGAACATTTTGATGTGCCTAATATATGATTTATATATATATATATATATATATATATGCATGATATATATGCATGATATATATACCTGTATGTATATGTATATACCTGATATATGATTTAAAAATTTAAAAATTGTTTTAGCTTTGGTCAATCTGACTTTGAAATATACGATTAATGGGTAAAATATTCAATACTTATGTTTAAAATTCCATTTTTTCGTTTGTTTTTAACTTTGCGGGTTGTATTTAAATTACTGCTTTGAGTATGATTTAAAGCAAAGTAAAGTAAAATCTCGTGGATTTCTATAGCGCCTTGAAAGCAGCACAACAGTAGCTGCTTATTCTTAGGAACTCAGCCTCTTAAAATAGCTATAGGATTTATAAATCATTTATTAATATGACTGATTAAATTAAATTGCATTTCTGTTATTTTTAGATCTTTAATATTTGATAACATGTCTGAAATCGCATCAAAAACTCGATCGCAAAAATGGACTCATTTACATGATTTATTTGGTTACAGTAGACAACTTCCACTGTCTGAATTACCATCAGCCAGAGATCTCATAATATATGGGTTGTACCTAAAGGCATGGGAGGAAGTGAAAAAGGTGTCCCAGGGTCGAGCAAAGCAGCAGGATTAAGACAGGCATATGGAGAAGCTTGACAGTTTAGTAGACATTTATATTTGCAAGTGTATCATCAGAAGCTGTGCTGAAACACAATGTAATTCTGCTTGTGTAAGTGGTGTACACATAGTCTGTGATTGCAGAGCAGATAACAAAATTCCAGTCCTTGAACAAGTCCGACCTCAACAACTACAGACCGGTATCCAATTTACCTTTTCTCTCTAAGCTGCTGGGGAAACTCGTAAACAAGCGGCTGGTGGGACATCTGTGCGAGAATGGGCTAATGTCCACAGAGCAGTCTGCCTACCGTCGAGGACACTTTACAGAGACTGCCATTTTAAAAATCCTTAATGACCTGGTGGACGCGACTTCGAACGGACGAGTAGCGCTTCTCTGCCTACTTGATCTTTCGGCAGCGTTTTATACGGTGGATCACCAGATCCTCACCCGACGACTGGAGATATCTTACGGTCTGGACGGCCTTCCACTTCTCTGATCAAGAGCTATCTAAGCCGATAGAACACAGGCAGTGTGGTGGAACAATCAAATGTCTTCGGAGCGTCGAGTCCAACACGGTGTACCGCAAGGTCTTAAGCCCCTTGCTATTCATACTGTTTACAGCGGACGTCCATCGCGTCATCAAGGCTTTCGGTCTTACGCCGCATAGTTATGCAGACGATGGATAGATCTACTCGTCATGCTTACCCTCAAAAGTGGAGCGACTACGGATACGTTTCACTGAATGCATAGCAGCCATTGTTACGTGGACGGAAGAGAATCGGCTCGCAATGAATCCGGCCAAGACTGAATTTTTGTGGATGAGCACCACCAGGAGAAGGCATCTGCTAAGTCATGCCCCGTTTGTGGTGGGAGATGCAGCCATTGCTCCATCCGAGAGCTTACTGTACGTCTCCTGGGAGTGCTCCTAGACGAGACTATTCTTTGATTCACACGTTAGCAATCTGATACGCTCCTGCCACTACCATCTGCGGAGAGTGAAGTCAATTCGACGATAATTCCCAGTGAGCGCGGCTATCAAGCTAGTGTGGGCCCTGGTACTGACACGAATTGATTATTGTAACGGTGTGCTTCTTGGACTTCCGGATACTAGACTGAACCGCATACAATCAGTGCTGAACCAGTCTGCACGAGTGATTTTCGGCTGTCGCTGGGGTGACCACGTCACTCCTCTCCTTAGAGATCGACTCCACTGGCTCCGTGTTCCACAGCGCAATATCTACAAGCGCTGTTGGCTTACGTTTCGGGCTTTACACAATCCACTCTGTCCTGATTATCTGACTGTGCTTGTACGAAGATCGACTGTGATCGAGAGGATATCGGTTCTCAGGTCCAGTCGGAGAGGGTGCAGTTGTTGGTCCCTCCGCCGTCCAAGACCCCTAAGTTTGAGGAAAGATCATTCGCGCGGGAGAAGCCCGCCCTGTGGAGCTCTCTTCCAGACAATGTGACTGGAGCAGTCTTAGCTTGACTTTTCATTAGAAATTTGAAGATTATTTAATATTGGATATGAACTGTGTTAAGCGCTCTTGTTGTAGGCCTTAGCCTTGTCTACTGCGCTATATAAATTGTCAATAAATAAATTAATAAATAAAGCATTCATCAAAGGTCAGAGAGATAAATTTGCAGTGTTGGGCCTCATCTGGTAGGATCTGTGGATTTTCAAGAATGTCAAAGACAGGACAGGTAAAAGGAAGACAATAGAAAATAGTAGAAGCTGAAGAGATAAAAGATGCAAGAGTGAGAAGAAAGCAGTTGAAGAGCTCTGAGCGGCAATACAAGTTGCAAGTGGAGCTGGAAGAGAAAGCTGAAGAAGAATTTAATGAGTGCTGTAAAGAAGATGCAAACATAGCTTTTGCTAGAATAAAGAAAGCCAAATATAATACTGAGGACATAAGTAATATAGCCTTGGCAAGTCTTTGGCACCATACAGAACTGAGTGAGACAGCTGAAATTGCAATTGCAGCTCGGATATTACTATTATTATTATTATTATTATTATTATTATTATTATTATTATTATTATTATTATTATTATTATTATTATTATTATTATTATTATTATTATTATTATTATTATTATTATTATTATTATTATTACTACTACTACTACTACTACTACTACTACTACTACTACTACTACTGTGGTAACTAATACTAATCCATAAAGACTACTTGAACACATTACAATGTCAAAACAGAATCATAACTAGTTCGAAATAGCGTTCTTTAAGCGCTTCTTAAGCGCATCTAGTGATGGTGAGAGTCGAATGGCCAGTGGCAAACCATTCCAGACCCGTGGTGTTGCCACGGAAAATGCGCGATCACCCACGGTGGAAAGACGCATTCGCGGGACGAGCAGTGCTGCAGTGGAGGCCGATCTCAGACGTTGTCGACCATCGAGATCTGAGACACGATGCAGTTCTGTCTTTAGGTATGCTGGGCCCATGCCATTCAGACACCAGAACACCAGTGACGCCAGCTTGTATTTGATACGTTCTGGCGCTCAGTGTAGATCTTCCAGTAGAGGTGTTATGTGGTCGTTCCGTCCGGATCGGTGAATCAAACGCGCGGCAGCGTTCAGCACCGTCTGAAGACGGTTGAGGAGATAAATAGGAGTCCCTGCGAGAGTGGCGTTGCCATAGTCCAGTCTTGTAAGGAGCCAAATGAAGAAATAATCCGACAAAAACAGCATTTAATCGCACGATCGAAATTCTTTGGCTGCCACACGTGTGTGTGTGCTTGTGTGTGTGTGTGTGTGTGTGTGCGTCACGATGTATATTAGTTTGTTTATTGTTGCTATGTTAGCTTGCTAATAACCTATAATATAGTTGAACTTTAATCACAAATTGACCAAGCTAAACTTAATTTTAATTACTTTTTGCTATTCAATATGAAACCTACATGGAAAGGAAATTTTTGTTCACTAAGCGTTTTTAAAATTGTGAGAAAAAAATTGTTTTCATGCAATAATTGATACGGCCTATTGTAGGGGATTGTAATTCTAACAAAATAAATCAAAAAATTTGAAAATCGGACAATATTTGGTTGAGATATAGTTCTAGTTTGCATCGCCGTTTTCTCATAGTTCACAATGCACAGCCTTCTACTCATCGGCCCCCTGATGTACAGCAGTGAAATTCTGATAGCATCAGTTGACTGTCCAGGTTTTATTTAATAGTCTATGAGTGAGCGCAGGAGAAGCGTGCTAAGAAGCCGCAACAGAGGTTAAACATCGCCGCCTGTCTTTAAAAGAGCGGAATACAAATACGTTAACGAGAATGAAGAGGCGTAATACATAGTTGAGGCTACCAGAAACAGAGACGTCAGATGAGGAGAATCGGGATCCTGTGTGTTGATGAGCAGTCATCTTCAGTCATCTTCTGCCTGCCCGGCAGTCGCGGACACCTCGTTTGATGGCTGTTGGTGGAAATTGAAAGCACTTCAAAGCAGAGTCGGAAGGCGATCAGAAAACCGAGCGAGCGAGGGGGTCGCCCGACAACCGACCGCGCGACGAGCCCGGGAGCCAGGGTCGCCACTTAAACATCAAAATAGAAGCAATAGATTTGTAAATATTGCTTGCCGTCTTTTCTGACTACAGGCAAAGGCGCCTTTCCACTTGCATTCAGCCAACGCGGCAGTCACCATGTTGACGCGCGCGCTGCCACCGCCAGAATGATAAGCCGGTTTCAAGTGGCTACGTTTCCACTAACGGGCTGCGAACTTGAGCAGAGGGAGGAGGGGGTGAAACCAACACGTTGGTCTCCCCGCCTGATTGTGGCTTCACATTCTTCCGAGCCGTCGCCGCGGTGGTTTTGACTTTTCAACCCATCAGGTGTCAGTTCAAAGGTCACGCTTCCGCCAAATTACAATAAAACAGATAACCATTCGTGTGAAAATGGCAAACTACAAGAACGATTTTTATATAAATAGTCTGTCTGAGGTGGTTGCTCCTCAAATATAATAATAATAATAATAATAATAATAATAATAATAATAATAATAATAATAATAATAATAATAATAATAATAATAATAAGTTTTAGTGCTTTAGGAGGCTAAGTAAGCCTGTGTGAAATATGAATGGGACAGCAGGACGGATTAATATAAAGAGAGCGGGTAGAAGCCGGCAGTGTGGCTTGAGATTGCCGAAAAATGCGGTCAAATTGCGAAAAAACTCCTTTTCAACCATCATCAGTTCCTCGAACAGGCTATGATATGCTCCGTGCAATTCTCTGCACCTTATCCAAGGTCTCACCCAAACCTTCCTTTGCTTGAGAGATTTCTTTTTCCTCTTCTCATCTGATAAACACGTAACGATGCCGTTACGGTCAGTCGGTCACCATCATCAAACAACATAACGCAACAAACTCCTCGTCGGCCATTTCATGGCGCTACATCAATGTTCGTGGGCGTGGCCCTTTTTTTTAGCCCGTATGCAGTATCGAGTCATTTGCGGTGACAGCACGGCGGAGCAACATGGTGACTGCCGCGTTGGATGAATGCAAGTGAAAAGGAACGTTAAGTGGAGCATTTTGCAGTGCGTTGTTATATTTGGGAAAATTTTAATAAAAATTATAATTATCGCTCAAACATGGCAAAATATAGATAAAACAATAGCAACATGGCTGTTTCAAAAGAGCACTTTAGATAATAATTTATTGTCGTCATCATCATGTTCTCTGTCCTGTGACAGGTTAATGACTCCATTGTTTACATTCTTCTCTGCATCTTGCTTCCTCTTTGATTTCGGCCTAGGTTTTGTGACGCTGTGCATCTGTTTTCATCAGCCAGCCCAGTAGCATCTTCCTTGGTCTCCCTTTTTGTCTTTCTTCCTGTTATACTTCCCTCAATTACTGTTATTAGTAATGATTCTCCTCTTAGTACGTGTGCAATCCTGTTTCTCTGTACCCACTTGTTATGGTGCTGATTAACGATCTTTGTTCGTCCACCATCTGTAATACTTCATCGTTTGTTTTGTTGTCCCGTCCACTAGATGTTTTCCAATCTTCTCCATATCCACATTTCGAATGTTTCCAGCTTTTGTATGTTCTTCTCTTCTAAAGTCCAGGTACCTGAGGCAAATAGAGCGGTGTGAAAATGGCAAACTACAAGAAAATTTATTACTACTTATTACTATTACTGATATCTATTATTATTTTTGTATCATTATTACTATTTATAACTATTCATTTATTGGGCATTTGTTAACAAGTTAACAACTGTCAGTATTGTAGCGCTATATAATGTCTGAGTCGGAAGTCGCAGAGAACCAGAGTACGCGACAACAGCATCAAATGCTGATTTAAGATCTATACACGCAACTTTCAATGGTTTACAAAACTCTCGATGAATTTCTAAAGGAAGTCGCAATCCGAAGATGGCATAAAGTGTGGATCTACCACTTGTAAAACGAAACTGCTGTGGCCGAGGAACTAGAACCTTACTAACAGAACGTGAGTAAATAAATACCTTTCCCGGTACTGAGAGAAGCGTGATGGGACGGTAGTTCTTGCACTCGATACGGACGCCTTTGTCTTTATACAGTTAAGCATTTATACCGTCCATACAGGTTGAAGGTATTTTGCCAAATCGCCAGACACGTTGAATGATGGAATGCAGTGATGCAGTAGCAGGCTCAATTGCTCACTTCAGTAGTTCAGCTGAAATACCACCAGCACCACGAGCTTTACAATTTTGAAGCCGATTTATGGCATATCTGACTTCGGCAAGCGTATGCTCACCTGTGACTATACAAGGGTCAGGAGTGGCATTAATTTTAGCTTCGTCCAGCTCTTGAGAAGGACTATCAAAGGAGCACTATGAAACTGCTCCAGACCATCGATGGTCTAGAGCCGTTTAATAGTGCTCAACCCATCGGGAGAGAATGGCTTACGGGGTCATCTGTCATCTGGCTTACGGGGTCATCAGTCACAGGGTCATCTGACGATCATTCAATGCATAGTTATCGTTATTATTTGACCATCCACATAATTTCTTTATGTTACGGAAAGCAGGACGATAATCATTTCGAGCAAGACTCTGTTCAAGCTCATCGTCAATGCTGTTATAGTAGAGTTAACGATCACGACTTGCCAGGTTATTGAACTGACGTTTAAGGCGATTGCGTTCTTTATAGTCACCCCTTGGTCGTGCTGCTGCCTTCTTGGATATTTCTTTATACGGATATTTCTTTATACGTTTCATCAGACATCCAATGAGAACAATCATGATCTTTTTAACCAACGATTTCTCAGCTGATGAGCAGATGGTAGAGCAGATGGTAGAGCTGAAGTCATCCTCTAACGTTATCTGATAAGTCAGAGAGAGAGAGAGAGAGAGAGAGAGAGAGAGAGAGAGAGAGAGAGAGAGAGAGAGAGAGACGTCGATAGGCGTGATGTCGCTCCATATTGGGTTTTGGGATTTAAAACGTTTCTGAAGCGGTTCGTAAATATCTTTAAATACTGACCAGTCTTCATGGGTGTTTATCTTGGACACGAGTTCATCACTGGCCGTCTTCCGACTCAGATCTGAGGGTATGTTGGTTAGGACTGGCAGCCAGGGAGTCAGTGTGGGCCTTAGCGTTCCTGAGATAAGACGCATAGTGGAGCTTAATTGTGTCTAAACGGCCAGTGTGGGCTGATCGTGCCCAGACTGGAGAGCAGTATTCTGCCACTAAGTAGCATAATGCCAGGGCCTGCGAGCGCAGCACACTATGGTTTGCACCCTGCTGGTGCCCGCTAGTTTTATCAGAAGAATGTTTCGGCTATGCAGCTTTTTGACAGTTTTTGTGACATGTTCTTTGTAAGTCAGCGTGCGGTCTAGGGTAACGCCGAGGTAGGATGCAAAAACGGCGTGCTTGAACGTTTGACCGTTCATAACGACGGGCAGTTAACGGGCGGTGTTTGCATGATGGAGATGGTGTTTACATGATTGATGTATAAGTTTTTGAGGAACTCGGTTTTAAACGCCACTTTGAGCAGTAATCTGACATTAGTGCCATGTCCGACGTATTGAGTTATTTCCATGTCCGTGAAAGAGTGTGCCTGGGTGCCGAGGCAGATAGATGGTAGGCGTAGATGAACTTTCGGCTATAAGAGCTGAGAGATCATTTGTGTATGTGTTGAATAGGACTTATTCTAGGACTGACCCTAGAGGTAGTCCGTTGGTTTGTCTTCTCCAAGAACTGGAATTGTTGTAAATGTGTACTATGAACCTTCTGTCTTTAACAGTATTTG
This sequence comes from Metaphire vulgaris, assembly GCA_018105865.1. NCBI lineage: Eukaryota > Metazoa > Annelida > Clitellata > Crassiclitellata > Megascolecidae > Metaphire > Metaphire vulgaris. Next base: position 8,574,282 of record CM030842.1, read on the forward strand.
CAGTCTTTATTCCACTGCACTGCACAATATAATACTAGATGTGGTAATGCAAAAAGCAATACAAAACACAAAAGAAGAAGATGCTGGAGTAAAAATATATGGACAAACAATAAATAACTTAAGGTTTGCAGATGACATAGATGTGATAACAACAAAAGCAGATCACCTACAAATATTAACCAATGAAATAAGCAAGGCCGGAGAAGAAGTGGAGCTAAAAATAAATATACAGAAAACGAAAGCAATGGTCACGGGGAACAAGAAGGGGAAAGTTAATCTAAAACTAAAGAAGGAAATAATAGAACAAGTACCAAAATTCGTATACCTAGGATCAGTACTGACAGAAGATGGCCTAAGTGAAGAAGACATAATAAGGAGAATTGACTAGCAAGTGCAGCATTTGGAAAACTTCAGAAGATATGGAAAGACAAACAGATATCACTGAAAACAAAACTAAAGCTATATAATACACTGATCAAACCAATACTATTATATGGATCAGAATGCTGGACCATAAAGAAGAAAGACGAAAGAAGATTAATGACTGCAGAAATGAACTGGTTAAGAGGAATAGCAGGAGTCAGCAGAAGACAAAGAATAAGAAATGAAACGATCAGAGAAAAGACAGAGCAAAAAGAAACGATACTCGAATCAATACAGAAACGAAGACTGAAATGGTTTGGTCATGTTGAAAGAATGAAGGAAGAAAGACTACCAAAGAAAGCACTATACAACTATGTTGAAGGGAAAAGGAGAAAAGGAAGACCAAGAAAACATGGATAGAAAACTTAAAAGAGGATGCAGAAGAAATGCAAATGAACTTCATCCAATTGACCAGAGCAGCAAGAGACAGACAGAAGTGGAAGGAACTCGTTCAGACCCATCGTCCAACCCAATTGGGAAAGACGGAAGGAAAGAAAGAAGAAGAAGATTCCACTGCGGTAGTCACCAATAGAGGTAGGATTTGTATCATATTGCATAGCTGTCAGGTTCAGAAACACCGCGGCACTATGAAGGCTGATTTGAAAATGGTGGGTACTTTCCCAATGGCTAATGAGCGATTAAAGAGATCTGTAACAAATGGAACTAGTATTTCAGCGCTCTCCTTGAATACCCAGGTTGGCAGCCGGTCGCTGGAGCAGTGTTTGTCTGGAAGGGCGTGTATGGCCGCGGCTACTTCCGCCTTGGTCAGCATTCGGAAGGAGCTGAGCAAGCAATGAGGTTTTACCAGTGAGGACGTAAGAGGTTCATGCGATGACGTGGCCAATCGTATTCTCCAGATTTTCTCTCTGACTCGACAAAGTGCACTGCTGCAATTGAGTCGGGCACCGGCGCTCGCGCGCGGCCGATTAGAGCGTCTAGAGCTATCCATTGCCGACCGGGGGAGGACTATCCACTTTATGGTTCCAGAAGGACTCTTTTTCCGACAGACTTGCGTTGCAGTTCCCAGCTAGCGATAGCCGACAGGGCATCTTGGGATTGCGCCCGGCGCTTCAGACGCTCTTACCCTCGTAGCACTTTCTTTGCTTCTCCGCATTAACGGCGCCGACACGTGATGGTTTTCGCCGGGATGAGCCTGTCTAGCACTGCACGGATATCGTTGTTGTATAATTCTGCCATCTCGTTCACATCCATCGTGGCCCACGACTCAGGTTTGAAGAGTGGGGAGAGCGTGAGCTCTTTTATAAAAGCAGGGGAATCGAGTTTGCTCCACGCCCGACGAGTGGAGGAAACGCAGATCGGGCGGGGCCGAGAAAGCGGTATGTCCCATAGCAACAGATGGTGATCAGAGAGCCCTTCATTGACCACTGACACTGTCGGTAAAGTGGCATCATTACGGAACGTAACAATGTCTAGCATGCCTCCCGCAATATGTGTTGCGTCGTGTTATTGACAAACTGTATATATTTATGGGAAAGTTCGGCGATCTCTCATTGGCTCCGTGGTTAAACGTCATTCTATGCTTATACGTCATGGGCGCCATTATCAGTCCTCCGCTGCAATATCTACACGTGTTTTTGCATGCAAAATTTCTTTAAAAACGCAAATTACAACTGGCAAAACTCAAATACCGAGTCTCTTATCTAGTTCAGAAACGACGAAAGAACAGAACTACTATAAGATTCCAATCCGCAATAGTTTTTTTCACAAATAAACCGTAGATCTTGACAATCGGACTTTCTTTTCAATGAAGAGAAAGTCCGAGTTTCAAGATATACGAAAAGAAATGTCTGAAAAGACTCGTCCGGTTCTAGGAATCATTGTCAGAGACTGCGCACTATAAATATGTTGCCATGACTTGTTTACGAAGACCGCAGTTTTGTTGCCAACCCTGAATGTGTGCATCGTCGTCGATACCCTCGTCATCGAACTTCTATAGCGCCATTTTAGCAATGTTCTTGACAACAATCGGTGATCGCTCCTTGATTTGAATCGAACCCTGTGTAGGAATAGCGATACGGAAGCTGAGTTGACTTTTCATGATTCAGCAGGTCTTAATTTTCCCACCCACTAATTTCTATCCGAGAGCCGGGGAGGGGGAGTAAGCCAGCCCACTAATTTCTATCCGGGGCTGGGGGAGTAGGCCAGCCCCCTGCCTGTCAAATTAAACTTAAAACTGAAACGCCATTGACAAAATGAACTGTAAGTGAACTGAAAGAACAAACCTCCAAATGCAAATTTTGTTAAATACAAAATCCAGCCTTCTGGACAAAACACCAAAGCTGTTAAGAGCAAATTACATACAGTGAATATTTAATCCCATTTTTACACTGTTTTTTCATATCAAAGCAACAGTTTGCAATGTGACCACAAAACAGGCCTACAACACATAATATGACATATTATGTCCCAATCTGTAACTGTAATTTTTAAATATTACTACAGTAGCAATAACAATTAAATGTTCAGTTAAATTTCACACACACACAAATTTCACTCAATCACAAATTTACCAGCAAATATCTAATCCATACCACAAGAAAATTATCTGTAAATTAATACTTTAACAGGTGTGCTTATATAATGACCATTAAGCAAATAGTTGAATAGTCCATGTGATTTCTGTTCATGACTATTACATGGTAAAAACAGTACTGTGTAATCCCATTTCTAACTGTATTCTGTTAAAGCAAAATTGACTGTCAACAATAAGTAGATGCAATTTGTGTCACTAATAATTTATACAAAGGTAATTAACTTAATTAATTAGGAATTAAAACAAGAACCAAAGGCTGAAGATCAGATGAAATTTTTAAACAGTGAGCACTTTCTAAAGCTCTAATACAAATTTCAAGCAATAGCTGAAGACAGTTTCATTTACACAAATTTTCTTTTAATGCTTTCTGATCACCTTAGAGAAGGCAAGTCAATACAAAATTCAAATTGATATGTTCTAGCTGCAGCGCTGATAAACATCCACCTAGTCAAAACACACATTTCAAAAAACAAAATCTGCCAATTTGAATGAAAAAATCATTTGGTCACAGCCTGACAGTATCATAGACTACAGTTGAATGAGAATTTGCTATATCTAATAAAGCTGAAAAGGATGATTAAGCAGTAAGATGACCTTAGTACATAGGGAAATAAGATTGCTAACAGTTTCATATATCCTAGTCATATAATTCTTGAATATTCACTAATAACTTCCAGCAAAATAAAACAAAACTTAGCTGAGACTGTTATTGCAGAATTTTAAATCCATGCTGGCAATGACCAACATTCATTTGATATTCAAAGTGCACCGTAACGTCAGCTCCTCCTTGGCAATGTTTCAATAGAATACATAGTCTTCGATCGCAAGAGGTGCAAGAGTTGAATGAGTGGTAATAGTGCACAACTGAATTTCCTGATACTTAGTCAAGTTCCAGTATTAACACAATCCATTAATTTTATACGAAGATGTAGAAGAAACAGAGTCAAAAGAACATGGCCATTGATCATAACTGGAATCTCTACCAGTCTGCGTCTGTCATTACCATTGAAATCCGTTTTCTGTGTTTGGTGAATCCAAAAATTTTTACCTCACAAGAGCCGAAGCCTGTTTTTAAATTCCAGTGGAGTTAGTACTGGATTGTTCGTGCGAACACATGAAAATAAATTCTTAATGCAGTCAGATGTGAACCTAGAAGTCAGCACAAACTTGTAGCCAGAATTAAGCAGATTTGAACATATATCAAGAATGGACTTTGTTGTTTGTTGTTAGGATGACGCCAGTCTGCACTGGTTTCCAATTAATATATTTCCCATCTTCATTTCATCAAACAAACGTATAACAGACTGAAGAAATTCAATGCACTCTTGATGGCAATCAACATTTTGAAGGCTGAGTGCCATTACTCTGCGCCTTGAAGAAATAAAATCAAATCATCTGTTTATGGTTGTCAGGAGATCGGAACTGTGGTTTTGATGATGTACAAGAAATGTGACGTCCTCCTCAAAGTAGGCTGGTGAAAAATCAACGAAGGAAGTGGATGCTTTGACATTTGATCCGGCACCTAGGTGGTGTGACAAGTTGTTTGAGTCTCTATTAGAAGACGATTCCACCAGCAAGTCACTGCAAACCTGTTAAGGAAATAAATTATTAATTAAATTTTCTAATTCTGGCCCAAATTTCCAACTAACTATTGCCACCTGTACTTACAGAGGCATAACATTGGAGCACTTTTCTCACAAAGAACAACCTCTCAAATAACAATCATACCAACATACTAGGCAGAGGGCATCATATGCTGGAGTTTTTCCTGTCAGTCTTGTAATGAAAGTAACAGTTCAAAAGAAAAATGTAATGACAATAATGTCACTTCTCATAGAAACATTAGCCGATGGTGCTTCAAATTCTAATCACAATAGATCCAATTCAAATCAAGTATATCAGGCTGAACAACCAGATGACATATCGCTATGTGCTTGAAGCCAATGGAGCGATCACTGAACAGTGGGCGTATAGAAATGTAAAAATTTAAGGGAATTGAACAATTACTCTATGAGAACAAGGGACGTCAACAAAATGAAAGTCCTGGTGAATATTTCACGAGATGGTTAGTGGGATGGCCTACATCTTAAAATATCTGGTCAGACTGGTCAATTGTAAGACATGGTTTGATTTATGTCCAAAATGCACTAAAACTACTGACTTCTAAAAATTTAGAGGCACCGACCACCGTTAAAAAGTGGACACCCCAAAGTTTTGTGGCAGATCATCGCCTATGGTGGATAAGTAAGTTAGTAAGGTAAAAGAAATAGGACTCTCAAATGCAATCATATACATAGCATATCAAAATTGATGGGGACACGTGAGAGACATCATAACTTATTTGAACAGATATGAAATAATATCCCACCTGACTTCGCAGTGACGATCTCATGTGCTCCGTAACTGTGATCGAGGACAACGGCTTTGCTCGACCGATGTATGTGTCGCTTCAAGAGACGGCGTGATGACAGCAACAACCGAGGTGGATTAGGGACGTCGAAAACAGTCGGCACAGCATCAGGTCGCAATTTTCGCCATCCATCCTGCCGGTTTGCCTCAAACTGACTTTCCTCGAAATGTCTTTCGCATAATTGAGACGACGATGCCGGTGTCCATCTGTCCCGTCGGCAGTTGATAACTTATCGTTTCCTTCGCTCTCGATCGGTCGGGAAAGCAAAAAGTCGCAGTCCGTGTTCGCTACGACCGTTGCAGTTCGGTGCACTGCATCCGCCCATCGTTATAATACGAAGAATCGATAATTAATCGAACAAATTAGTAATTTGAAATGCTTCATCGCTATGTAAATCCCGTGAGCGGCCATTTTTATGACGTTTTTCGAATTTCCGGTTTCCGATATAATTGAGCCAATGAATCGCCTAACTTTTCCTCATTTACAACTTTGGTTATTGAAAGTGAAGTTGTTAGTGTTGAGAAGATCTTTCATCAGCAGCATGGTTGGGTCTGTCTAGTTGGACATTTAAATCACCAACGACGTGGATTGGTTCGGAGAACATCGCCAGTCGAATAAGCAATTCTGACAGTTCAGCAAAGAAGAGCTGTGTGGTGGCCATTGAGCCGGGCCGGTAGACTACCAGCACGCCAGCACGCAGAACGACTCGGAGATGATTCGCTGGCAGACGAACTCTAACGGTCGAAGCAGTGGAACTAATGCTCAAAAACTTTGTCGAAAGTCGATTTGCTTAAGCTGAGCCTACTAACAGCAATTGGGTCCAGAGTACACATTTGCCAACAATTCCAGTTACGGGAGAAGACAAGCCAACGGACTACCTGAAGGGTCAGTCCTAGAATCAGTCTTATTCAACATATACACAAATGATCTCGGTCTTTGCCAGGCGTATCCCTGCGTAGCGGAGCAGACTCCTCCGTTATTTGTAGTCAGAAGTTCAATTTCCTCTGGCGTACGAGAAGGACGAATCAGTGAAGTGCCAAAAGAAATACATGCTGATGACAAGTCGATCTGCTTAAGCCAATTTCTGTTAGCCTACTAACAGAAATTGGGTTTTTCCTATATTTAGGAGGAGTTTGTTTTTAGTCATCCAAGTGTGAACAGGAACAGGAGGTGATGGTGATAGTGATGATGATGATGATGATGACGATGATGATGATGATGATGATGATGATGATGATGATGATGATGAATTACCCGATTTTTAATATTTTGTCAACAAATCGAACCATGAAGCTAGAACGCGCACAGGTCAGACAAAGGCAGAACAAGAAAAGAAAGCTAAAGTAGGCTCTGATTTGTTTGACCTACAAAAAATCGCCAAGAGCCGATGAAGGCATCATCATACACATTACATTAAAAATTCATATTGAAAGATATTTATAGCTGTTATGTTGAAAGATATTCATAACTATACATTAAATTACTAATTTTTACTGTTTTGCTGGTCATTTCAGCTTTGGTTGAACAACAATAAGAGGATTTCAAAACAATTGAAAAGTATGTATTTAGTTGCTATTACATACATTCTGTCAAGACTGGGCGGGAAGGTTGCACATAGGAAACACGATGAAAAGATACGCTTAGGGATCGGGCATCTATATAGTCCCATCGAAGCCCCTTAACCTTTATTTTCCCAGACCCTTTCGAAACATTGACATTCACTTAAGAAAACTTATATTAAGACACTTTAAGATGTATGGTAAGGTAAAGATGGGTCCCGTTCTAGAGTCCGAGGCCCCGAGCGTTGGGTTCCGGCGCTTACCTCCGCGTCTAAGGCAATCAGCCACGTAGGTGATATAATCCATTAATCTGGGGTAGGTTGACATTATTTTATTCAGACTCACGTTTTACCTCGCAACCTAACGCTGCTCCTCAGTCTACCACCGCCCTCTAGCGAGTAAGGCTGAGTCGACCTTAGGGCTCCTGCGAGAATTTAACATGCGACCTTCTGCTCCATCGTCCAGCGTTGTTGCCACTCTTCTAACTTGCCGCTCCACTGGTGTATAGTAACACAACAAGTTGAAATCATAAAAATTATTAAAGATCACGGAACCATACCCATGTTCCAAATGGCAACGTTGGGTCATTATGACTATCGAAAATCTTGGAAAATATCAAAGGTAATAATTTTATAACATTAGCACTGTACAGTATGCAAAATTTTAAACATGCCTCATATAGGCAAGGTAAGTGTTAAATACTGTTTTTAAGTCATCCATTCGGTCTTCGGTCATTAATTAAATTAATTGATATTAATTGTTTATTAATTAAAACATAACTTAATTATTGGTGTGGTAGACCCCAAAACAACTGATGTGTCTAACAATAAGCACGTCGCCCCTGGGAAGTAGACTCCAGGTAATGTTTGACTACATCATGTCGTCAAAGATTTGGAATATAGGCAGTGGGTCCTCGATAACGGTATCGAGGTGTGTCTTTCAACAGTCAAGCAACAACTTCACGTCGAAATTCAGGATGACTGAGACGACCGCCGGAAGAAACAACCTTACATGTAGCTTCCATGCTGCAACCACTGCAATATTTAATGCATTGACAAGCAAACTCCATCACTATTTCTTTTATTTGATCTTGGGTCGGTATGCTGAAAGCAGACGATCAAGAAGATCAAGAGAAGCCAGAGAGATAGTATCTTCCACTTTCATGTCACCATCCCGTTAGCGTTGCCATTGCCATTGTCTGCCATAACCACAACAATGTTACTGTGGCGAAATCCCCAAACACTCTGAGAGAGTTAATTAGAAAGTTGGCCGAAACACTGGGTCCCCACCCGGTCTGGCGTGGCCTGGCTTGTGAGAAGACAACATTTGAAAGATTTTTAGGACTTTATTCGAAAACATCAAACAAAACGTCTTAAAGTTCACTTATCGATGAAAGCAGAAGGTCAATGCAACGAAACGTCAAACTAAGAAGCGCAATATCACGAAGAATTCGATGAGTTATAATCATAAATGATGCGACAAAGACTTATTTCCATGCAACGAAATATTAATCAAAATAGCACGAAACTGCCAGGAAATGGTGATTTACAACCGCAAATGGTGCGACGAAGAATGTACTCCAATACAACGAAATGTTAATCTAAAGAACACGACACTACAATGAATTGGCGAGTTACAACAGTAAATGGTGCGACGAAGAATGCGCTCCGTTGAACCACTTATCAAGAACGTCTTATCATTATCTATGGCGAAAGTTAAAAGAACTTAGTATTCTAGTTATGGACGACGAACGTCTATGAAGCGACGATGCATCTAGTCAATCTTATCTATGCCTACAAGGCGAGATAGCGAGCGCCTAAACCTTTTAATGTCAGGCAAAGTTGAACGAATCACAAACATCAATGAGGCGATGAAGCATCTAAACGAGCATCTTAAGAATGACTTATTATTTACTGTAAAGAAGAAACAGCGAAATACTTATATGTCATGACTATAGGACTCAGAGAGCGTCTGAAATATGAAAAAGAACAAACAACCTTAACTGCTTGACAACCCACGAGAAGAAGTCACCGTCCTCGAACTGAAGCACAAACGTCTACAATTACAACAGCACGGCATAAAAATTAAACTTACGCAAAACAAGCCCTAAATAGGGCTGATCCGCGAGAGCGTGTGCTCTAAACCGGTTAGGCCCGGCAGCCGACACTCTGATGAGAGTGCTTTTTGCTCCGATGGAAGCGATAGAGCTCTGATGAGAGCGTAGCAGCCGAGGCCGGCGTCTGCAAGCGATGGCTCACAGGAGTCCGTAAAGAACTGCCTGACTGAGCGCGTTCTCGTGTTTATATAGCCTCTGGAACGGAGCAGCAGAGGAAGGGGAGGCTTCAGCCAATGAGAAAGCGACAGTGATCGGAGGTATGGGACCTTGCCCAATGGAAGCCGAGGTCTGAAAATTTGGATCACGTGACCAAGGAACGGAGCGTTCTGATTGGGCATAATGCTAAATGTCCATTGACATTTCAATAACAATTATCTAAGTAATTAATGCGAAATAAATCTTAAATATAACAAAATCGGAGTCAGAAAGTCGTGGGCTTTCGACCGATAGTTTATATGAGCCTTAAAGTGGCTTAGAAGCCGCAATTCGAGAGATCGGATTTTAGCAAAACCACGTTAACACCAACGGCGCAAATGTGGCCATAACTTCTTAAATAATCGTCCTAAAAATCTTATTTACATATACGATTACATAATGATAAACCGTGCATTGTCCTATACGACTGGATTTGTGCAGAAATATGTACATAGCGCACAAAAGAGGAGTATGGAAACGGCGCATGGCCGTGATCAAAAATCGTTCAAAGCTCTCGAAATATGTGGTCCACAAGCTTCAAAGTCACTTTCGCTTGAGGGCAGAATTATTTCTGATCATATATCAGAGATTACATAGGCGGATGGCTAATATTTGTTCAAAAATAAATGTTTTTAAATCAATGTATAAGAGCGTCTCGGGAGAACCCCGTAGGAGCGTGGCCAAGATACCCGTAGATTAGCGTAGCCGCGTATATAAGTATACGAAAGAATGCAAATTCTCCACATTACCACCACTGCAGTCATTACGACAGTTATAAATAATAATTAATCAGCAGCAACAACATCACCATCCTCACGAATACTACGTATAAATCATCGATTTTGAGCGACAATACAAAAATTCATGGTTTTACCGTGATAACCGTTGCTTGTGCTTTAATTCTGATATATTAATGACTCTGTTTTAGATGAGCCATACATGTTCACGTTTGAAGTGAAATTCTATCCGCCAGAACCACTCACACTACAGGAAGATATTACCAGGTTAGATCATGCTTTAGAAATTAAGCACGCTATATAATTTAATTAAATTCAAAAATAACCAAGTTTAGCTAAACTGTTGAGCAAAATAACAGACTAACGAGAACGAGTGAGCACCATAAAAAAGTGACGCAGCTTTTTGAAGGCCCCTATATATATATATATATATATATATATATATATATATATATATATATATATATATATATATATATATATCGTGGAGATGCGTACTGGGGTCTGAACTGAATGCATATGTATGCACAAACATATAAATTAAAGTGTTAGTTTTAATATATATAATATATATATACTATATATATATATATATATATATATATATATATAGGGGGTTGTCCAAAAGCTGCGTCACGCTTATATATATATATATATATATATATATATATATATACGACTCCTCGGGGTTACATTTGAATACCTCACTTTCCATGCCGGATCACATCACGAACCTGACAAAGACCTGCATGTACAAGCTCCGTCGACTCCGGCAAGTCAGGAAAGCACTTTCCACCTCCGCCGCCTTACAGTGCGTTCTCGCCTCAGTAGTCTCTTCTGTGGACTACTGTAATTGTCTAGTCTATGGTATTCCTGAATATCTAATATCTCAAATACAGAATATCCTCAACGTCGCCGCCAGACTAATCTACCGCTAGGACCTCCGGGTGAACATAACACCTCTCATGAGGGACAAGCTCCACTGGCTTCGCGTCCGAGAACGCATTAGCTTTAAGAGGTGCCTCATAATTCATGATATCATCACCGGCCAAGCCAGTCCAGAGTACCTAGCGCGACTTGTAATACCCTCCAGCGACACTCTCAGACGGTCGACACTGCGATCATCGTCCTCTCTAGACATTGTTGTCCCGAGGCCGTTCAAGATCTCTACCGTAGGAGATCGCGCCTTCGCCGGAAATTATAAGGATCAAAGATCGACCCATTTTCTAAAACAGACTATAATCATCTATTTCGTGAGCCTTTGTAAAGCGCCTTTGTCTTTGGCCCCGCTAAGCTATGGGGCTATATAAATACTCCAGTATATATATATATATATATATATATATATATATATATATATATATATATATATATATATATATCCAAAGACAGTTTCCATACTCCAGCGTCGCCACTCCTCTCTATGTTGAGCTTATATCTTCAGGGCTTAATGGGCTGAATAATTGTTTTTCCTGTCGTGTCGAGACTCGACATCGATGTCCTTGGTCGCCCTTTCTACGCTTTCCCAATCATCTTTTTTTCAGTACTTCTCTTAGTAGGTTTGATTCTTCTCTTACACGTGGCCTTCTTTTGTCTTGTACAAATATTGTTAAGTAGGCTTTTCTTCTCTTCTTCTTCCATACTTCTCGTTTATTATTTCCCCGTCCAGCTGATTTTTTCATTCTTCGCCAGATCCACATTTCGAATGACAGTCTCCCCACTATCAAAAGCCTGCTATGTTCATATTCGTGACCTTCGCCGCCTACGCCCTTGCCTAGATACTAAAACTGCCTCCACAATTGTCACCTCAATAGTCCACTCCAAATTAGATTATTGTAACTCCCTCTACTATAACCTTCCCAAAGCCTCTATCAACAAATTGCAATCAATACAAAATGCACTTGCTCGTGCTGTTACTAAGTCACCTAAATTCTCCCATATTTCACCCATACTAAAATCATTACATTGGCTTAAAATAACTGAATGTATCCAATATAAGATAATAACACTTACATATAGCTCACTCCAGTCATCAAAGCCTGTCTACCTTAAGGCCACTATTAACCCCTCAGCCTCTTCAACCCACACGTTCATCATCTTACCTCACTCTGTCACGCCCACTGAATCAGTCATCTCTGAAAATTTGCAACCGTGCCTTCTCATACGCCTCACCTGAACTTTGGAACTCGATCCCCGTTTCACTTTGCAGACTTGGACACTTTCAAACAATAAAATCTGAAACCTCATTTCCTATAATTCCTGCATTATCTCCTCAAGTCTTCAGGTCTAAGCTTAAATCCTTCCTTTTTCTAAAATCATATCCTCCATAGCTGTAACAACCTATCCTCACTGCCCTTTGGATGTTGACTATTGTCTGGCTGATAATATACCTTCCCCATAGCTATTTTAAGACAGGCTGAGCGCCTAAGAATAAGCAGCTACTGTTGTGCTGCTTACCAAGGCGCTATAGAAATCCACGAGATTTTACTTTACTTTACTTACTTACTTAAGTATCAAGTCGGTCTCATTGCTTCGGGCTGGACGCCGTCATGTTAGCTATTGTTGTAGCGATATGAGATTGTGATCGACTGCGTTCTGGACGTCGCTGGAGTCTCCATCTACGTCGAGTGTGCGTGAATGTCAGTCATTATTAATTTAGTGGCTGCTGCGTAAAAATTGAGCGGATTTCGGTTGACTGTCCTTCTGGACGTCGTCGGATTTGCTGATTTAGACGACGGAACTATCTTCTTACGGAAGACCGCTTCTTTAGGAACTCACCGATGGTTACATCTGCGTGGATAACTCCTATTACCAACTCGCGGACTCTTACATCATCTTCCTTTCCGCGTTGGCATGTCAATGGGGCACAGTTTCTTTGAAGGACCGCTTGTAATTGACTCTGCACCGAACTTCTTCACGGCAGCAAAGTTCTTTCCATCATCACAGTGGATTTTAACAGCGCCACCTTCTGACCTTCATTGACATGTCAGCGTTGTCAAAGCACTTTTGATTTTGGATTTTAAACCATGCGTACAGCCCTATGTAAATTGTCCTGGAGGAATAATAATAATAATAATAATAATAATAATAATAATAATAATAATAACGTTGGTGTATTTACGTCTTAGGATGGTTGCTTTCATTGCCACCAGATTGTGGTCCGTGTCCGCGTGTGCTCCTGTGTACGAGTGTGAGTTCTTCACACTGTTTCACACACACACACACACACACACACACACACACACACACACACACACACACACACACACACACACACACACACACACACAAGGGTGGAATTTGATGTGGAAAGCAGTGAGGGTTGGGCCAAGCGAGCGCCGAAGGCGTGATGGTCGAGGAGCCAAGTGGCGGGTGGGGTCTGGGGAGGAGGCTTGCCCCCTCCGCAGACGACTAGGGAGTCCTGGGGGAGCGTTGTGAGCTCCCCCTGTGGGGTCCGGGGCGGAGCCCCGGCCGCCAACGATTTTTGTGCATTTTTTTTGTAAAAGAACGTCGCTGGTGACACTTAAATGTCATATAGTTGCAGCTTACGTAGCCAATATTATTTATTGTTTTCATTTCATAAAATGGGCTATTTGGCCGATGTGCTTTGAATTGGAGGAGGGGGGAATGCTAACATTACCCCATATATGCCTAACTTTTTTATTTCCTCACTATATTGAAATATTTAGTCAAATCTGTGCCCTAGAGCCTGGAACTAACCTTTTTTCTTTAAAAAATTGACGAATCTCCAAACTATGGCCACCCAAATGTCGATACTTTATAAAGGATACCAGGCACTTGTGGGTGCATAAATGTCAAACCACAAAGCAATGTGTGGAGGCATTGTATATTTGCAAATTGTTTGATTTTTCTTAAGGACTTCATAGAAATTTGTTTTAAACAATAATTGCATCAACTGAATCTTCAAAATTTCATGTGTTAGCCATCAATTAGCACCAGCAATTAGCAATAAGCGGTTAGCATCACTCTCGATGAAAGTCAATGAAGCAGTCTTTAGGATGTAAGCCATCATTGCACTTCAAGGCAAACAAAATTGGCTTTCTTCTTGCAAAGCTGACATACTTTCTGCCTTTCAGTGTATGAAATCAGATGGTATTTGCCATCATAACGGACACTCGACTGAACCCTTCTTGTCTAGAACCATTAGCTGCCCAATCGGTCCTCTAAGTTGGAGTCTCTCGGCATAACACTTGACTAACAATATCTCGTGTGAAGGACAGATAATAGTTGAGGCGACAACTGGCAAGGTGTATATGCAAGTGATCATTTGTAGATATAATAAGCATTCCGAGTGGCAACATCGACCATCTGGATAAATAGTGGCCACCATCACGTTTTAGACCTGATGGAAAATCTGTAGCAGCCCACATATTGGTCCATGCGATCGGTGCCTCCCATGTGCAGATTGTAGGCCTAGTAGGCCTAGATGGCTACTGGCTGCATAACTTCTAATTACCTTCTTCTAGGCTGACGAAGTCGGACTCAAACAGGCACCAGCTTCCAACAGATTCTGTTGTGGAAATCTTGATTTTAAGTTGTCTAACAGTGCCTGGATAAATTGCAACCGCATCTGCGTGAACGAGTCTTCATCATGATCAGTGCGTAATATCGAATTCTTTCAAACTTGCAGGATTCACTCAACTGTTTCTTGACGGTAGTCAATGTTTTCCCGTCCACAGCCTTAAGAGCTGCAGCCTGCAAGTGAACCAGTTATACCAGCATAGACAAGGTCACATGACGTACTAATGCACAGAATAGCTAGTCGTCAATATCATTGGAACAAATACTCTCGACATCTTCTTTGTCAGCCATAAGATTTGAAATTTGAAAAAATACTCTCGACACCTTCGCTTACACGCGAAGTCTTTCTGTTAATGACGGCGCTGGCAGGCATCATGCCGCACCAATTATAAAGCGTTCAGAGCTCTGTCGATCTCACTTTGACTGCTCTGAACAACTACTGGACCAGTGACGGGGATAAAGACATCCCACCCTGGGATGACAAATTGTAAACCAGTGCCTGTGATGTCACAAACCAGTGACGGGGATAATCCCTGGCATCCCCCCTACAATCCCCACCCTGACACACACACACACACACACACACACACGCATCTTCATGGAAAGTCCATTTCAAATGCTCTTATTTCTCGCTCCGACTAAGTTGAAAGCGTCCAGTTCTCACAGAAGGACGCTCAGTACCGGTAACTTATAGGCCTTGCTCGGTATTCTCATATTTTGTTCTTCCAGATGGTCTCATTGCGTCGCTGGTGCTAACGCCGAGCTTTAGTACTTCTCCACTTAGCTTCATCTCTACTACATCTTTCCTCTTTGGTACAAGTCGTGATTCTGTCTTTGCTGTGTTTATTTTCATTCCTTTTCCGCTACTCTGTTTATTCTGTATATTATAAGCTGTAGGACTTGCTGAGATTCTGCGACTCCGGTTGTATTGTTTGCGAAGCTTGATGCAAAAAGTTATACAGGGAAAATTGCGTCTCTTTGGACATATTTTTCGTATGAAAGATGATAGATCCACTGACTGCTGATCCGATGTCGATGTCGCCCGGCGCTCTTACTATGGTTAAGATGACCGGGAAAGATACTGAATAGTTTGGGTGATCTAGAGATGCATTATAGATATTATATAATATTATATACAGGGTGAACAAGTCAAAACTGGACCCCTTTACGTGTGTAGCGATTTAAATTAAATTTATAGGCCATATACCTGGAAATGTTTCTGATGCAATTCCCAAATTTTTTGCTGAAATATGGCCAAACAACTAAAGAGACCCAAATTTTGGCAATTACATCAGAAACATTCCCAGGTATATGGCCTATAAATTTTATTGAAATCGCTTCACACGCGGCCGAGATATTAAATATCATAAAGGGGTCCAGTTTTGACTTGTTCACCCTGTATATTACACTGTATATACAAAATATTGTGTATATATATATATATATATAATACTTTTTCATTTTTATGTTGAACGCGAAACCTGTGAACGCATCGATCATCAATAACCATGGGCTCAGCGCCCGTTGGTGTCTGATGTTTTACAGTTTTGTCCCAATCTTTACTGTTCGTAGCTATATGACATAGTTCTTGCAAATATTTTTCACACCAATCACAAATGTCATCAGACCATTCCCTGCGTGGCCTTCTTTTCTTGTTGGAACCGTCCATTATTCCCAGCATTATAGTATTGATCTTTCTATCAGTCATATCTTTCTGTCTATTTTTCAAGCGACAAATAAGCGCTAAGCTGCGAGGGTAAAACGCGGGTCTCTGGAAAGCAATGGCAAACTGCTTTAGATTATTGGCATAGGCCAACTGTGTTCGCAATGCCTAGTAACCGGAGATCAGCGCCAGACCCTTATGGTCGACCGAGTATTATGGGTACTACCTTTACCTACCTGGAATCTGCTGACGAAATAATCAGGTCGCGGCAGAATAACCATCAGCGGTGTCTTATTATAATATATATATATATATATATATATATATATATATATATATATATATTATTGATACCTTGGAAATACTTGAACGTCTTGCAGTCAAGCAATCAATCATCCCTTTAAGAAAAACTTTCCGCCACTGCGGAAAGATACACAGATATACGTAGACAGATCCGTTTCCTTTGCCCGCTCAACTACTCACAAATATCGCAAAAAAATAACAATGCCAGTAGCGCGCCATGGGTCTCGATCGACAAGACATTACAATGCAATGTAATGTAATGTAATGTGACAAAATATTTGTATAGCGCCTCTTCTGAAGAATCACTCAGAAGCGCTCCCACGGCAAATTACTGTATATTGACAAAGAGATAAGGGTACTTGTCGGTTAATTCACCGCCATCATTGGGTAAATGTAAGGGCTTTTCGGTTAAATCACAGCCAACTTAACCCAAACACTAACCCTAATCCCTATTGTATCTATTGGCGGTGAATTAACCGACGAGAACCGAGATAAGTTTTAAGTCGTTTAAAAAAGAGGGCCATAGAATTAGGAGTTACTAAGCCACGCATACTAGCGTCAAGAGCATTCCAAAGGATATGGCCAACTGATTCAAAACCTCGTTTCAGGAACAATGAGGTTCGTGCTTGGGGCACACTGAGAAGGCCATTGGTTGTGGACTGAAGACACGGCCGACCAGGGATAGAGCTAAGAGGATAGAGTAGCTCTGAAGAGTAAGATGAAGTGGCACCGTAAATATAGAGTGCAACCGCTCTCAACACACGAAACTCAACGTAGGCATGATCAGCTTTGATCAGCTTTTATCCATGACTTTCCTTATGGATCCTAGTCGAGTAAACACGTATCTGAATCCTTCTCAATTCCGACTCGTCCTGGTACCATCGTTGACGAGCCAACCCTGGAATAGGTCACATTTGCTGTCAAAAAGCTGAGGAGCGGTCGGCCACATCTCGACGGCTGAATCAACCAACAACTTTTCCTATTCCTTTTCCTGTTTAATAGTGTTTTCCCTTAGAAGCATCGGGAAAGGCAAGCGCCTCCAAACAGCTCTCAAAATTCGAACATATAAATCGCTCGTCCTCTAGGATCTAGGTGATCTAGGTGATGAAACTTGGGTTATGTTGCCAAAGGAGACTAGAAAACACCTGGAGGCCGCTCACACAGAGTCTGCGCCCCGTCCTCTCGAACCACCGGCACCAACATGTCACTAACGCCTCCGCGCCCGACTTCCGCCACTCCACTCTTTCCGCAGACGTTGCTTAGCACCGTTGCCTAGCACTCTTCGAACACGTAGCCCGTTTTCACCTAACCACATCAGCAAACCAAATTCTAAACAGCTGCGTTGATCTAGCCTCCGGCATACAACTGGACAACCCAGAGACAAACTGGCGTCACTCCTGGCGTCATATGGCATCAAGCCATCACACGAGAACATGGTCAACCGGCGACGCTGGCTACGAGTCGAGCCGTAGATCAGTGCTGCCCAAATTTCTAAGGTTAGCGAACCGGTTAAACATTTTCCTATTGCACCCGTTCTTCATATAATATAGCCCTAAACATGACCTGAAATATATGCATGGTAAACCTAAAAGCTATTCCAAATTGTTCTATTGGTTCTATATGTGTGGAAATATTACAATAGTTAACATATGACTAATATCAAAATGACATATAAACAGCTAACCGCGACTGTTTCATGCGCATGATGCGTCTGTTTGTTATTTCAAAGCTGATAAAATTTGCTCAGTTTTTTTTTGACTCATGCCACTTAGGGAGGCGCGGACCGGTGCGGTCCGCGCCTCCCTAAGTTTCTTTCTTCATTCAATACTTAATTGTTAAATAAATATTAAGAATCTAGTATTATAATAGGAACAATTGCAATAAATACGGGTAGTAGCTAATATTCCCGTAGATCCAGCAGGTTTATTGTACGTTTTAGGGCGATTTTTTTGTATCAAATCTAGTTAATAAAATATTGAAATATTGAAATATTTCTCTTCGTATTGTACACTAAAAATTATGTATTATCTATTTACAGATATCAACTGTGTCTTCAGATTAGAAGAGACATTCTCACTGGAAAGTGAGTTTTATTAGACAAACAACGAATCGACAATATTTATACAATTGTTTCAGCTATCGTAAGATTTTAGATCCCAAGGCACAAAAGTAAAAAAGAGGCTGTCAATTTTTTCTCTACTATTTTTTGCATGCTGAAATACTGTATGTCATTGAGATTTCTCTACCACGTAAAGCTGTAAGAAATAACCACAATGACACTTTTTGACTACAGATTTTTACTTTGGGCTAAATTAAAAATGACAGTTGTGAATTTATATTTAAACGCCCAGATAAACAGAAGTCATAGGACGTACACTGTGATATGAAACACGAGAATTATCACGGAACAGCACGAAAATAACTCTACCATCATGAACAATGTGCTGGCGATGCATTGGCACGCTCTGGCAGCTTCAAACAGGATTTATTTCCATTCCGAGCGGTTGTAAGCATGTTAGCATATCTGCTGGCTTCGGTGAGATTGAGGCTCAGTGTTTCACAGTCCGATTTTATGTTGTCAATCCAACAAGTAAAGACAAGGCAAAGTGATTGGGAAAGAACTATGAAAATATTTAAAATATCCGAGGACAAAATGTAGCGTACAAAATGTCACCGCTTATGGTTGGAGCTATAGCCTAAAGTTAGGATTAGGGTTACATTTTATCCTTATTACATCTTGTCCGTGACATTTTGTCCCCATGACATTTAGTCTGTAATATTGTGCCCTAGCACCATGCAAGTTAATAGGGGACATTAACAGAAAGTTAAATAAGAAACAAGTGGTCATAAAGACAAAGAATTACAAAGTTCTAATGGACTTTGTCATTCTACAGTGAAAGAGACTACTGAAGTAGACGGAAGATTCAAGTTAAGTATCTTAAATATTAACGGGAGAGATGATCAAACATGGCGGTGACGTGCTTATAGATGAAATGTGCGAACAAGCGTGGATATGTACTCTATACTGGTTATGTAATGTAATGTAATGTGATGTGATGTGATGTGATGTGATGTGATGTGATGTGATGTGATGTGATGTGATGTGATGTGATGTGATGTGATGTGATGTGATGTGATGTAAAGTGATGTGATGTAATGTAATGTGATGTAATGTGATGTAATGTGATGTGATGTAATGTAATGTAACGTAATGTAATGTAATGTAATGTAATGTAATGTAATGTAATGTAATGTAATGTAATGTAATGTAATGTAATGTAATGTAATGTAATGTAATGTAATATAATATAATGTAATGTAATATAATGTAATGTAAGGTAATGTAACGTAACGTAACGTAACGTAACGTAACGTAACGTAATGTAATGTAATGTAATGTAATGTAATGTAATGTAATGTAATGTAATGTAATGTAATGTAATGTAACTTAACTTAACTTAACGTAACGTAACGTAACGTAACGTAACGTAACGTAACGTAACGTAACGTGATGTAATGTGATGTAATGTGATGTAATGTGATGTAATGTAATGTGGTGTAATGTGGTGTAATGTGATGTGATGTAATGTGATGTAATGTAATGTAATGTGATGTGATGTAATGTGATGTAATGTAATGTAATGTGATGTAATGTGATGTGATGTGATGTGATGTGATGTAATGTAATGTGATGGGATGTGATGTGATGTGATGTGATGTGATGTGATGTAATGTAATGTGATGTGATGTAATGTGATGTAATGTGATGTAATGTAATGTAGTTTAGTGTAATGTAATGTAGTTTAGTGTGATGTAATGTAATGTAATGTAATGTAATGTAATGTAATGTAATGTAATGTAATGTAATGTAATGTAATGTAATGTAATGTAATGTAATGTAATGTAATGTAATGTAATGTAATGTAATGTAATGTAGTGTAGTGTAGTGTAGTGTAGTGTAGTGTAGTGTAGTGTAGTGTAGTGTAGTGTAGTGTAGTGTAGTGTAGTGTAGTGTAGTGTAGTGTAGTGTAGTGTAGTGTAGTGTAGTGTAGTGTAGTGTAGTGTAGTGTAGTGTAGTGTAGTGTAGTGTAGTGTAGTGTAGTGTAGTGTAGTGTAGTGTAGTGTAGTGTAGTGTAGTGTAGTGTAGTGTAGTGTAGTGTAGTGTAGTGTAGTGTAGTGTAATGTAATGTAATGTAATGTAATTTAATGTAATGTAATTTAATGTAATGTAATGAGGTATTTATATTGCGCCTAATCAATCAATGTTAGCAAGCGCATTACAATTAATGTCAATTATGTCAATTATTATATGCACAATTAAACAGATGTGTTTTCAAATGTTTACGGAAAGCGACGGGCGACTTTATGTTCCGTAGCGCTGGTGGGAGGGCGTTCCAGGCATGGGTCCGGCGTACGAGAAGGCTCGTTGCCCCATGACTGTCCGAAGACGAGGTTTCTGGTATTGACTGGTAGAGGCTGATCGTAGGCCTGGTCTACCAATGGCGGTTGATGTTGGCTGGAGCAGATCGGCCAGATAGGTCGGACAAAGACCATTCTGTGCACAGAACATCAGCGTGCATAGTTTGTGTTGTATCCGTGACTGAACTGGAAGCCAATGAAGTTCGCGAAGCGCCGGAGTGACGTGGTCTCGAGGTTTTAGGTCCAGCACCAGACGTGCAGCAGCATTTTGTACGCGCTGCAGGTTGGCCAGTGTAGACTTTGGGAGGCCGGCAAGAACAGAATTACAATAGTCTAGCCTGGACAGAACAAACGCAGCAACCAGTTGCGAGGCGACTTCTTTGCCAGCGATTCGACAAATCTGGCGGATACGTCGTATGTGATAGAAGCAGCTCTTGGCTAACTGTCCAACATGTTGCTTCATGGTCAATTCTTTGTCAAACAGTACTCCGAGATCTCTGACGACGGAAGAAGGGCGGACGATGGTGCCCTGAAGTGCCAGACTACAATCGGTGTTAGACAGCTTAAGCATGTTAGCACGTGAGCCAAACCATGCAAGCTCAGTCTTGGAAGCATTAAGTTGCAATCGTCGTGAAGAACACCATCCTTGGACCTCTGTGATGCAGTTATGGAGACGACCAAGAGCAAGACCGACGTCTTTAACGTCCACATGATCGTAGATCTGTTTGTCATCAGCAAAAATATGATGGCGAAGATCGTGACGTTGAAAAATGAGGGCAAAGTCTTCTGTGTATGTGATGAAGGCAATCGGTCCCAAAGACGAGCCCTGGGGCACAGAGCACTCGAGAGACACAGCTGGCGAGGAATCATTTAGGTGGCGAAATATCTGCTCGCGTCCAGTGAGGTAAGAACGAAACCAGCCAAGGGGAACTCCGCTGACTCCGAAACGTTCCTCCAGGACACGGAGCAGTATGTCATGATCCACCGTGTCGAAAGCCGAGCTGAGGTCAAGTAGTACAAGTGCAGTGACCTTGCCATCATCTATGGCGCGCACGAGGTCGTTGTGGACTTTAATTACCGCTGTTTCTGTTGAGTGAAATCGCCGATATGCAGATTGATGAACTGGTAAAAGGCGATTGCGCTCAGAAAACTCAGCGAATCGAGCAACGACTGTTCGCTCCACAAGCTTCGACACAAAGCTCAAGTTGGAAATTGGTCGAAAAGATTTCAGATCTCCTGGATCCAACGTTGGCTTCTTCAGGCGGGGAAGGACGATAGCCGATTTGCAGGCATCGGCACAGTTTCCAGTGTCCAAAGAAGTGTTGCACATCAGACTAAGCAGAGGAGCGATGACATCAGCAACCTCACGTAACAGCCAGGTAGGGATCGGATCAAGCGAGCATTGCTTGTTTGGCAACTTTGATAACAGAGCTTTGATCTCAGTTGGTGTTACCGGATAGAAAGAGAAAGGCGGAGTTTGTCTTTTAACGATCTCCACCTCAGGTGCATTAGAGGTCTGCTCACGAATTCGAGCAATCTTCTCCGTAAAAAAGGTGGCAAAGTCGTTGACCTTGAAGTGCGATACAGAGGTCGGAGGCTGTTTGGCAAGCCGGTCAACTTTAGCCCAGATCGCTCGACTGTTTCCTCCGCAGCTTTGAATTTCCCGCGTCCAGTACTGCTTGAACTTGTCTTGGAAAAGCTGCCGGACTATCTTTGAGTGTAGTCGCCAAGCCTCCAGTGTATCAGGCGTCAGAAGGCGCCTGTAATGTCTTTCAAGTTGACGTCTCTTGGCTTTAGCAGCACGACAATCTTCGTCGAACCATAGAGCAGAATGCCGTCTGGATGTCTGGACGGTTCGAAGTGGTGCATGCTTATCGATCAGGTTTCTCATGGCAGTGTCATAAAGCGAGAAGAGGCTGTTGACATCAGGTACAGAGGACTGGATGACCGATTCGACGAGCTGATGAAGATCAGACGAGAAAGAATCGATGTCGAATTGACGCCATGAGCGACGTGATGCCGTGATGACCCTGATTTCCCTGGCATCGCCAATAGGTAATGCGTTCGCGAACTCCAAGCCAGCGGAACTTGTTCCTGAGAAACGGTGTAACATGATCGTTCCAACGGGTGCCGTAGATCAGGCGGGCGGATGCGTTGAGCATCGACCGAAAGCGGCTTAGGAAGGCCAATAAGGTTTAAATTACATTGGTCGACCCTAGATAGAATGAGCGCCCGTTGGTATATATCGCCTGACGTTCCTAATTCTACGCAAATGATAATAACAGACGCCTGTCACATCATCATCACCATCATCATCATCATCATCATCATCATCATCATCGTCGTTGTCATCGTCATCATTTTCGTCATCGTCATCTCGTCATTATCGTCGTCGTCGTCAGCAGGAGCAGCATCAGCATCATCAACGCGCAGTGTTTATTCTAGCCACCTTGACAGTGGGATATTTTTAAATGTTTGGGGGAGGAGAAGGTCTGAATCTCCACACTTTTGGAGGGCAAATTTTCATTCCCCCAGCCAACATATAAAAAATGGGGGGGGGTAGAATTTTATAACTTTGTTTGAGGAGGGGAAATCCCCCCTCCCCAAAGAAGGCCTAGAATAAACACTGACCAACGCGTAGCCGGCAAGGGCCGTTGCGTCACCACTTTCCCATTGTCATGCACGATGGCTTGTTCCCAAAGATAGGTGGTAGTAGAACCGCTTTGTTCCTGATACTGGTCGAGCCATCTCTTTCTCGTTATGGCAATTATCTGGACCACTTTGTAGTTGGTCTTTGCGAAACACTTGGATTCGTCAGCCTTCTTGGTGAAAAATCTCTGCTCAACCGACAGAGCCTTTTAATTGTTCAATTTTTTTCCTCAACTCACCTTGCAAGTCATTATAAGTATCGACAACACAACACATACTACCGCTACGATTTAAAGTCCATTTTAGTGGTAATTCACAAGAAAGAAATATGATTTAAAGCCTCAATGTCAAAATTAGTTTAATTTCCAATACCTTTTGATTTGTATTTGATGCGTAAGCTAAAATTTAATATCGACATGTTTCATAATGGCGCACAGAACAGTAATCTTTATTGACGTTGAAAGATTCGCGACAGATCAAACACATTAATTTACTGTTAAGCGAGCCCATTAATATTGTTGTTTCCATCTATCATTAAGCTGTCGTTTATCGAAGTCTATTTTGTGCCTTTTCGCTGCGAGTTTAGATCTCTTCAGTAATCGTAGAAATAGATATTATAATTTCAATAGAAGCACGTGCTTAAAGAACATTTAAAGGCGTTTATTATCGCCCACCTACCGTCACCTACTCGAGATTAATGGATTATACAACCGTCACCTAGCAAACAATCATAAAGGGCTTCAGGAAGAAATGGATAAACTGATACAAGTGTCAGAAAAGTATGGAATGAGAATCAATACAAAAAAGACTAAAGTTATGGTAATAAGTAAAAAAGAAGAAATGAGGGTGGAAATAAAGGTTTATGGACAGATCATAGACTAGAGCAAGTGAAGGAATTTAGCTATATAGGAAGTCTCATAACAACCGATGCCAGATGCAATAAAGAGATAAGAAGGCGTATAGCAATAGCAAAGGAAGCTTTTTACAAGAGAAAGGAGCTGATGCAAAGTAAACTAAAACTAAACCTAAAAAGAGATTGGTAAAAACATTGATATGGAGTGTGGCGTTGTATGGGGCGGAGACACGGACAATGAGAAAGAAAGATATAAAACGATTAGAGGCTTTTGAAATGTGGATTTGGAGGAAAATGCTAAAAGTAAAATACACAGAGCATAAGACAAACGAGGAAGTCATGAAGGAGATAGAAGAAGAAAGAAGCCTGATAGATACAATCCGGAAAAGGCAGAGAAATTGGATGGGACATGTCCTCCGGCATGACTCTTTACTAAGAACAATAATCGAAGGAAAATGGAGGGAAAGAGAGTGAGAGGTAGACCGAGAAAGATGATGTTGGAGTGGATGATGAATAAAGGATATCAGGAACTCAAAGAAGAAGCAAGCAATGCAAGCAATCGATCGTAGTGGGTTAACTGGATACCTGGACCTGTCGAGAGACAGAAACACTGATGATGATGATGATGATGATGATGATGATGATGATGATGATGATGATGATGATGATGATGACCGTCACCTACGTGTCCGGTTGTTATAGGTCGCACAACTTTTAGCAACCCACTGGATATTAATAATCCAAGGACTAGTGAATTAGAAAAATTATTATGATCCATATTTTCTACAATGGATTTTAGCGGTGGACCTGTTTCATGTGTTGCTCGAAATGGTCTTGCGGGCCGGATAAAACCCTCTAGCGGGCCGGATCCGACCGGGCCGCGGGTTGTGTAACCATGGGCACCCCTTGGTAGATGAATGAAGGTACGACGAATTGACATTACACATCTATTTAAGAAATACTATAACGTTATTTTGTTACGTTCAATATCTCCTACTACTGTCGAACATTTTTACACATGGAGACTAGGAGTCCTAGTCTCCATGTGTAAAAATGTTCGTTTATATTATTATTTAGGAAATGATATTACTTGCAATTTTTACATTTGTCAAGGCTACCGTGCTCTTTTGTGACGCAAGCGCTTCTGGGTTCATACACAGCACAAGCAGAACTTGGAGATTACATTAGCGAGGAGCATGGACTAGGAACGAATTACATAAAGGATTTTCGATTTGCTCCAAATCAGACTGATGAACTACTTGAAAAAGTTGCCGAATTGCATCGAATACACAGGTAATAAGTGTCAAACTCAGTCTAGAAGTCATCTAATCTGTACTGATTTTTATGGTGTACTAATCAGAGTTATCAGACTTTAAATCATTCTCTTTTGTAACAAAGCACACAATGCACATTTGGGTCGAATGAACGTAATGATTAAAAATGTATCGAGTATACTTAACGTAGTAACATTAACCCATCAAAACTTGCCATTGGTATTACCAATGGCAAGTTTTGATGGGTTAATTTACTCATTTACAATGTTAAATTTTACTTAAATCTATTGACATCTTCAGCCCTCTACAAATGGTTTAATGGTCAGCAATTGGTCAACCATTGCAATAAATGGGTCTTCTCGCATACGTACAATGTACATTGTATTGTACATTGTACATTTTTATACATTGTATACTAGTGTTTAAAGTATCGAGAGATCTTTATAATTTTTACTAAAGACAGTTACAATAATTTTTATTTACATAGAAAATAATCCTCCTGAGAAATGTCCAACAACCTCCAGTATATTGGGCTATAAAATGCGGAACAGCCATTCAATACGTTTTCCTAATATGGTAGTATCAAACGATTTATTTACGGCATATTACAGTGACAGTGCCTTAACAAACTGTTAGATAATAAACGGCCAATTCAAACTCAGCCAACCTGAAATGAAGTGCCGACTACATATTCGGGTGTACTCATTCAGCTCCCACTTATCACGACGGCAAGCTGCAATCCATTGTCCTCTTCTTTCGTAGTTTTTTTGGACATCAGTAAAATTTTATCGTCGCACGTGTCTCGACAGAATGTCTTTTGGCAACCAACGGAACAACACGAAACGACCATCTTCGCTTTAGTATCGACAAAATGTCCTATTCCAATAATTTCATTCGTACAGCTGATTTCTTGCAAAACAACATGGCGGCATAACATTTTATTTACATGCGTGATCTCGCGAGAAAGACCTCTATTTCAACGACTCTGGGGGGGACACCCTCTATTTCTACCAACTCCCCTTCTAAATCTTGTTCCCCTAGAGCGGCTCCTTCCTCCCTCCCCTGACCCGATGTCGTTCGTCCGCTGGGTTCCCTTAGTTGATGATAACCGAAAGATAATGGATAAGACTTTCTTAGTTTTAACATGTGATTATTATTAACATTATAAGGCTTCCAATAAACATATAACAATCGTCAAGGCTGTCTAAATGTGAACTAATCGAATTTATTCTACGATCACTACGCAATGCAGAATTAGTATTAAACTTCTTACCATCACCACTCGCTCCTGTTCCGTCCTTGGATCTCCCTGTCCTTCCGATCCGTCCTTTCTTCTTTAGCATCCAGGTCTTTTCCGCTGACCGCGTCTTCCCGCGTCTCTAGCAGACCTACCTCGGCCGCAACGCCAACCAACCAACGACGATCAACGACTCCACGACCAACTCTTGTTCTCCCCGTGCTTCCCTCTTTTATAAGCTCCGCTCCGGCACGCTGCCATCTCCTTCGGCCTCTCCATTCTCTACCAGCGCCGGCCTTTCCTCTCCGTCTTATTCTCCATCTCCTTCTCCCATACCCGTTCAACTCTCTCACTGTTTAAACCAAAACCCATCTGCTTCTCCCTTACCCGTTCCACTCTCTCACTGTTTAAACCAAAACCCATCTTCCCTCCGATCCATACTTAGTAACAAATATAAAATTGACATGCTAAACTGTATATTAAATGTTAAATCGGAATTGTCTCTTGATAGTGTTGTTTCGGCCTAAACATATATTTCGATTCTATAATGCAATCTGGCTGCTAATGTAAATTATTATATAGCTCTAACATAGCTGGTAATCCTACAATCAAATCAATCCAATGTTAATTCTCCGTTTCACTATAATGTCATCTCTACCCTATAAAAGCAACTTAAGACATTCTGCAACAATTCTATGGGTTAGATAGCCGATGGAGAAGGTCCGACTCCAGCGACAGGCTACTTCCACGAGCGTCTCCACACGATTGAATTGAGCCTCGTGAGCCTGCAGGGTGGGCTGAGCCTCCGTGGTTGCGTCTGTTGTCTGGCGTCTCAGCTGGTTGTCGTTCTCCATCGTGATATTTGGGATCGGCATCCGCAACGCTCCTGACGGCGCCCGCGGATCCACTGCTCTGGTTGGGTCTCCCGAAGGGCTTCCGACTGAAGCTGGTCGGATACTGCCAACCGTCGACACCGTCTCGAGGCTTGGACGGGACGTCGCCATCGTCATCGGCGGCGTGATCTTCAGCGTCCGCTCTCTCCGTGTCTCCGCCTCCTCTTCTTGCCCGACTTCCATGACGTCGGATCCCATCGCCTGTCAATCACTTCTGTCGCCTTCGCTATGTCTGCGTCTGCAAATACATACTACAGAGGCAAATTTACTCTCCCCTCCCCACCCTTTTTCAAAATTCGGGGTGCATTCACCTTCTCCTCCTTTGCCTTCCAGCAAATCTTCAACATCCTCTTATCTCTTTTCACGATCTACTCTTGCCCCGAGGGATCTCATTTTCCCCTTTTACTAACCATTATGATACTTACTCACTCTATTTTCCTGTACATACCTATTTATCTTCTATTTCTGTTGCTTAAATTTCTACTTACTTATTTACTTCATTTGTAGTCCTTTCTGTTTCTACGCTATTCCTTAATGCTATATAACCTTTCAGAATGGATTCTGCTTAACCTCCTCTTACTGTCCCAACAGTATCATGCACTATACATATATATATACAGTTACAGCTATTTCTACCCGCGTTTCTTGAATTTATTTTTTATTTTTATTGACTTTTTCTGACAACATAGGTTCTATATACAGTTCTATCTTAATTTTATATACAGTGCACGTCTAAATATTCTGTATCCTTTCCGTTATTTTCACATATATCGTATCGGGGTCTTAATTAATCTCTTGGGCCGGTTCCCTTGGTCTGGGTTAAATTCTGGTTCAGGGTTTGGGTCAAACGGGTCATTCGGTGCACTTTCCATGTCTTCGTTTAAATCTTCTCTCTGTCTTTCTTCAATCTCAGCGTCTCCCGTTTCTCCCGCATCATTATCTCTTTCGTCCTGGCTTTCCTCTAATCCTGCTGCATCGTCTTCTCGGCATTTCTTTAGCTTGTCAATGTGGGTTATAAAAACTCGCCCTCTGGCGTCTAATTTCCGTATTTCCACGTTTACCGGTGAAGTCTGCCGGATCACTTCGTACGGGCCGTCGTAGCAGAGCTGCCACTTGGGGTATAGGCCTTTTCTCTTTTGCGGAGTATACCAATAAACGCGGTCTCCGGGGACAAAAGTTTTGGGCTTTACGGAAGGAAAATATTTATCTGCCCTCCTTTGAGCGCATCGTTCTAATCTAGTACGGACTAGGGCGTACGATGCCTCCAAATTATCTCTCAGTCTTGTGACATATTCTCTAGGGGTCGCCACTTTTTCGGACGGCGGTATACCATACACTAAATCCACGGCCATTCGATTTTATTTTCCTAGCACCATTGCATTCGGTGTTTGGCCCGTGCTCTCGTGGACCGAAGCTCTATATGCCGCGGTTACGAGGGGAATGACGTCATCCCAATTACGATGATTGGCTTTAACACATTTTCCCAGCATCCCGTTCATCGTACGGTGCCACCCCTCCACAAAATTTGCCCGTGGCCAGAAGCTGCTGGTACGGACCCTATGCTCCCCCAAAATTCTACAGAGTTCACTAAACAGGGCACTTTCAAACGCGGCCCCTTTATCAGTAAGGACCCGGTGGGGGACCCCAAAGCGCACGATGACGGATTCGACTAAAGCGGAAGCGACCGATTCTGCCGTTGTCGATTTTATCGGAATGGCTTCTATCCACTTGGTAAAACCACATAAGGCGGTTAAAATGTATTTATTCCCTTTCTCGGTGCAGGGGTGGGGGCCAGTCCAGTCGATTGAGAGAAGCTCAAAACTGTCTCCGCATTTGTGTGTTTGTAATTGTCCATGGTGGGGAAGGGGTTGCCGGATGTACCGACGACATTTCTCACAATTTTTGACGAATAATTCGGTGTATTTTGACCAGCCGACGAAATATCCTCGGCTTCGAATTGCTAGACGGGTGCGTCTCACTCCCAAATGGGCCAGGGTGGCTGGGTTTGAGTGTGTCAAGGTCAAGAATTCATTTTGGAGGGCTTTCGGTATGACCAATTGCTTAACTTGGGTCGCACTGATTCTGTACAATATATCATCGATGATTACCGCTTGACTTAGTTGGAAATGCCATTGCTTCAATTCGGCGTTTTCGTATGAAATCTCCGCTGGCTCTGGGGCGCCATCTATTAACCACTGTCTAACTTTACTTAAAACTGGGTCATCCTTCTGGAAAGCTATTGTACGGGCAGAAGGAGTCGGGAAATACCTGTCTATTTTTATCGGTTTCTGGTGCACTGCGTGCACTCCTTGGAACGTGACTTCGTCTATGTCTCTACCCTTGTCTTTGTCTGTCTCTTCATCTTTCTCTGTGTCATTTAGTCTCTGTCCGTCTTCTGCTTCTGGGTTCACTGCGTGCATTTCTCTTATTGTCTCTTCGTCTCCGTTTCTGTCTATGTCCGTGTGTGTATCTGTCTCCCCGTCGTCGTCCGTTTGGTCCTGTCTTTGTTTGTTCGCTGGCTCTGGGTCAACTTTGTGCGCCTCTTGCGGTTGGAATTTCCAGTCATTTGTCTCGGTCGTATCTTGTAACCATTCAACGGTCGGCTTTTGCCCTTCCCTCCCGTCAGCCTCGTCTTCATTCCCATCAGATTCTATGGCACGCCAACGACTCAATGCATCAGAATTTCCATGTAAAGAACCTCTACGGTATGAAACAACAAAATTAAATTGGGATAAAAATCTATCCACCTCGCATTTTGACCATATAATTCTGGGGCTTTAAATATGTACTTGAGGGCCATGTGATCTGTTCGGATCTCAAACGGTCTTCCTAAAAGGTGATGTTTAAAATGCTTAACGGCCTGGACTAAGGCGAAAAATTCTCTTCGAGTAGTCGAATAATTTCGCTCGGTGGGGGTAAGTTTATAACTATAATAAGCTATGACTTTTTCTTGTCCTGATTGAATCTGACTTAAAACGCCGCCTAAAGCAAAATCGCTAGCGTCAACATCCAAAATGAAGGGATCATAATCATTTGGCATCGCCACAATTGGTTCAGATGTGAGTGCCATTTTTAATTTTTCGAACGCCGACTGACATTCGGCGCTCCATACAAACGGTTGCCCTTTGCGTGTTAGATCAGTTAAAGGCGCAGCCAGGACAGAAAATTTTTCTATTAATGACTTGTAATACGTGCAAATTCCTATGAAAGCTCGTGCCTCTTTTAACCTCCTTGATATCGGCCACTGTTTTATTTTTAGCATCTTCTCTGGGTCCGGGGAAATCCCCTGAGCCGAGATAGAGTGTCCTAAAAATATTAATTGCCTCTGCATGATCTTACACTTATCTAATCTGAATTTAAGGCCTGCCCTTTCTATTCTATCAAACACTGCTGCAAGTCGTTCTATATGCGTCATCGCATCTGGGACGAATATAAGGACGTCATCCAAGTAGGCCAAAGTACCCATATAGTCCATCCCTCTAAGAAGTACACTCATCAAGCGACAGCACGTGATGGCGGAGTTGCGTAATCCCATGGGTGTTCGCTTAAATTCAAAAAGGCCTTTTCTTGTTCTAAAAGCAGTCAGGTGACTGTCTGATTCCTTTATTGGAATTTGATGGTATCCAGAACGGAGATCACAGACGCTAAACCAGGCACTGCCCCCTAGCGAATCCAGGCAGACTTTAGTTAAAGGGACTGGATAGCTATCATATTTAGTTTTCGCGTTAAGAGCGCGATAATCGATGCAAAATCTTAATTTTCCGTCTTTTTTCTTTACTAACACTACATTTGACGCCCATTCACTCTGAGAGGGCCGTATGACGTCCTGTCTTAACAACAGGTCAGTGTGCTCGTCAATTGCGTCTAAATATGCGCTAGGCTGTCTCCTAAGGGGTTGTCGAATCGGTATATTATCAGTCGTTGTTATACTATGTTCTATCAAATCAGTGCATCCCAAATCAGTATCATTCATTGAGAATACGTTACGGTAGCGAAGCAGTACCTCGGTTAATTTTAATTTTTCTTCATCGGTTACTTCAGTGGGTAATTTTTCCATAATTGTGGCTACAGCGGTTTTCCATACTTCGTTGTTTTCGGGGTCGGTTTTATGGCCTTTATTCTGGACAATGACTGGGGTCAGCTCCCCCAGCACCTCGTGCGCTCGTATAATAGCGGGCGTCGGGTTCGTATTAGTCATCTGCACTGCTGCTTCCCCCGCCCGGCCTCCGTATACAGCGCGGGCTAAATGTACGCCAGGGCTGACCTCTTTGTGTTCGAGCAACCAACCTCCTTCCCCTTCTCCTCGGCGTTCCCTATCAACATTTTGGCCGGTATTATACTGGTCGATTCGGGGGGCAGGGTTATTTCTCCCCCTAACTGAACCCGTCTGGCCCAACGCTGGCCAACAAAGGTCGTCAATTTTATTATTTCTTGTCCGATTTGTAGCGTGTCAGTCTGAAAGTCTAGCTTGCATTTTCCGCTTTTAAGAAACTCCATTCCTAGTAATATTTCACTTATATCATCGGACACAATAAACCTGACTTTAGAAACACATCTGGGGTTAAATCGTACAGTCAAAATCGTCTCG